>VXBI01013314.1:0-398175 GCA_013397375.1 Toxostoma redivivum | reverse complement strand
GGGGGGGCTGTTTTGGTTGGGGTTTGAATTTTTTCTTTTTTTTTTCTTTTTTACTTCTCACTATATTTCTAATGAACATTAGAATGTTTCAGATTAGAATATGTCCAGAAAGGCTGCTAGAATATTCAATTACAGTTGATCTCTCAAAGTCATTCTGCTTCCAGTGTAATAAAACAAGAATTTCTCTGATGACTACAGTGAAAGCAGAATGACTTCTGATAGTACAGTATTAAATGTTCCAGTTAGAGTTTTAACCTACAGTTCCATTGCAATTGTTTTATTTGATATTATCACTTCTTACTGCTGTTGCAGATTTTGACCCTTACAGGGTCAAAGGCACAGCTGCCTCCTGGATTATTGCAGACTGCAGATTGTTGCAGACTCTTTACATGTAATACTTCAATTACTGGTAGCGGTTAAAACTGTTGTAGCCTGCACTGGCTGATTAAAGTTAGCACGATGGGTGAGGGTATCTAGAATGCTGGGCACCTTTGGGAACAAGATTGAGCATAAATATTCTTAGCATACTTTCTTTTTCACTAATTTCAGCTCAGAATTGTCTTCACATCCTTGCAGCTGTGAGGGAGATGAAGGGTGAGGAGGGGAACAAACCTCAGATCTGTCAGGATGTAGTGCTTCAGCAGTTCAGGTTCAGCTTTGTATGGAGTGCCACAGCTGCCCAAGCCATTTAGGGCAAACTGCTGGTTTTCCATCACGTTCTTTTGAAGCTGAAAATCTTATTTCCGCATGTTGAATTTCAATGACAAGTTGACAGGCACTCATATTCAGGAGAAGTGGTTTTAATCAGTGTTTTTTACCTGAAATTCTTTAGCATATTAAGACCAGCAGTAACCCTAATAGAAGGGAGAAGGGGCAACCCTTTTTGTATACTGAAGTAGAATCTGATGCTAAAATCTTTCTTCAATACTGTAATAGGGTGCCTTTTGCAAGATTATGGTCAAGTTAAAAAGCGAAACTCACTGAAAGGATATGAATTGTACATTTCAAAATCAGAGCCACCCTCTTGAGGGCTTCCGTTGGGTGGATAAAAACCTTCAGTTTAACTGGAATAGTATGTATCTCTTGAGCAAGGTTGTGAGTTGGAGGTTAAACTTTAACCAGGATGCACCTGTGAGATTGGAAAGTCGTGCGTTTCAAAAGCTTCTTTCTGTTGCAGAATTGGTGGGGAGGCCTCTTGGCTGCGCTGACCCTGCCCTTAAATCTTGCAAATGCAGAGTAGAAAACCTGTGTCCTTTATAACCAGACTTGGAGGCACTGTGTTTACTCCATAGTTCATAAGTGTCGTTCATCTGACCACAGAGAAAGGCAAAATCTGCAGGGCAGTGATGAAATCATGTCAGCAAGGATGTCCCTGCTGGCTTGAATAAACCTGTCCTGGTGGGGTTTTCCTTGGCTGCCGCGGCCCATGAACCTGGCTGTGGGCAGCCTTTGCTCGCGGCACGTGTTAGTTCATATGTCCAAGAGGGTGGGGTTTGAAGAACAAGCCTTACTGAGAGTGCAGACAGCCGGCAGGAGCTCTGGTTGCAGTGTTTCATCAGCTGCTAATCCGTTTGCAGTGTAGCTAATGAGATTGCTCTGCTCGATGCTGCAGACACTATGTGCTACACCCCTGTAATCGAGATGATTGCTGTGTATGAGACAGCTCATGTAGGAAACCCTAGTACCTGTTACAGGGGAGACAGTTCCTAACTATTTTATGTTATATAACTCTCTCTATTAACCCAGGACATTTTTCTCAAGACAGGGTTGGAAGTTTTCTCAGTTCAGTCTCCAAATCAACACAGTATTTGTTGGGGCTGGAGTGATTAGTGCTTTAGTTAAATTTTACCTTCCTATTACGGGCCCAGTTCAGCTCATTTTCCTCCCTCAGTGAAGGTACATGGTTTGCCCTCAAATTTGTTAGCGTGAAAGCAAATTTCCCTGTCTCTATTTCTGTTTAGCTCAATGTATTGACAGACTTCAACATTTTTTATACTTTTTTCTGTAGTTCTCATGCTCATGTGAATTGTTGTGTTGAAGTAGTTTCTTAACAAAAGAAAAAAAAACTAGGCAAAAGATTTTTCTTTTGAAATAATAAATAGTTGATCTGAAATTCTTGCCCTTGTCTCTGTAGAGCTGTAAATGGAGGGTAATCTTTGCTGTGGGCTGTTTAGCTGTATTTACTTGGATTGTCATGGCAATAGTGTCGCCAGGTGCTTCAGCAAGGCTGACTTACTGTTACTCGTGAACAAATTGCCAAAAAAACCAAAATAAAATCCAGCCCCCTTCTGTGCCCCAACAACAACAAAATCCCCAGGCAAACCACGTAGTTTGAAACTTCATTTTATGCCTTGTGGCTTTAATTGTTGTAGCAAACTAATCTCAGTCTTTCTCCCTCCCCCCACTCCCACTCCTTTTTTCCCCTCCCTATTAATAAAGACTCTCAAATAAATAATATTTGAAATAAAGGAGACATAAGTTGTATTAAGTATCTGCTTTGGCATTATGATGAGTTATACGAGGAAGCTAGCTTATGTATAAAATTTAATATCATCTTTTTATGTTATAGTGGGAGCAATGGACAAAAGTGCTGAACACACTCAATATAATCAGAAAAATTAATGTCTATGGAGCCCAACAGTGACAGTTGGATGTGAAAGGTTTTCCTTGAAATTGGAAAAGATGATAGATCGTCAAAGTCTTAGAGTGCTGTGCACGTTTTCTGGTACTATGTTTAAAGTGCGTTTGAAACGTAGATCTAAATGTTTGTATTTTATGTGATACTCATGGTTTTACTGAAACTGCTCTGTTTTCTTCTAGGTGAATCTGGACTGGGAAAATCAACATTAATCAACTCATTATTCTTAACAGAACTGTATTCACCAGAGTATCCAGGTCCTTCACACAGAATTAAAAAGACCGTACAGGTAGGTCTGGGAAAAAAAGGAGCAGCTTGAATATTGTAGCTTGCAATTTAGTAATGTAAGGTGATGTACAGTTGTCACATAAGTACCTGAGTTTCAAGATACATTCAGTCATGATGTGAACCACTAAGAAATATTTCGCGTGTCTTTCAGTGTATCTGAACAATAGAACTTTCAGGTTCTCTAACCTGTAGCCTGTAGAAATGTGGGAGCCCTGACGTATTTTGTGTTTTGCCTGTAGATTAAAAAGCACATGTATGTGCAGAACTTTTTGAAAATGTAGTATTTATTATCAATTAAAATAGGGAGTAAATCTGTAGAAATATATAGATGTGCAGTAAAACCTGTCTGTTTAAGGCAGGCCTTTAGAGACCAAATATTAAAGGATTTGACAGAAATGCAGGGTCCTGGGTATAAAAGTATCTGTGAATCTTCTGCAAACTGTATCCTTAGTGGTATCTTGTTTACCTGTTACAAGTTGTTATTCTGAAACATGAGGGACTAGGGTGAACCTATCTGGCTTTAAGAGCTAGACTTAGGTAAAGATGATGTTCCTGCAAGTGCATGATACAACTGAAGTATTTAGTCAAAGACTGAAAAATTGAAGTTGATCAATTTGTTTTGTGTAATAACTTGCTACTGATTAATTATATTTTTTCTCAAGAAAAGGAGCATGTTTTCTATGTTATAAAAAGGATTATTAAAAATAACAGCTAATGCTAAGAAATAATACTGCTATGAGTAGTTTAGGAAATCATTGTGTTTGTGAGGTACTTTCTGCCTCCACAGCTGAGCAGCTGAATAAGGATACATGAGCTCTGCTTACCTGTCTTGATGTGCACTTGCTTAAGACTTCGGTGAAGATAGCTTGTGATAATCTTACTTTATACAGGTGAGGGCCAAGGGTGCTCACCATTGCTGCTGTTGTCCAACATTGTTCTCCTGCTGCAAAATTCAACTGTGGCTGAAGTGACTGGGCAGTTACAGAGTTGTCATGAAGTCTTTAAGCCCTGTGTTGAGTTAGGAGAATATGCAAGGTGCTAAACAGAAGTTGTAAAATAGAGTGCTTTTTTACTCATTGGAATCAAGTAATTAAGCTCCAATGCCATGAACTACTGTCCTTACTGCTTTGTGGGACCTTAGGGGTTTTTTTTGTTTGGGGTTTTAGGTAAGACATTCTTTAATCCAATGTCAGAATAATTATCACAGTAGAAGGAAAAAGTTGTTATGTCCATACTGAGAAGTTTAAATTGCATTGCTTATCAGTTAGCTCAGCATTAAAGCTTGAATAGTATTGAATACTCCTACAAAACAAATTTATTGCAGAATATAAATTTTTTCTTATTTGGAGGAAAGCTTTTGAACATCCAGAATTTGATTAACAATATATTAATAGTTTCTAAGCTTTGTTCGTATCTGTTAGGCTATTTTATCAGTTTAATGTAAAACCGTAGTGACTGACAAAATGGACTTGAAAGCTTGTTATCAGGGGCATCAGACCATTATTTGAATATTTGAATAAGGATTGAGTTTACCTGAAAGAGATGTGAAGTGGGATTGGAAGAGGTGTGCAAAGAGTTAAACTCTCATATAATATACTTAATACTGAGCTAATCAGTGTCTCTTGGAAAACCAAATAGATAGGTGACTTTTTAATTGTAAGAGAGATGAAGCATGATTTCATTACTGATTTTAGTTTAGTAGAAGCTAAACCAATTCAGGTTATGTTAATTTAATTTTAATTTAAACAACTGTGGGTTGGATTCCCTGTCCTTGGAAGAATTTTTTTTTTTTTCAATTGGGAAAAATCTTTGGAAGAATTTGTACACAAGCTAACAAGAAAAAAACCCAAACCAAGACATCTTTCAAAAATAACTTGTTCCCACCCTAGTTAAAGGTGCATCAGTGTAAGAAAAACTGTGTAGAATTTCTGGAATTTGAGTTAAGTACTTTCATCTGTTAGGTGGCAAGATTTTATGATCTGTTGTTCGTTCTGACCATCAGGGATGGTTTGATTTGTATTGATTTGCTGGTTTAAAAAAAAGACATACTTTTCAGAAAGCCTCACATAATGATTTTTTTTCCTGTGTAAAGCTGGAGAGGGGAAGAAAAGGGCTTGAACAGAGCTCAAGCTGAAAAGCCACTGCATTTTCTTCTTAATTCCACCGGGTGGGCTAAATCTTGAGGCCAAGGGATTGCCAAAACTATTTTAAATAGTGAATTGGGGTCTGACATGACTTAGAAAATAATATGGTGGGAATTAAATAGATTTAAAGACCATCTTCCCCTCTAGAAACTAATTTTGACTTTATCTAATAAGTATTTTTTAGTATACTTGCAATGCAACTCTGCTTTCAGTTCCTTGTGATGAATGAAAAGTCAGTGTAGCATTTTAAGAAAGAAATGGAAATTATTTTGTTTCATTGTCAGTGTAAGTGAGCATAAAATTTTCCCCCCTACAAGTGTGAAAATCATGTGTGGTAGCAGTGTGTATGATGTGGAGATGTTTCCTGTCAAATATTAAAGAATAAGCGGAAGTTGCTGTTCGGATCCACTGGATTTTGTACTCTTTGCCAGTGAAAACCTTTTTTAGGTTGAGGTTTGATGAAAGGGTTTTGTAGAGTAGGGATGAGAGAAGCCACCTCACTTGAGCATCCTCAAATCTTGGTTGTAATGATATTGTATTCTTATATGGTGGGAACAACTTACTGATCAGGAATTGCATAAGAGGTTCTTGCATAGATAACACAGACTGTGATTTGGGCTTGGAAACCATTGCAGTTTGGAGTTTTTTGTGAGGCAGTCCTTTGCATTAATATTATAGAAAATGCAGAAAAAGGGTTAAGAGTAAGTGATTTGGTGCCAGATGAATTCAAAGGAAATGTACTCAAAATGAGAGTATTAAATGTGTTTTCTCTGATCATTACCTCACTACCTTAAATGCAGGATGGCAAAGGCATATTTCATCCAATAAAAAGCAGTCAAGCTGTAACAAGTGCCAAGTGATGAATGCTGTATAGTAACTGCTGAGGAGCTGGTGTGACCCAGCTGATTGGAGTGCATGGGAAAATGACTGTTGGGAGGAGACTTTTCTTACAAAGTCTTGAATTCCAAGACTGGAACTAATGTTTTCCGTGAATCCCTTGGGAATACTTGTAAATCAGATGATGGGATGCAGTTGGATGCTTAACTGTGAATGATACTAGTTTGCAGTGATTTTCTGGATCTTTTCCAGATGTTGCTGCTTTCTGTGCCTTTGACCATGTATGGACACATCCATTTAGGTTAGAAAAATGCAACTTTGCAGTGGCTTTGTAGCAGTATTTTTACTGTTTCCTACCAGTAGAATCTACTGCTTGCGATAAATCATGAATGTGATCTGATTGTCCACAGCACAAGCGTAAGATGTTTAATTCATCAGCTAATGTTTCTTGTTCTGTAGGTTTGTGAAAACCCTGCTCTGATAGCAAGATACCTACATGAGTTCATGAAAAGTATGAAAAAAATTTAAATCCTCACCACCAAGTAATATATTAGCACTGTCTGCAGAGATTTAGTTGTTGCAGACCATTTGTCAGAAGGTGACTTCACAAATTCACTTAGATTTTACAAGCATGCAGAATCAGGGAAAATGTTTGGCGTGACATTTCTGAGATCTCTTGACCGTTCTTTTCCTTTGTTATAAACATATGTTCAAAATAATGTTTTATTAATTGCTTCTCTTGTTAAAGGATTCCATTGTGAACCCATCATAATTTAATGGTTCATGCTGAGAATTTTTGTGCAGGAGAATAAAGCTGATACCTTGTAGCTCTTGCCGAGAGTACATCTCTTAACATTATCATCTCTAGTATTTTGCAGGTGTTGTGGGTTTCTTATAATTGCCGTGAGCTTGGTAATAGAAGGGCTGTGTGGTTACAATATGCAAGACAGCCAAAAGAATGCAAGGAATCAGAAGTTAATCTCTTGTGTGTTAAAGCTTGTGAGTAGTAAGTTCTTGGCTGAGTTGACTGTGGCTGGGGATTACTGTCTTGAGTTCTGGTATCAATTGTGTACAGTAAAATTTCTTGATAGAACTCTTGAAGATGGAGGGAGATATACTCACCATATTTAAAACATATGCTTCTAAAGCAGTGCATGTATATCCTAGGTTCTCATGGCTTTCAGCACACTTTTGGAAGGATGAGAGTTGTATAGTTTGTGAAGGAGTAACTTGGTGGTACTTAGGCTGGTGTGTGTAGTTTTGTTTGTTTGGTTCTAATTCCTGTTTTTTTTACACCACCCTAAACTTGCAGTAAGGCCTGTTCATGACGGAGTTTGAATTGGGTGGTCTTGAACTCCAGCCCAACATGGATGCTTCTGTGACTAGTATTCTGGTAGCCATTAACTCTTTGAGAACTAGAAGCAAAAGGGACTGATCCAGCTTGGGTGGATCTCTGCTGATGAGTAGATAAAAACAGCATCCTGCATACTCAGAGGTTATTATGAAGCTTTTTTTGTTGGTAGTTACTGTTTTCTGTGATTCTGGATATTCTCTTCTGAATTGGAATCAGTGTTTTGCTTGTGCAAGAGAGATTTAGTTTGACTTTCTGCAGTGTTAGTTTATTTTGTAGATTTGCATTGCATCATGTAAGTGGTGACTGCAGTGTTTACAGCAAAGTTCAGGTGTGGTTGTGAGAGTCTGTTTCACTTACATAACAATTAGGGATGTGCAAGAGCTTAAGAAGCATTAATATGATATTTCTCAAATCTTGAGCTGGTCAAGAGACCATCCAGATAGGATTTATTATAAATAGAACTTTCTTTTCTCTCCCCAGTTAGGGTTTGTGAGGCGTAAGAAATGTTAAGCAATGAGCAGCAAGGTGGCATCACCTTGAGTCTTCAGCTCTCATGTGGTTCTGGGTAAATGGCTTACATGGCTGATTTCTTGAATCTATCTAGAAAACAGTGTCACTAGTGATTTAATAGGCATTGTTTTAATATCAGGGAAAGAAAAGGTGATTAAATGTCTGAGCAATTGGAAAGAAGCCAACTGAGTTTGTAATTTCATACTGCTGTGCATCTCACTTGATAGGACAGTGGTGTACAGCACTTTCCCAGGCAGATGTGCCTGACACTGGCAATATCAGTAATTACTGAAATATTAATAGGAATAAGGGGGTAGCAGTCCATGTGCTTCTTAGCCTAGATCTTACATGTTATGACATGCTTAATCTTTTCGATGACATGTTCACTGCAAGCTGCCTGAGCTGTGCTGCAGATGGGTGGCCACAACTGGAGGCATGAACTCTCACACCCAGATCTTGCATCATTCCTTGTGCTGATGCAGTTGCCTTCTGAGGCAGGTTTCCATCAGTGACTTGAGCTAACAGGAACCCAATCCATTACAGTCACATGAGGTCTAGCTCAGCAGATTGCAGCTAGATTGTATTACTTTGTAATATAATTCTGTTTGTAATAGGAAACCATCACTTTGTGATTCCATTCCCAGCCATTATGTTAGCTGAAGAATAAATGTATTCTTAAAAATACATTAACGGGACTAGAAGTGTCTAAGGTGCTTGTGGGGAGGATTAGTGTTGAAAAGTGTCATTTTCTTTCAAGTGACCAAAGTTTGCAACTTTATCAAGTTTAATCCCTGATTAAGATTTTTCCTATTTAATCAGGAATTTAAATATTAAGATGTCCCATATACTTACAAGGTTTTTCTGTCACTGACTTTATTTAAATAATGACATTTTTCTTTAAAAAATAATATTAATTATGGTAAAATTATTGGGATTTTATAAGCAAAACACAGACACACAGTGTACCTCTGAAGCAGAAAAGTTAGCAATTCTTTGTCAGATTTCTTATTCATTGAATGCTTTTCCCAGTGTTTAAGATAGATGACTAAACTGCTAAAAATTTAATCTTACTGTATTCATTTTACAGGTTGAGCAGTCAAAAGTTTTAATCAAAGAGGGTGGTGTTCAGTTACTACTTACAATAGTTGACACACCAGGATTTGGAGATGCTGTGGATAATAGTAATTGGTAAGACATTCTTTGTATGTTCTCCCATGATAATTCTGCATTGTGTTTTTTATGTGTGTGAGATATAACACCTTGTGACGTATTTTAAAGTGCAGGCTTCAATGTTCAGTTCAAATACTAACACTTTTAAACTTTTCATTAAGCTGAAAACTTCTAACTACTGTAAATCCCAAGTACCTTTATAACTTAATTGAAGTCGGCCCTTTAACCAAATGGTGCATTTGGCTCTTTATCCACACATGCAGTGTGCAGAACTGTCTTCTGTGCTGTCACAAGATGTCGTCACTGAAGCATCTACCTTTAGCTACTGTTTTTAAGTAAGCGGTTTAATGCTTTTACAATGAAGGTGATTGTTTTTGAAAGATTTTTTTCAGTGGACTCACACACTGTATCTTCAGAACTATGTAACTCAATTTTAGATTGAGGAGTTGGTCAATTGCAGTGTTGAAGTATCTTAATTTTAAAAGAGCAAATTAAAAGCAAAACAGAATACCCCAAGCTGTGGGGAAATTGTGAACATCTATTTCTTAGCAAAACCAGGTTTCTTCATGTAAATAATGTAACTTACAGGTTTTTATTCATGTAATCTCTGCAGCTGGCAGCCAGTTATTGACTACATTGACAGTAAATTTGAGGACTACCTGAATGCAGAATCTCGAGTAAACAGACGCCAAATGCCTGATAATAGAGTGCAGTGTTGTTTATACTTCATTGCTCCTTCAGGACATGGGTTTGTATTAGTGTATTTTATGTTTTCATTCTCTCTTATCTCAGATAAATATCCAAATTTCTCAATCTGAGTTCCAAATCAGATTTTCTTAATAGCCTGCAGATAATGCTTAATTTCAAAGATGAGTTTGCTTTGGCTTGTCAAACATTAGTAAGCCAAACACCAGGAAATATGAGTGCACATTAATTGCATAACAAGAGAAACAGAATTCTAGCAATGAAAAATACAAAGACATTCACAAGTGCCAGGTCTGTTTGTGATCTGTATGTCTTTAGATCACATTAGGAGAAACTGGTTCACTTGTCAAGCAACAGGATTTTTCTTTTCCATTCTTCCTCCCATTAATGTAAATTGAAGATGGGAAATTTCATGTTGCTTGTAAGCATGCCATAATTCACTTTGTGTGTAGTATTTTGTCTAGTGGCAAGTCCAGTATAGGCATTTCAGATTTTTTTTAGTTATTATGTTTTTTTCCACTCCTGCTTAGTTTTTACTTGATCAGACTTCTATCTAGTGGTAGACAGTGAGAACTGCATTTTCAAGGTGTATTAGGAACAGATTAACTATCTGAAACTAGTTATGTATCTTTTCATCATGGTATCATGATTAAATTTGTCAAAGATGCTTGAGTTACACTTTCAAAACCAGGAGACGAAGATAAGTATAAGTCTATTCTATTGTGTAGGTCAAAAGTAGTAAAACTTGCTGAAGGGAGTGATGAAGGAATTTAAAGAGTATTCCTCAGGCAGTAAAAAATGCCAGCTGTTATACTTAGCTTCTGTAGCTAGCATTGGAATGCTAGCTTCAATAATTTTGAACTGTACAGATACTTCCAAATATGGAAAGAAATGTCAGAGGATGGGGTTTTTCTTATGTAGGCTTGCCTTTATTAAGTATTTTGTTGTTGTTCAACAGGCACATTTGTAGTGCCAGTTTTGCTCAACATGCATGTCAGTTTTATATGCAAACACATGAATTCTTGACATATTGTTTTACTAGTGTAAAAATCCAAAATATAATTAAAACATCATTTCTGAGCTAATTTTCAGATTCTTCAAAAAACATATCTTCCCTCCACAGTCCTATCTGTCACAACTTCCTAAATTAGTGTGAGGTACAAATTGTTCGTATGGAAAAAGAAAAGTAATGTTTCTGATGGATTAAGATTTGGTTGCTAAATTTGGGAGGCTAAAAACTGTAAAAGTATATTTCTTGTACGGGTATTTAATGTTATTTTTAGGGAAAAAAAAGGTGTAAAATCATGCTAGGTTTGCATACTGTTTTTGAATTCCTGGAATAAATGCTTAAAATTGTCATCTCAGTAAGGAAGTTAATGAAGAAAATTGATGTTGCTTTTAGCATTCATTTCTTCTTTTAAGATGGTGTCCTCTCTGAAAGGACAGAGCTCGCTTCCTATCTGGTTTTTGTGGTGATGCAGTCTTTGTTCCTGTTTCCTCTGCAGACAGCAGCACATCTAACCCACCAAGTAGTGTCCTCTTCACTCTTAAAGCGTGATTATATTTATGTTGAATTAAAGCATTTGCAGGTGAACTTACTTGTACTTGTCCTTTTAATACATTCGTAAAAGCCTGCTTTAGAAATCTAGAAATTAAAAAAAAAACAGCAGTGAAGGTTCTTCCATGTAATTCAACCCACTGTTTTTAGCTAGTATTGCCATAAACATGTGAAATAATTGAACTGGTTTATGTGGAAGCAGGGGGAGAGAGTGGAGGGGCAGGAGGAGTTTTCCAGATAAGTGAATGGGGTGATGATGGCACCATCTTTCCACAATTTTGGTATCTTTACATAAAGCTTTCCTGGTTCAGTCTCCACTGTAAACTCTCAAGTTCTTAGGTGAGCAGACCTTATGAAAAATTCTGCTTTGGCAGCTGCCCTTCAGCCAAGTGTTGCTGCCCTACATAGCTTTCTGAAGCAAGCCAGAGGGAAAACATATTAAGGTGAATGGATAACCAAAGAAGTGCTTATAATATAGATATGCTTTAATGTTAGCTATTTAATGGACACATGTTGAGAACTGGTGAAATCAGTGACAGGTAGAAAATGTTAAAACGAAGTTAAATATGTGTTCTTGAACATTTTCTTCATTCTTATATGTATGGTTTTCAGAAATTTCAATACCAAATGAGTCTGGTTTTAATGTTCCTAAAACAAATTAGTATTAGATGAAGAATAATCTTGTTAAATCCTCTTAGTGAATCCTTTAAGCCTGACTAAACTTGCTATCATTAGTGCATCAAGACCTCTCAAGTTTTACTTCAGGAAACAGGAAATACTGATCACTTTGATCCACATAGACGGTGAATATACTACCACACAGCCACCCTATATTCATACGATGGTTTAGTTTTTGTCACTGTCATCCACTTTCATAACTGTCTTTTTGTTTTACATACCAATTTAGAGATATTTCTAATTCATTTGTACATAGGCCACAGAGGTTACCATCTTCAGCAATCTTAAGGTCTGGAAAGAAAAAAGTCTCCTAGCCCACTTTCAAGAAGGAGTATACTGAGACATGGCTTTCAGAACCTGCAACTGGATGTGTGAACAGAGCATAATTCACAACTGTGAGCTCTTACCAGTCAGGCTTTAAGTGGGATTACCTTCCAGCTAATGGTATAAACTTTACTACCTTCATAGGAGAGTTCTTATCTCTTGCTTAAATGAGTGTACTTTCAGCTAGCAGAAGACTCATGACTGCCACTTATTCCTCTTGTATTATACAATTTAGAGGATTTCCTGTAATAATTGCAGGTAGCCTTTTCATTTTCAGTTGTCTGTCACTCATAAATCAGTGTATTAAGAGTATTTGTCAGGACAAACCTCATCATTTATACAGTCTTGTTTAGTTAATAAAAATTGCAAAGTTCTAATGCTATATTTCAGACTTAAGCCTTTGGATATAGAGTTTATGAAGCGCCTGCATGAAAAAGTGAATATCATTCCACTTATTGCCAAAGCAGACACACTTACACCCGAGGAATGCCAACAATTTAAAAAACAGGTGAGTTGAAAAATTATTATTTGCAACATAGGATAATTTAGTATGTTGATCCCTATGGAAATGGTGAGATTTAATTTACATGCAAAGTTTAAACCTTGAAGCAATAACTTGAGACAGCAAAGCTAAGTAATTTATATCTCTAGATTTAATTATAATTCTTGGTGAAATAATCTTGTTTCTGTCCTCAGGGGAAGAGGTTTCAAGTATGATATGTTTCTTGGCAAGTGAAATAATTCACTGAGATAAAAATGTAAGGGAGGAAAGAAGCTTTCAAGATTTAGGTGCCTAACAGAAGTGTGTTAAAAACAACAGAAGGTATTCAGCAGTATCACAGTATTACTGATTGAATTGTGATATTCACTTCCATGTTGATGCACTGTAATTATTAAAGATATCTCAGGTATTAGATGAGAATCAGTAAACCTGTTCACTCCTGGGAATGATAATACATTTTCAAGATGTTGAGATGATTTGCTGTGAGTGTCCACAGGTGGTTTATGTTTTATTTTCAGCTACATAGTCAAACAGTTTAGCTTTGTAGTATTGTATGAAGAGGACAAGGAAGACCCAGAACAAGACACGGCAAAGTTTGTTTTATCAAACTCTGTCCAGTCCTAGTTTAGAAGAACACAGAGTTCTAAAAAGAAGGTGGCATTAAGAGATGTTGTGTGTAAAACTCTTGATTTAATTAGATAAGATTAAAAATTAGATTAAAATATGAAAGGAAAAAATGGTAGAACACAGAGAATTTTTAAATATATAAGCAGCTTTATCAATGAGTGGTTAAATAGGGGAGACTTTCCCAAACCAGACTTCGAAAATAAATCCTTGCATGATTTGGAAACTTAACTTCTCTTAAGACTGCAAACCTATGAGCCAGAATATTCCCCTGGGCTTTACAGTGCAGCTGTCAGCTAAATGGTCTAATATTTTTCCGTCCTAAAATTCTGGAAAACTAATCAGCTTGTTTTTAAAAATACCCTTCAGACAAATAGAGCATCAAAACAGGACAGTCACTTTTTTGATGATGCTCTCAGTTATTCTTAAATTTTCATTATTGCTTGCAGATGTTTTTCAACACTACTAACTGCTAGAGTTAGTCCATCAGTCACAAGCTCTGTTAAAATAGGCAGGTGATCCTGCTTCAAGCAACTGATGCTCAGGTATGCTAGAAACAGAAAAGAATATCAGTGATGGCAGTAGGCATTGCGGGAACTCAAAGGGATAAATGTGCCTGTAATTATTTATTCAAGTATCTGGTTTTTTTAAGGGACCCAATTGCAAGACTGGTCTGACAGCTTATTTTTTTAGATTTTGCACCTAATTTTATGCAGGTAGAATTCCCATTAGGGATCACCTGAGGGTGTTAAACATATACAAGTTTTATGTTGTAATTTAAGTAACCTTAATCTGAAGGATTTTACTTACCTAACAAGAGGAAGAGAATCAGACTGCAGCAAAAAAATCAGGCTGTTATAAAGTATGAAATCCTCAAACAAATAATTTTGTTTCTAGATAATGAAAGAAATCCAAGAACACAAAATTAAAATATATGAATTTCCAGAAACAGATGATGAAGAAGAAAATAAGATTGTTAAGAAGATAAAGGTAAACTAATTTTCTTTTGAAAAAGTGCTTATGGAGGGGAAAGAGGGGGTTGAGTTTGAAAAGCATTTGGTCAATAATGAAGAGCCTACAAGATAGAAATCAGGTGTGAAGCTGTTCTAAGGGTCAGTGTTCCTTATGAGAAGCAATGAATGACATTATTAAGTCTTCTAAGTCCTTCAGTGGCTAAAATTCAGAATGAGAGCACTAGATCACATGTTCCTTAATGAACTCTTAAAGATCACTTTGTAAAATTCATCCTTACTTGACTTCTATCCACCCTCCACAGACTACTACTTTTTTTTTTTTTTTTGACTCCGAGCTTTGAGGGAGGCAAGAGTTGTCTTTCAGACAGAGGTGTGCAGTGGCATGAAGTGTATGCATTACAGCTAATAGCTCTCTGGCTGATTGATACACTTGAAACCTTAATGAAGATAAATGACTAAAGAAAATCAAAAGGACTGTCAGGCTGTTGAAAGGCTTTTTCTTAGTTTACTCATTTTTTCAGTTTGTTCTTTCATGTTGGAGTCCATGTTGTGTATGTTTCTTGAGCCTTGTTTCTGTTTGTTCAGTAGCTATAACAGCTTGTAAGAGCTTTTAAATTTTTTTGTTACTGGGAAAATCTCCTAGGATAGATAAATACAAATAGGACAAAAAATGGAAGATATTCTGGGACTAAGCCTAGAGAAGAGCAGAATAAAAGCAGAGATAAAAGTGCAGAATACTGAGCTTTGTACTCTGTCCCTTTCTGCCCCTTGAAGCTTCTCTTGGCTCCTTTGTTGCTTGTTACACTGGAGGCATTCTGGGTTCAGCTGAAAACAAGAACTTGATGTAATTCTTTGCCAAACCTTTGAAAACTGGGTACATGATCTAGTCAAAGCAACAGCCCTTGTAGCCAGTGGGAAAATGACTTGGTAAATAATTGTGCAGTTGAGTAAACAGGAAATGGTTTGCCTCTTGCTTAGCAAGAGTAACAGTAATTTCTGTTCCTTAACTAGATTTACAGAATCCAGCAGCATAAGGAATTCAGAGGGAGTGTGTGTATATATGTCATTAAACTGGGCAGAGGTCAATAAACATCACTATTCTTGCACTTTTGGGTTAGCTGCATTGCAGTGTTACAGAGCTGACCTAGCTTATGTCAAGTTGATACATGGGCATGCTTTTAGTATATTTGGCAGCAGATTTTGAGTTTTAAAGTCATACTTTATCTTGTAGGACCGTTTACCTCTTGCTGTGGTAGGTAGTAATACGATCATTGAAGTCAATGGCAAGAGAGTTAGAGGAAGGCAGTACCCATGGGGTGTTGCAGAAGGTAAGGCTTTCTTGTGCTTTTTAAATCTATTTAAAACTTACTAGACACGAGTCTGTGTTTGAAATGCTTAATCTGAATGGTATTTTGTCTGGAAATTAATTGAATATATAATTTTGTTATTATGACAGTATTGGAACAAGGTAAAGGTTCTAGCAACATGTAACTTTGCCAGCAGATTTCTGTTAAAGCCTCAAGTGAGAAATTGTAAAACCTGTAGTAATTTATTGCAGGTAGTGATGTTAAATTACTGTTAAATTACAGTTGTTGAACTGTTAAATTACTGTTGCTTTCTAGCCTTTTTACCTTAATTATCTTCATCTAAAACCTGTGTATTAAATTCTTCTTCCTAGAGCATTCATGTTATAAATATTAATTTGATCAGTTCAATTGTCATAAATACAATTTTCCCCCAAATGTCTGAGTCTTAAGTGCTCAGATGGTTAAGGGGTATAGCAACAGAAAGGTACCTGGTAATAAATAGAGTCCTTTTAATTTTTTTTAATTTTTATTTTTTTAAATTTGTTTAAAACTTACTTTCTACTGCTGTTGAGACTTGAAGATAACTGCATGTTCTTCTGGCAGACATTTCTTGTGCTTTAATGCCATTCATATATTTCAAGTGCCACATAGCATGACTTGCACCATGCTCTGTAGTAAAGTAATCACTATTGGACATTTTTCCATGATCATGGAGTTTTTTCCTTTGGTGTGTGTGTGTATTGAATAAAGAGAATATTTTCTTCCCTCATTACTTCTGCCTTCCAAGGGTAATGGACTATAAATTGGATGCAGTGTAAAACAGAACAAAAAAACCCAGCCAACAAGCAGTGTATGGACCAGTATTTTAAAAAGGAATGCTGTAACTCTCAAGTGCATGTTTGGCAGGAAATGAGGTTTGGCAGAAAGTGAAAACCAGCTGCATCAGAGAATATCAGGCTTTATTTCAGGCTCTTCTGTTGGCATTTGGAGATGTGCAAAATGGTGTTGTTTTTCTTTATTTTAAAACAAATTTGTGGAAGGTTTCAGGTTCGCAATTATATGACTTTTGGAAGGGAAGAGCTTGCCTAACTAAAAGGAACCTCTTGGAGTGACTTTCAGTCTGTCAGCTAAGGACAGAGATGATGCTTTTTTGGAAGCATGACTTCACGTACTATCTGAGCAGAATTTACCAGTCTATGCAAAACCATGGAATAAAATAATGCAAGAGTGCAGATAAAAGAATGAACACACAAAGTGGCAATGTTCTGCATTTTTCTGTAGGATTCGCTGAATTTCCTTGGGCTATTTTAATTCCTTCATCCTGTTTTTTTCCCCTCCTTGCCATGAAAATGTCTGTTGTTACTTCAGAGGCACATTGGAACCTGCCCTATGCCTTGCTTTTGTGTGTGCTGAGAGCTTTGTGTGTTGCCTTCTCTGTCTGCACATCAGGGAGTTCTGGAGTGTGCATTTTTCTCCAGTGTCATTTCATGATCTATCAAGAAAATGCTCTCACAGCATCAGCTCTTTTACTTTAGTGGGGTAATAGGCACGGTGGAATAGGTGGCATTTAATGACAGCTGCCAGCACTCTTTATCTGTAGGTGGGTGCATCAAATTCAGTGCACAACCTTCCTTTGTTTCATTGATAAAGAACTAAATCCATATTAAAATTAAGACTTCTGCAACTTACTGGCCAGGGACAAATAGTTTGAGTCTGTCTTTTAAAGGTTTTTGGCTATAGCTGGATCTAGACTGAAGTCTTCACTTAGTGTCTGGTCCTTACACTACTGTGCTAGCAGTCAGCCAAAGGACCAAAGAGTTTTAAACTGGCAAAACTGTGCTTCTGTTGTGGTAGCTTGTTGTGCTGCACTGATTCGGAGTACAGTTTGCCAGTATGGCTTAGAGGACATAGGAACTCTGCTAGTAAGACACATTAATATAGTTATGTTAATGCTTTCCTTCTGTTAACACACATGTTGTTTGAGTAAGGAAAGGCTATGGGAGTAATTTGTGTTTGGAATTAATGTATATGGGTGACATCTTACCTCTGTGTAACGCACAGATTTTGGTTGACATCTTAACAAAAGCCTACTTCTTCTTGCAGTTGAAAATGGTGAACACTGTGACTTCACAATTCTGAGGAACATGTTGATAAGGTAAATAACTGACAGGTAACATTAAGTTTACTGGTATGCCTGAGAGATTGGGAAGTCATACTGGAAAAAAAAGAATTTGAGATAGTGAGTTCGTATGAATTCCCATATTATTAATTGTAAACTTATATTTTATGGTAACTTGTTTAACCACTGCTTGCTGTAATGCTGATACGTACTTAGTTGAAGGCATTTTCTAAAAACTTTAGCACTGAAAATTTACCTACAGCAAGACTGCCTGTGCTTTGTTGTGTTAGGTGATGAGTCCTGTGTTCCCACCAGTCCACTAGGTGACATCTTCTGTAAAAACTGTTAGTTTGATTCATAAACTTTGCTTTTCTCCAGGCTGACAGTGGAAAATTGTGAAAAGAAGTGAATACTTTTAGCTTAGTCTTGAACTTAACTTTTAGCTTTTGTAGAATTAAAAGATAGAAACTAGGAAGTTTTGGCTTGCTGTTTCTTGCCATGCTTTTTCTCACCTACAACAGTAGTAATGGACTTATGTAAGTTTTCTTACCTGCCTATCAAATATCTGCAGTTTTATCCACAGAACTCAAACTTTCCAAAGACTGGTCCTCTAAGTTAGTCTTTGGAATATTGCAAGCTTTTGGTGCAAAATAATCTGGTATTTCTGTGCCTTTGCTGTCTTGACAGCTTGATTTAAATGGTAGAGTTAACAACATTGTGGGGAATGGGACATTATTAGAGACATATAATTTAATTCAAGTCAATCTGCAGAATGAACAGGGACTGATTTTTCAGATAGTATTTTGTATTTGTGCACTAAGCTGATAAATTACTCTTATTGACAGAACTCATATGCAGGACCTGAAGGATGTCACTAACAATGTACATTATGAGAACTACAGAAGCAGAAAACTGGCAGCTGTTACATACAACGGTGTTGACAACAACAAAAATAAAGGGCAGCTAACAAAGTAAGTTCCTGTTAAGGCTGTATTGCACTTCAGTGGTTTTACTCTCCTTTTTTTTTGTTATCTGGTTTTGTGAATGTGCAGTAGTATTTTCAATTTTGGTTTTTCTGGGGAGAAGTGCCGGTGGATTTGTATGTATATAGCCTTCAGTCAGTTGTCTCTTAGCTGTATATATTCTGTATATATTATATAGTCTATATATTGCTGTATATAGACTGAAACTATATGCCTCTTATTTACTTGTAATTTGGGTTTTTTCCTCTTTCATGAAGGAAAGAGGTTTACAGTAGGTTCACTGAACATGTTAAATAATAGATTCTGTTTTGAAGAGAATTGTTACATTTACTCGAGTTTTATTTCACTAGTACTGCAAAGTTTTTGTGCATTAGTTTCTATTTTGGTTTATATGTTACTTGTGGAATTATTGGTTCTTCTGTGTGAATGATCAATACTCTGTGTCAGGGATGTTTTTTGAGAAGAATGGGTTAGTATTTGCTTAGAAACTCTGAAAAAACAGACATGCTACTATCATCTTTGAAATGCTGCTCTGGCTTCTCATATGGCTGCTTAGCATGGTAGGGGAGTTATTGCAACATCTTTATCTTTTGTGAGAAGGGAGTTGCAATGCAGTGTTTGGAGGCTTTTGTAGCTTTTTTTTCAAACTCTGGTATGTTGTGTTTATTACCTCTGACAAGAAGTTATTTGCCAACCCGATGAAGTTACTGGAAGGTTTAAAAGTAGGCTCTACTCTATTCTGAATTGTATAATGCTATTTGAGAATAGCTACACTCAGATATCCTGCAGTAGCTGCATCAACAGTGATTAGTGATTAATTAATAATGGTGCTCTTATTTTGTACTGTTTTTAAGTACAGATTTCTCAGTCAAAATATAGAGTACTATTCTTTTCAGCTAATGGTATGCGAAGTTACAGCTGTTCTTCTTGGAAAAGATCCCTGAAATTAGTTGGAAATGCCTGCTATTTGCATCCATATGACAGCTGCAAAGCCACTTTTCACTAAAGAAATGTCTATTCTACACTCTTTTAATGCATTAGAAGTTGAGGGAATGATTTAAGTGGACGTGATTTAGTTGCATTTATTGTGAGTCTACATGAGACTTCGCTGCTCAGCACTGACAAAAACTGTAATAGTTTATGTCAGTTATAGCAACTCTTCAGAAGTGTACTTGCATTTAACTAGAGTTTCTAATGAGGTCAAGTCTCAGAAATACTAGTTTGCAAATACATGTGTCCATACCATTGTGGTTACTTCTTCTCACTGTCATGTTTTTTGACATCATGTTATCCTTGACTCGTATCTCAAGGCTTCTGCGTGCACAGAGCAAGTATGTCAGGTGAAAATGTAGTAATAGGAGTGCAGAAGAAAAAATTCTGCATCTTCTCTAGGACTTCTAACTTGCTATTACTATGCTTTTTACTGTACTGTTATTTGCTATTACTGTACTGAAAAGTGAAACTTTTTTCCATGTTGTTATTTGGGATATAAGAGGAAGTTGTTTACAATTTTCTGTGTATGTGTTGTTGAAGACTGGGATTTTTTATATACCTTTCAAAATCTTGGTATGTTTTCCTTAGATTTTGGAAAATCTGAATTTCAGTGGCAACACTTTGACCATTTTGTTTTGTGCCTGCTTAGATTTGTGTTAGTCTGCACCTACAAACTCAGTCTGTTACTTCATCCATGTAAGGACTGGTTATTCTGCATTCTTAAAAATAACGAGAGAGTGACTATTTGAAATTATTTTTTATTCCCATATTGCAGACACAATAGGATATTATTTTATAGAAAAATACATCTATGAGTAGGTTTCAAAACTCTTTGTGACTTTAATTTACCCCTCTACCCCACTCAGTTTCTTATAGCACTCCTGATACTTCTTTTTGAGCCAGAACCTACACTACAAGGGTCTGGAATTACTTTGCTTTCTGAAGCATGCTCACTTTGCATCTCCTGTCACTTCAGATCACTGTGCTGTCCTGAATATTTACAGGTGAATGTGCCTTCTGGAACTATTTTCTCCATTAGAAATCTGTTGCTTGGAAGACTGCAGTACTGCAGCTCAGAGATGAATAAATACAATTGGTGCTCTTTGCTATCAGGGTTTTGTTTGGATTTTTTTGTTCAAGAGAATGAGTAAATGCAGTTTGATTCAGCCATCTGAAAGATGGCAAAGTGTATTCCAAATTCACAAAGACTATTTTGAACATTTTGTAAGAGTTTGTTCCCCAGAACATAGGGTGACTTAAATATATGAAATTCTTCAATGCATGTGCTTGTTATGAAGCAGTGGATGCTATTTTTCTGTTTTTACCTTAACCATATGTTGAGTCGTAACTTTTTTCTTTTTTTTTTTTTTTTAAGCTTTAACATGCTTTTTTGGCTTCAGTGTGTTTTGTAGCTTTTGGTTTTTTAATCTAGTGTAGTTGAAGCAGCACAGAAGGAATCTTCCTAATAACCATGTGCCTCCCCTTAGGAATTTTGTGCTTGCCTGCTGGCTTTTTGAGAAAGTGTCTTGTGTCTCAAATTGGGGCAGTATTGATTCTTGCATGGGAGACAGATCCTATATCTCTGTGTGAGAATAGACATGCTCTGATGCTGTCTGGTGGTATTACAAGCATTTGGTTAAACACAGATATACCCTCTGGCTCTGAAAACTCCTAAACTGCTGGTTTTTAAGAGACTGGGAGGGCAGACATACCAGGAGACATGCAGTGGTGCTTGTACTTTTCCAAAAGTGTCTCCTGCTGGCAGCTGTTGGAGGCTGGATTGACCTTTTGTACCTTTAAACAGCTGTATTTTTATGATCCTAGCAGATTGCAGTTTTTCATGCAGCTGTTAACATTTCTTTGGACAAAAATGCTAATGTGAAAACAAATAGAAGTATATGCTACAAGTTTTAATAATACTGTGCAGATGAATTTAAACATTTTTCTGTCCAGTTTGTCATCTTAACTCTGATTTGTCTCCTTTGACTCGGTGAAAATTGACTGTTCTGTAAGTAACTTGTTTACTTAAAAGCAATCCAAAGCATGTATTTTCTATGGTTATGGAGCTTTTTTTTTTTGTATTTTAGGTTTAGTCTGATTTTTCAATATCATCCTAACCATTAAAAAATAAAATGTCAAGGTAGTCTTCACATATGTAGATAATTTGTCTCTTTAAATTATGTGGTAATTATAATTTCACTTGTGTACTATGTGACGTGTGAGAAAATTGGCATGTGCTCTGAAATTCAGATGTAATTCTAGAAATCTTTTTGGTTTGCTGCATGAAGCTGCTATCTTCATTGAATTTAAAAGTAAAATCTTATTTTTATTGAAAGTCATATTGTGCATCGTAAAGATGGGTCTTACCTATCATCAATCCAGGGTAACAAAATACTCAACGCTCAGGTCTCTCTGACTGCTAAACCTGGACCACTTCCAGCTCTCCTTTTGCCTGTATTTTTGGCGAGTTCTGTGAAACGGCTCTAATGCCATGAAGCCCATGTGAGAGGATGGTGAGATCAGAGCTTGTTTTCAGCCCGTTTTTCGCTGAGCCGAGGCACGCTGAGTACAGCATCCCGGTGCCCGGGGGTGGTGGCGCTGCAGCCGAGCCGCCGCTGAGACCTCTGCTGGCCGTGCGAGCCAGGTGCTCTTCCTGCAGCGTCTGAACATTCCCGGGCGTTCAATACACCGGCCTCTGCTAGCTGACAATTTGTAATCGAGGAGATAAGCCTCCAGGTGGCATTGGTTTCCGTAAACTTTAGAGCAACTGGTGGTTCGTGTCACTAAAATATTTATAATCTTTTTTTAAAACATAGGTGTTTTAGGAAAACTGTTCCTGAAAGCATCTGCACATCAAACCTGTGTTTATATTGACATGATGTAGTGATCAACTAACTGAATTTAAAATAAATATAGCAAGCTTTAACTAACAATTTTTCCTTTTAGTATGAAAAATCTGCCTTTGGAGAAGCACATAATTAGCTTTAGGAATCTAATAATATTGAATTTACTTTTTTAATTATTGCTTTTTGGTTTTGTGATTTTATTTAAGCATGCTAAGCTAAGCCTCTGTATTTTTTGTTTTTTAGATTTGACACAGTTGAAGGCATGTAAGTGGTCATTTAAATTTTTCCAAAAAACTTAAGACAAAAATTCTATAAACACAAAAAAGATTTCACTGTTTGATGTTTCAAATTTAAAACAGTTTCCTGATATCCCACTCTTGGCATTGTTTTTTCCACTAGCAGTTGGTTTGTTTTTTTCCCCTAAAGCTGTGCTACTTTAAATTTTAGGAATTTATAAATGCTTACAGTGATAAATACCTCTGTAAAAACCCATCCTCTTTAGAAGCCTTTTGGCTAAGATTCAAGTCAAATTTGGTCAAATTTCAAAAATAGCTGGAAGTGCAAATTATGGAATTCCCCTGGTTTCTATCCATAGCTCAGTCATCTTTATATAGCTGCTTATAAAGAATTACTGGAATTTTTATCCTTACCTGTAAATTTACAGTTCCTCATTGAATTGGAGATTTAGTAACTTTGATAATTTCTGACCATGATTTTATCTTATTACCTGCTTGCAGGGGTTCTACTTTGCACATATCTAGAATAGATTTTAATTTTTGCAGAATAACTTAGAGGGCTGTTGTTAGAGCACATGTCCTCTGAAATCAGTTAAATGTTTTACATTTTATATCTTCATTTAGTGATTTATGGGGTTTTTTTCTCCTTCAGCTCTTTTTTTTCGTGTATGTTTTTGTTTGTTTGTTTGTCATTGTTTAAATCCCTTGTATAATTTTGTCCTGAAATACAGGGTGATGTGCTTTCACCCATGTCACATGCTTAGAACCTAACAAAACCAGTTGTGATGTGTGTTGTAAAGCTCTCAGCTGTAAATGCTTGCTTGTTTTAATCCGATTTTCTGTGCAGACTTACTTTTACCACTTTCTCAAATACAGCTTGCATGACATGCCCATTGGATTACTAATTTTGCAATCAAAGTACAGTTCTGCACCCCTTTAAAACTGCAGCAATGATTCCTCAATATTTATTCTACTTTCTTGATTAGTTTTTCAAGAGCAGATGCATTTGAGAACTTTACATCTCTAGAAGAAAACAGTCTTGTTTTGACAGATGCTTAGCTTCCACAAGTACTGCTACTCACCTCTTCTTTCACTTCCTTAGTATTTTTGTGCATTATTGTATCTCACCTGTGTTTAACCATAAATTTTTTCCTTGTAAAAGATTGCCAGCAGTCGGCCTTTTGAAGGACTAAAGTAAAAATTGAACTGAAGATCAATTTCAGTTCTCTATGTAACACAGCATTTTACTCACAAGTCCAAGCAACTATTAATTCAGATTCAGTTTAATGTATACATTAGACATCCTCTGCTGATTGATTGTAACGATTCCCAATATAATCAGTTCTTATTTTTTGCAACATAATAGTTAAAACTTTGTCCTTTTAAGCCAGTAGATACTCAAAACTGAAACAAGTGGCCAGTGATTTGTTTTGATTGCTCTTTATGGAACAGCAGGGTCTTAACAAAACTCTGTAGCAATCATCACTAGATCTTAATCATCCTGGTTTTTTATTAGATATTTACAGTGAAACTTGCTATTTAAAATCCATATCACCATAACATGGATAGCAGGCTTATACAACTTTAAAAATTCAGCAAGTATCAATCCAGGAAAGTATACCATGAAGTATATGGAAAAATTAAAGTACATTATTTTTTACATTACATTTATTAATAGCTTTCTGAAGGAAAACCTTCCAACTAACACTTTGAAATACTGATGTTCAGTTCCTCAAACCTTTTCTTTTGAGGCTGATCTCTGTTTAAGACTATGACCAGAGCATTCAACACAGTTGTAATGTTAAATGTCTCTTGGGCTCACTTGGAAAGAGTGAAGATTTAGAGAGAAAATAGGACTTTACCCTGCAGCACTCCTAATTTTCTTACTGTATCATTAATTTTTTTATATATTTGAATTATGAGGAAGAAAAAGATGCCTGAAGATCACTTGGAAGATGCTAATTTTCTTTTTCTTGTTATAACATTGATTTCCTCTCTTCCTATGACCACGTGGTTCTACAGATAGAAAGTCAAGGGTTTCTGTTAACCTAAACATAATGTAAATCAATTGTGCGGGAGGAAAAGACATAGTATGAAATACCTTTTTGAGTAAACCTCATCTAAACAGTTAATATAATAATGCAAATTGAATTTAAGCTATCAGTGCCTACAGATTGTGTCTCTCTTACTGCATCAGCATTTTTATCTTGCTTTTTCCAGATACCCTAATCTAACAGACAGGGGAAAAAGTTCTTACTAGCTAATTGTTTCTTCTGGATTTATGGCAGGAGCCCGTTGGCACAGATGGAGGAGGAAAGGAGGGAGCATGTAGCCAAAATGAAAAAAATGGAAATGGAAATGGAACAGGTGTTTGAGATGAAAGTCAAAGAAAAAGTTCAGAAACTGAAGGATTCTGAAGCTGAGGTAATCAAAATGTTTTAAACACCAATATAACTTGAGGCTGAAGATACAGAGATGGGACTTCTTGGCAAGACTTTGCAACATAATTGATTCCATATTGGTTTATATGTGTGAAGATCAATACCGTTCTTCTTTCTCAGCTTCTTGCCTTTGCTGAAATGGTATAAGCGTAAACTTAAAATGTAATTTTAATGTTCACATGCATTCTATTTTTATTTTCAGTCATACCACATTAAAATACTCCTGAACTTCCTTATTCTCTTCTTCTCCCTTTTCTTTGGAATATTTTGTGCTTATTCTTCTTGAGACTTTTATGACTTACATAAGCTAATTCAATCATGATCATTTGTTTGCGTGTATTGAAAAAGCATTTCAGGAATTGGACACAATGCCTATAGGACATCACCTAAATGAGAATTACTAGGCTAAGGAAGAGTCAGAGATTTGTTTTTGTCAGTGTTCTGGTATCATTTGAGCAAATTTTATGGATACTTAACTCTAGCTTCTGTCATGTCCAGGTGAAGTCCTCTCAATGAAACCAGTTTTTTACAGGCTTCAAGGGTCTCTGAAAATGATCTTTTTAAAGGACTTTTATTATTAAAAGTTAAGTAAAACTTCCTAAGTAAAACTTACAAATTAAGTAATTTTTTTAAGTTTGGGAAAGCAGTTTCTCACAAGAAGCCTAATAGAGAACTGTCAAAGTTCCTAAAGAAAGCATGTCTCCAAATTTGAGGAAAAATGAGGAAACTTGAAAGGGTAATTGAAATGCTTGGCAAGCCTAGGCACTGTAAGATACCATGGCATACTGGATCAGAGGTAAAAAATCAGTCTAGATTTTTTTCTTTTTGAGTACTGAATAGATAGGGATTTGAATAGTAAGACACAGCAGTCAGCAATTTGAGGATTTTAAAGCTATGTGTTTTATCTGGATCATGGTATTTGTAGTCACTTGATTTATTCTTTCCTCAATTTCTGTCTTGAATCTTTTTGAACCATTTCATACTTCTGGCCTCCACATTCTCTTTGTTATGTGAAAAAAAAAAATGTTTCTGGTTTTCATGCACTGTCTGTTTACTTTTTGACTGAGTGTATCCTGTGATACCAGTTTTTTATGTTCATGCAATTCATTCTTCTTTTTTCTTCACCATTCATGGCTTTGTAAACTTCTGTTGTATTTATCTAAGTGTAGAAAAGTAGGCAATAGACAGTGCCATGTAAAAGGAAATAGCTTTTCAAGGGTTTGTGTAAAACAGGGTCTTGCAAGAGAGTAAGGAAAGAGGAGGTCATACTTGACTTTCTCTTAAGTGTGGACATCAGGTCAAAGGAGGGGATTCTGTCCCTCTACTCTGCTGTGGTGAGACCCTGCCCGGAGTGTTGCATCCAGCTCTGGGTTCCAGCACAGGAAGGATGTTGATGTGTTGGAGTGAGTCCAGAGGAGGCCCACCAGGACAAGTAGAGGGCTGGAGGACCTTGTATGAGTGAAGGCTGAGAGAATTGAAATGGTTTTTCAATTGGAATTTGAGCATCTGGGTCACTGCCCTTGGCGGGAAGGTTGGAATTAAATGATCTTTAAGGTCCCTTCCAACCCAAACCATTCTATGATTTAACTTAATTAAAAAAAAACATTGCACAACACAAAAGGAATCACTTCTCCCAACAAGTGTTTTCATCCTCACATACAACAGATTTTGATTGTCAGTCTGTCCCATCAACCAGCAGGAGAGAATTCTTATTCTGTTTTGGAATGTATATAATTCACTTCCTCGGTAGTACTAACTCATTTTATTAGTGAATAAATTAATCCACTTAATATTTTTTTTCTAAATAGATCCCCAATATAGTTAATGCTATATGATGAAACCAATATTTTGGTTTTTTTCCCTCCATAGAAAGTCAACGATACTGCTCTTTTATGCATTAGTGATATCCAAATGCTCTGCAATTTGTTGCTTAATGTTTGTGTCAAATACCAAAGTATTTTAAAACTTCCTTTTATTTGCCAGACGCAGTTGCTTACAAATCCTGTTTGTATATTGGGGCAGCATTTGGGGCATTTTCTGTTAACTGTAAAATGAAACTGTGGGATTAATAACATTTTGGTTCTATTAGTGGCAATATCTGTTACATTAGAGTTTTTTAGTCTGAGCTACTTCCTCTGAAGAAAAATAGAATACATAATTTTGTTGAATTAGTAAGTTTAGTTGCTGATGTTTGTTAGTACAGTTCCAAAAGTTGCTATTTTCTGCACCTACTGACTCTGTTTGTAATCTTCTACAGCTGCAGCGACGCCATGAGCAAATGAAAAAGAATTTGGAGGCACAACACAAAGAGCTGGAGGAAAAGCGTCGTCAGTTTGAGGACGAGAAAGCGAACTGGGAAGCTCAACAACGTATTTTGGAACAACAGAATTCTTCCAGGTAAATTGGAGTCTTGTCCTGCAGTTCATGGTAAAAGTTCTGTAGCTTTCTGCTCAAAGGCAATTTCTGAGACAGTAATGGTCCATCATGGTCATTGACCACTATGGAGGTGTCACTTAAAAGCAAAGAAAAATTTTGAACTGCTTTTAGTTACAAATGACCATATTTCAGAATAGTGGGAAGACTATAAGCTTCTAAAGCAGATTTTAGCCTGCAAAAACATGGTACACGCACATAAATATATATCTATGTAAAAAAATAAGTGTTTATATTGATAGATTGCATCAGACTTCTGGGAGATGAAGAATTAAAGCTTCGAGAATGAAAATGTTTAATTCCCCTAGTCCTTTGGAGGGGAAATCTAGTGATAGCTACATTGCTTGATTCACACAGTACAAGTACTGTGTACATAGTAAGTTTCATCCATTGTGTTGAAACCCTATTAAAATGGCTGTTTTAAAAAGTATATATAATTTTTAAAAAAAATCAGAACATATATGCATCATTTAACAAACTTTTTTTTTAATGTCATTTTAGAACCTTGGAAAAGAATAAGAAGAAAGGGAAGATATTTTAAATGCATCATTTTGACCACCAGTTATGTATTAGTTGCCAATATGCCAGCCTGGACATCAGTGTTTGTTGGATCCGTTTGACCAATTTTGCACCAGTCTTACCCATAGTAATGGATTTAACAGCATGACAAATTTCTGTTAATTTTGATGGAGAGTGAGATTCCTTGAATTGTCTAGGGTGTTGTGTACTTGGAAAAATAACAGCTCCAAGTACCTTTTTTAATTTTTTTTTTTTAAACAGGTGTCATTTTAATGGAAAAGAAAACCTTTTACTGTTGTACAATCATGTACTGGTGGTTTGATGGTTTACAGAATATCAAAAAGGCAGGACTCTAGATGGTTTTAATGAGGATAAATTGCCATAATATGATGCAAACAATGCTTCTCTATTATTATAATACAAGAATTCCATTCAGTGCAGCATATACAATAATGTAATTTAGTCTAACACAGTTGACCCTATTTTTGACACTTCCATTGTTTAAAAGGACACATGGATAAACAAAAGTTGTAAGCTTACAGTGCACCTAAGCTTTTTATAACAATCCTTTTATGTTTTGAATTCTTTAAATATATGCTATTCTCATTTAGTAACTTCTTTAGCCAGAAGGATCTCATTACTGCTTCATCTTTTGTAATAACATTTAATTTAGATATTTTTCCATATATTGGCCCTCCTAAATAGAATATAGCTTCTTTCATATGGTAGGAACCAGTGAGTAAAACTTTCCTTTAACTCCCTTTTTACATTTTATGGTAAGTAGCAGAAAAATGCATTTATAGGTCATTTCTAGGCAAAATTGTGGAGTTAACTACCAACCTGTTTCTACCTGTGTGCAGTCTTTCTTTATTTTACTAGAAATGGGAATATGGCCTCGAGAAAAACATCATCATTTTGCATTTAGCTGTATTCATATACTGCATTTCTGTATTTTTGTTTGTATTGTAAAAAGTTACATAATAAACAATGTTGTGATGTAACACCCTGCTGTGTCAGGAATTGTGATGGAGTTGAACAGCTGAGTAGTTCTCTGGAAATGTGTGAACTTTCTCTCTGATTGACCTGTGTCTTTGATTCAGCTGAGGAATCAGATTAGGGTGTAGAAGACCCCGTTTCCATGGCCATGCTCTAAATTGGCTAAACAAGGATCCTGTCTTGCCCAGGAGAGGGCACCAAGTGCCTGCACACCCTGTGCTGTGTCCCATCAGCTCCCCTTCTCACAGTCTTGCTTTTCCCGCTGTTCTTACTGCCTTCTGCAAGCTTTTAGGAGACTTTAGGTGGATGGGTGGGAAACAACACATTTGTAAGTTGTTAAAAAATGATGGGGATTTCTTAGTCTGTGTTTGCTTATGGAATAATGAAGAATATATTGGTTTTTGCAGATGTTCCCTATATTATCCCTGTTATCACTCTTTTCTTTTACATGAGTTATGATTACAGAAATACTATTTATTCAGCTAACTTCTCAAAGAAATTGCATTTTCAGTCATCTGCATAAAGGCCTTCTTGTAACTCATTTCAAATAGTCTGCATGTCTTTTTTTCAGAGAAGACACTGAGTATCAGTAAATGGACACTGCCTTCCCTTGCAAGTAAATAGAACAGCAGAATCTGGTCTGTGATACATCTCAGAGGATGTTCACTGCCTGCATCTACTCCTCAAGTTCCAGTTTAATTCAATACATTGAATTATTTAATAACCAGGTAACAGTTACTATCTAGGATGGAATTCTAACTGCTTTTTGTACTCACCAAAACTGAGGATGCACTCTGTGGGTATATGCTGGTACTTTAGCATCTCCATTTGCTCTGAAATAGAGATGTCATTTATCAGGAAACTTGGTTTCACTATGCGTGTCTTCATTCTCTCCACTGTTATTCTCTAGCCTCTCACGCACACACTCAGGCTGATCAGAAACTTGTATAATCTCATTAGATCTTTTGTATTAATTGTAGAATCATGGAATGGTTTGGGTTGGAAGGGTTCTTTAAGTTTATTTCCAGCCCCCACATCATGGATAGGGACACCTTCCAGTAGACCTGGTTGCTCAAAGCCCCATCCAACCTGGCCTTGAACACTGGTGGGATGGAGCATCCACATCTTCTCTAGGCAATATAATCTATTACACAGTGTTTATATTTAAATGAAAATGCAGAGCATATGTTTGGAGTTCTCTTCTGAAATAGAACATTTCCCTTTTGGGGAAAGCTTTTATCACCTCAACTTTTTTTTAAAACACTTTGGCTTTTCATAGTGAGCTTGGGCTGCACCAGGGCTTTTGTATGAAAAAAAAGAAATTGAGAATGATGTGTGAACCTCTGCAACACAGTAGCTGTGTAGCCAGTACAAAATATGTAAGCTAAAGAAGCACTATGAGACAGCCCAGGCTTGTATTTTTTTCTTCTAGTGAATAAAACATAATTTAAAGGTGTTATTTCTGCAAAGCCGAAACTCATTTTACTTGCTAATATTTTGTACTACAACTTCCCTGAATTAGTGTCCCAACTCCAGGCATATGCAGCAGAGGATTTGTGGTGTGTATGCTGATCAGCCAGAAACCCGTTGTTGCATCCAGGTGTCACTGGATACTACTGGACTTGTCTCCTCTTTCTCTTTAAGTGTGCGGGGAAACACCACTTACACTGCAGAGGCACAGAACAAGAGCTGTTAAGGAGCAGTTCTGTGCATCTGCTGGGCATTTCTGTACCAAGGGTTGCTCCAATAACATAGTCCCAGGTAGCTGTGGGGCTGGAAATTTTGCTGCTTTCATATGAGAATGAAGATCTCCATTCAGCTTAGTGTATGTTCTGTGAAAGAGGTAGTGAGGGAGAGAAAATAATCCTGCTCCTGTCAAGCATGGCACTGCAAACAGCTTGTTGAATATGCAATTGCACTTAAATATGGGGCGAAGGTATATTTCATTTTAGGTAGACATAGGTATAAAAATGCATCTATATTTTATGTATGAAGAAGTGAGTAAAAACTGCCAACTTTTTCTTCTGATATAAAATACATTCCCACATTGGGTTAGCTTATCTGGCTGACCACAATGAAGGTTCAGCATCCTGAGTATCAGGATGCTGAAATTGCTGCTTCCAGCATGAGATACAGTTTTGAGGGAGTGATGTTTGGCTTTCACTGCAATTTTCCCATTTGATAGGCAGTGAGCTGCTGATGCCCTGACTCCTCGAAAGGCCACATGTTGAACCTCTTTGGTTCAGGTGACTGTCACCAGAGTACTCTTGTGGTCAGGCTGCCAAAACCATTCTTCAATTTGGCATCTTGGGGAATGCAAATCTACATTTCCCCTTCATAATTTCCACAGTAAACATAAGAGATTCTTAGTTGTTGAGGATTGCTTTTGTCTTCATTGATTCAAGAAACCCCTCAATCTGAATTTAAATATAAATAGTTTAAAAGATGCTTTTAAAGGTTTTCAATACAGATAAATCAATACAGAAGTCAAGAATTGGGCCAGATCACTGGTTTATGCTTTGACAGTAAGCAGGAACTGTAGCTGAAGTTGTGGAGCAAGCCAGTACATGAGGGGTTCACCTTCTTGTTTGTGCAGCATGGTCAGGCTGATTTGTCTGTGGATAGTGAGGGCAGGCTGTGTTAGTGCTCAGGGTAGCAATGTACTTTTCCCTGTGGATTACCTGATGAGGTTGTTTTTGCACACAGTTCTTGGGTTTTCAGCTCTTAGTGCTTACAAGCCTCTCTTAATGCAGTTGATGTTTCTCCACTGCCAACATCTGTTTCTTGACCTTACGCTGTTTAAGGCTCAGCAAAGGCAGTTACTCCCTTCTTCACAACCCATACCTGCCTCATCCCACATTCTGGTGAGTATCCTGTTCTACCAGGTGCCTGGTGAATTTGGTGGCCAGCCATCAGGATAGCCTGCTCCTCACACCAGGTTCTGCTGTGCTACTCTTCCTGAAAATGGGCTGTGCCTGCCAGCGCCTTCAGTAATGGAGCACATATCGACCTTTGCTGCACGCTGTGGATTTGCCCAGCCCTGCTTTCCTATTGCCACTTGGTTACTTCTCCCAGGAGCTGCTCAACTTGTTCCTCTTGATAGGTTCTCTTGCTTCTAACTAGTCACAAGTGTTCAGTGTTAGAAGTGTGTGTTATATCCTGGTAAAAATGGCACAGGTCACCTTCAGGGGGTGCCAATCGGATTCCTCCCCCACACCCAGATCTAAACACCTGCTGGTGTTGGAAAAAGGCACTGTTCCCATCATCTTGGCTTGATGGAGGTTATTGGCTGTCTTTGGCTCTGGGCAACAGAGAGGAAGCTCAGTGAAGAGAAGGCCTTCCCTTGCTGTGGTCCCAGGAATATATAGCTGTGAGACTGGAGAGCTTGATCCATTAATTGTGTATCCACAGCTGCCAGGGGTATTTCTGCATGAGCAGGAGGGGGATGCAGGAGGGCATCTGAGACTACAGGTGGGGACCCAGCAGAAGCACTGGGGGACCTGCAAGTAGCCTGGGGTGCCAAACAGTGCTGCTGTGGTGGCTGCAGCTGCAAATAATTGCTGTGTGCTACACCCTGTTCTCTTCCCTTGTACTATTAAATGGGGATGACCAGTGGAACATATTTTTGAGCAATAGCATAAGAAACTGCTGACTGACAGGAAAGCAAGTCAAAATTTTTATCCATTCCCCTTCTGGTTGAAAAAGCAGCTCTGGTTCTTCAATATGTCACCTCTGCACCGTCATCTGGAGAGGTTTATGAGGCAGCCAAGATGCATGCTTTGTGCAGACAGAGCAGATTTTTAATGAAGGCGATCATGTTTCAGCTTGCCCTGGGACAACTGGACACATAGGTCGAGATAAAATTTGCACTATCACTTTACTAAGGGAATATAATTTCTCTGGCTTCTTAGATACCCCCTGCCCCAGTCTACCAGCAATAATCTTCACAATGAAAAGAAATGGAAAAAGCAGTCATGTCACACTGACCAGATTTTGGTAATGTAGCAAGATTACAGAGAGGCAAGAGGAATCCCTTTTCTGCTCTCAAGACCTCATTTGGTAACCTTAAGAATGTCCTCTCCTGTGGGAGCTGCTGAATCACTTCTCCCCAGACTTGACTCATCTGAGGTCCTGCATGTGTTGGAGCAGTCCCAAGCAAAATACAGGCTGGGCAGAGGAGAAGGATTTGGGAGTGCTAATGGATGAGAAGCTGGGTGTGATCCAGGAATTTGCCTTTACAACCCAGAAAACAAACGTATCCTGGGCTGCATGCAAACCAGCATGGCCAGCAGGGGGAGAGAGGATTCTGACCCTTTACTCTGGTGAGACCCCACCTGCAGTGCTGCATCCAGCTGTGGGAACCAGCACAGGAAGGAAATATGTGGTATCAGACCTAAATAAAAGGAGAAAAAGACAAAAGGAACAACAAAGCACACGGACTCCTTTTGGGAAAAGAAGCCGATTTTATTGAACCGAGAGCCCATATTTAAAGCATGTTCCGATGCATGGAACAGAACCGTAGTTCATTGGTCCACTGGGACAAACATCTCCCAGGATGTGTCCCATGGAAAAAACATCAGATGTCTGTCCTTGTGAATTCCTTCTTGTTTTTCTAACTTGTTTTTCATGAATTCCAACCTTTCATGAATTCCCATGTTATCACCTTGGGAACTTTCTCCTTATCACCCTGAGAACAGGGCAAAACTCAAACTTCTGAGAAATACTTCTCCAAGCTAATTCACTAGATGTCTCTCTGACCACAGAAATAGACCTGGTGGAGGACGTCCAGAGGATGCCACAAAGATGATCAGAATGATAGAGTACCTCTCCTGTGAAGACAGGCTGAGGGAGTTGGGGATGTTCAGCCTGGAGAAGGTTCCAGGGGGACCTTAGAGCACCTTCCAGTACTCGTAGGGGCCCTACAAGAGAGCTGGAGAGAGACTTTTAACACGGGCATGGAGTGATAGGACAAGGGGGAATATTAGTTTTAAACTGACAGACAGTATGTTTAGATTAGGTATTAGGAAGAAATTCTTTGCTGTGAGGGTGGTGAGGCACTGGAACAGGTAGCCCAGAGAAGTAGTGGGTACCCCATTTCTGGAAGTGTTCAGGACCAGGCTGGATGGGGCTCTGAGCAACCTGGCCTCGTGGAAGGTGGCCCCTCCTATGAAACGGGGCTGGAGCTAGATGGACTTGAAGTTTCTTTCCAACGCAAACCATTCTATGGTTCCTGGTGAAGAGGAAGGCTTACTTTGTATGTGCCATGCCTGAGAACTGTACTGACCACATTCAGGCCTTCACATGACTAGTAAAGTCCTTTGAGAACTTCGGAAAGTCACCTAATATTGTAGTTTACCTCAGTTTTCCCTTTGGAAACAGAGATTTTTGCCTCCCTGCAGAAGCAAAATTTTCTTTACTTGCAGGAGATGTAGGCAGGGCAATGGGTCTTGGCAAAGTAGATGAAGGACTGAGTGTCCTGCCACCTGGCATGTCATGAGCTCCCTTCCCTTTCTGCTACTGTGTTGGTGATTTTAGACCCTGCATGGAACTGATTGAGCCCCCAGAAACTATGCAGTTGCAGAGTAATTTCATCATGTCTGGAAACCTTACCAAAATTAAATTGAGATTAAATCAGTGTGATTCCCAAGGCTTTGCATCTCCATTCCTGTGCACCAGACTCTGGTGGGGTTTTTCCCCTATCACCACAGATGGTGTAGCATAGTCCCTGCTGTTCCTTCCTGGCCACAGCCGCTGGTCTGGCTGCTCAGCCCTCTCCCCAGTATCCCAACTGCATCTGCAGCTGAGGCTCCCTTACAGATGGTTGTGACTAATAGATTTTTTCCCAGAGGCATTTTACCAGGGGGAATAGCAATCCAATGCTGCTGTTTCATCAGCTCTGACTGCAGAGCAATCCAGGCTAATTTTATTTAATTTCTGATTGTTTGCCAAGCTACTGTCTCACAGAAACATCAGCATTTTTATTTAATCCTGCACAAAGAATGTACGCTCTGATTCTCAACGGTACAGCCTATTCTTTGAATTGCAAATAAGGGCAGCAGTTTCACTCCTATTCCTATAGTGTGTGTTAGGCCATAGACTTTTTAACGGTTCTTTAAAAAGAATTTTTAAAATCCCTTCTGTCTTTAATTTGCTTTTGGGTGCTCAAGATTTCACTCTGTCCAAAGGTTTGCACCCCATGCTAGGTGGCACCAGGGAAAAAGTGGCAGCTAAGTACACAGCTGAGCTTATCTGACGGCTTTTCAGGTGATGTTTGCTTGCTGTGGTAGCCCACCTGATGTGCCAACCAGATTACAGTGAAGGGTGCAGAGTTTTGTGGTCTGTTATGTTTGCCGGCAGTACAGTGGAAAAGGAGTTGCTAGTACTTGAATTATGAGCAGAAAAAAATAATCTGTTAATTCCTGGAACATGCAAAAAATTTCAAATGCTGGGAATGACCCAAACCATAGGGAACTGATGTCTTCCCTTATTTAGGCAGCAGGTGGCAACATCCTCTGCCTGATGAAATTCATCTTAGGTTTCTATGAAGGGTTTATTTTTTCTTTTTTTGGAACAAGAGAAGCCTCAGGCTCTGTTTGCAGCCTCTTCCTTTCTTGGGAGCACCTTGCCAGTGCCTCCAAAAGAAAGTCTGCAAAAGCACAGTAGGAAAGTGTCTTGATTTTTGTGCTATAGCTCCTGTTTAGAGAATTCACCCCTATGTGGTGAATGGCCTTCACTGAGTGTAACCTGAAGTCAGTCAGTGTGTGTGCAAGGGCACAGAGGAATGCCTCCATCAGTACTGACAAATGCTTTCCCTACATGGTGGCTTTAGTAGGTTTGGGAAAGATGCAGAAAAAAAGATTTCCCTAAATACAAGAATGTGCAGTTGTGTGTTTTAATGGCTTCTAAAATTGGCAATTGAGAGAAACATCTCTGCTTTCCTATTCCCAGCATTTCCCTGCAGAGCAGCTTTGTGACCTCCTAGACTTTCCTTATTTCCCTTGTTTCCCCAGCCTCCTGCTTGCCTTCCCTGTGGTCATGCCCTGATCCTCCTGCCCTGGCCTCTTCTCCTGCTCCTACAGTGACTGATGTGTCTGTGGAAAAGGACCCCACAGAGCTGCCTCCTCCCCACCCCTTCTGCTCTTCTTCACCTCCCCACTGTCCTCTCCTGCCACTACCTCATCTTTCCTCACTGTGCCTGCAACAGCTCCTTATACTGCGGGTTCTGTTGCTCCAGTGAGCAAGGGGATAATGAGGGAAAGCAGCTTGGAAATGGACTGCTGTGCTGGGCAAGTAGCGCTCAGTCCTCATGTGCTCCAGCTCTCCACCTTCTTTTTCCAGCTGTTGGGCACAGGGACGGCTCAGCTGTCCCAAGGCTGGGTCTGGCCTGTAGGGAGAGGTGTCCTGAAGCTGAGATGGGAGGTAGCACAGCTGTAGTCCCAAGTGTTTGGGATGCATCTGATTGCAAGCTGGGCCCCAATCTTGGATGATGTTTTAAAGCATCTTGTTCATACTGCCTTTAATGAAGCATCAAGTCTCTTGTTTAAAAGGTGTTGCTGCTGCTGTTCTTTCTGCTCCCACTGCTAGGTCTCAAAATGCTCCTGAAGTCTTGTGTGGGCCTTATTGGGCCACAAACAAAACACCTGTAAGCCCTAACTTAAAATATCCTGGCACCACTCTGATATCACAGTGGTTAGACCTGAGATATGGTGGCATTATCACAGTCCTTGGGACCACAAACTCATAAACAGTCCACAGCCTAACTTAGGTGCTTTTGAACCTCAACTTCTCGAAAAGTCTTTTGTAGACCCACTAACCCAATTCACAGCTTGTTTCTGTGTACTTCATCCACCACCTTGCTCAGTCTGGTGTGATGGGGAAAGACATTTGGGGTTTATCTCTCAGTGGGGAAGGCTAAAGCTAATTTTTAAATGAAAGCTGCTTGAAGAAGCCTAAAATTATTATATTCCTGGCATAGAAGGGCCCAGAGTCCAAAGTGGTTTAATTGTATGATTTCTAATGAATCAAAGAATACTCCAGTAATTTCTTCTGTGTGCTGTCTTCATCTTGACATCTATGTTCTTATGAAGCATACTCAGTCTCTCAAACTCTTCTTATTGATCGATAATCTCAAGGGCCAGAGGTAAGGTTGTATTTTGTTTTAAACACAGAGAAACTAACAAATGAAGTGAGTCTATTATGGAAAAAGAAGCAGCCAGAAAATTATGTCAGATCACGAGATCATGGTACAACAAAGATTATGTCTGTAACTGTGCAGTAAAGGCAGCCCAGAAATTCCTGGAAATTGTGGAAGAGACACACGTGACACTGATTCAAGAGATACTAAAATAAAGACAGATGATCAGCAATAGATGCCTGGAAGCTCAGGAGATTTCATTTGATCTGGGTGAGGAGGCCAATTTATGAAGTCACAAAGTGATTATAAGCAGTGAAGCTTGTTATGGGTATTAGCAATAGACCTGCTTCCACTTTCTATTTCACCTTCTGCTCTTGTTGTGGTTGTATTTCTGGTGTGTGATTCATACTGCTCTTTTCCATTTGCCTTAAACTTTTCATTTTTGAAACCTCCTCTAAAAATTGTTCTTCCTTAGTTCCAGGTTTGTATGTCTTCCTGTCTTTTCATTTGCAGGGACAATCCCATGCCACATGAAGCTAGAGAAATGCAGTTGCATGGAGAAAGCATGCAAAAAAATTGTCTTGTGTACTTAGAAATTTAATTTTCACATTCAGAAAAAGTGGGAACAGGTGTTAAACCTACTCCTTCCTACTTGCTGCAATGGGGAAGGACTAACTCCTTAGAGCAAACCTGGGGAGGGATTGGCCAGGGAGAAGCACTGTGGAAAGTCCTGGGGGTGGGACAGGAGCCGAGTGTGAGCTCCCAGTGTGCCCTGGCAGCGATGGAGAGCAGCACCTCCCACGCTTATGTGCAGAAGCCCTTAGGTTGAGGGAAGTGCCTCCACTTGGCACTTAGACCTCATCTGGATGCCACCTTCCTACAGATACCTGATGGTGGCCCCATGGAGGCTGTGCAGGTGCCCAGGAGGCTGGGAGAGCTCTATCTATGTTTTTACAGCCCAGCTGAATAGAGCATCCTGAATACTCTGCTATGAGCTTTGAGCAAATCCATCATGATCCTTCCACCTGTCTTACTCTGTGCCCCTCAGGTTGCTCCTATGGAAGTGGCAAAGACAAAACCTGAACTAAACTGGCCTGAAATCTGCAGCCAACAGAGCAGCCCAAGCTGGCAAGAGCATTGCAAAATGTCAAGAAGGGGACCACCTGATCGTCTCATGACTGAGAAACAAGGAAATTTGATGCTGCATAAAATGCTAATCAAGAGCAACGTCCTGTATGTCTTTATTTATGTGAGTTTATATAGAGATACTGTGTTTATATATGGGATGTTAAAAGTTGGCCCTGGTTTTAATGGTGAATGGGAATGTCACTTAGCAGCTGGTGTCCCCCCTGTCCATGGCCTTGTCCCATGACTAAGCCAGGTTCCTTAATTCCTGTGTAGCTTTTTTGGATAATGCCTCCTTTCTGGCAGTTTCTCCCAGTTTCCTGGGAATGTTTGCTCACATTTGGAACTCTTGCCATGATGCTGCAATAGCTCACAGGTGGCTGACCCAGCCGCCGGCCCGGGGAGGGAAGTGCCCTCCGAGCAGCCATGACTGGGACAGGACCATGGGACAGGCAAATGCAGTCTCCTTCCTGTGCGGAGCAGCCCTCAAGCCCTTCGGCCACAGGGAGAGATGTCCAGATCCCCACAAGCTGCATCTCAGGGTGTTTATGTCACAGTGCCTAAGTGACGCCTGTGCCTAATCCCCACAGAAAGGCAGTTACGAGGCCAGATGTTACAACTCCACGGACCTAATTCAGCATCTGGGGGCTGGTACCTGCCCTTCCTGCCACATCTCCCAGCGTCCTGGAGCAGCAACTGCCAGAGCAGGAGCAATCATCTCAGGTTCAGGCCCCTGCAGAGCACCTTGTCCCAGGGCACCGCTGCTGTGCCCTCGAACATGCTGCCAGCAGCATCCCAGCTGCGGTGTCAGCTGTGCCCCAGCCCCGGATGAGCGCCGGAGGACGTATGTTGTTTTCAGTGCCCTGAGCTGACATGCTGCGCGCCGCGAAATGATGGCGTGCTGGGTTTTCATTGAGGGCTGATTTCCCAGAGGAAGGATTTCTGTAGGGATATTGAACTCTGCTAGATCAAGCTGAGTGCTTCGAGTGGCTCTCACTGATCTCTTAAAAATAGAGATATCCTTAATATATCCCAAAGACAGAAAATGTTCTTGTTCTTCAGCAACATATGTAGTCACCCTTGCATCAAGTGTCATCATTCCTGCCACAACCTTGCTGGCATTTGACTTTGTCTGGACGAGAGTCAGGAGGCTGCATCCTTTTCCTTTGAAAGGATCATTGCTTTGTCAAAGAGGGATTTGGGTTGACTGAAACCCCAGAGGTTTTCACAGACCTTGGCTTTATTTTGATGCCTCTCAAAAAAGCCAATGAGTTACACCCCTCTGTTCCCCCGCACAACAGTCTGAATGAACTAGCATCCAACGTGGGCTGAGAAGTACCTACCAAGGAATAGGTGTGCAGAGAGACTCTCAGAATCACAGAATCATCATCAAGGTTGGAAAAGACATTTTAAGATCATCCAGTCCAGGTGTCCACAGCACTTCCACTGTAACACCTAAACCACATCACCCACAGCCAGATCCAGGTGCCCTGTAAATGCCCCAAGGATGGTGACTCCACCAGCTCCCTGGACAGCCTATTCCAATGCCTGACCACTCTAACAGTGAATTTTTTTTTTTAATCTGAATCTCCCCTGTTTCATACTAATGCCATTCCCTCCTGGAGTGAGAGTCACTCCAGGCCCAGTAGAAGAGAACTGCCCCCATCTGGCCACAGCCTCCTTTCAGACATTTGTAGAGAGCAATGAGGTGCCTCCTGAGGCTCCTCTTCTTGAGACTAAAGAAGCCCAGCTCCCTCAGCTATTCCTCACAGACATGTTTTCTAAACCTTTCAGAGCCTTGTTGCCCTTCTCTGGACACGCTCCAGCACCTCAATGCCTCACCAGTGCCGAGTACAGGTGGTAATCACTGCCCTGGTCCTGCTGGCCTCACTATTCCAATTTTTCTGTGAGGAGTTAGCCTTGCAAGGACCCTTGCAATGCATGGTTTTCACTGTCATTTTCTCTGTCACACCAAGGGCAGCTGCACGGGGACAGGGAGATTGGATTTGGAGGATTTGGAGTGCTGAGTGCTGACTGAGGTCAGACCCCCTGCCTCTCATTTGCTGCTTTATTGGCCAGCTCTGAATCTGGATGGATTCATAAGAGCTCAGCTCTGGCTATAGTAGCTTGGGCATGTATGGGAAAGGGCTCTGCGCAGCAGGAGAGCAGTGGTCAGTCTTCATATATTATCTGAAAAAACCCTACACGATTTTGCACTATTTTTATCTTTAATTCACATTTGCTGTTCCTCCTAATCTTCTCTGACGCTGTTTACAGAAGCACTGGGGGAGGATTTGAAGCACACTGCCATGACTCTGACCCCAAAGACTAAACCCCATGGGTAAATGGGGTAGTTGGTTCAACTGTGGAGTCCCAGGCTGCTGGGAGCTGGAAGTCAGCAGTCCTGGCAGCAGGCCTAGCTGCTGGCTCTGGCTCACAGCAGCCACCAGTGACTGGCTCACACTGCAAAGGCACCAGCTGTCCCGCCTGGAATGCTGAGGGAAGAAGGTAAAAATACATCCTCAGTCACATGCTTGTGAGATTCCTGGATGGAAGATGCTAAAAACAGCACAATGGTTTTGGACATGCTGGGTTTCTTGGCAATGCTGTTAGCAATTAGTCTTCCTCCTGGCTTTGTACCAAAATGGAGGCATGGGGGATTATGGCTGAGAGAGAGCAGCGCTGCCCTGGGGTTGCGTGCTGGAGGATACATGGGTGGAGCAACCTTTTCCCAACTTTCTTTCTGCCTTAATACATCCTGACAAAAGATCTTCATGGCCAAAGTAAGGATGCCCTGAAATCATGAGGCTGGCTGGAGCAGAGCAGAGGCAGGGCTGGACCATCCCATACTGGTTTAGAAAATCAGTGAGTGTCATATGAGAAAAGGCATTGTAATGGTCAGACATGGGTGGAACAGATTTGCCCCATGCACGTAGCAAAGGGAAAGTCTCAAGGACATAATATAATAGGGAAAAAGCTGGGGTTTTCTTCCACAGCCCTGCAAACCCTGCCTGTGGCTACCAGGAACCCTGCAGTTGGGCTGCCTTGCAGTATTAATGCAAGTAGATTTGGTAGGTGTGCAGCCAAATAAGCCCTGAAGAAGATGGGTTGTGCTGAGACCTCACAGTGGCAGGGACATGGGCAAGAGGTGCCTCTTGATAGTACTTCCCCACACCAGTGATGGCTGTTGAACTGCTGCTGTGGTCACTTCCCAGGCTTGACAGGGAGCACAGAGCAGTGAGAAGCATTGGAAGGCTGAGCCATTAGCAGGCAGCTTCTCATCAACTCCTGGAGGAGGAGTGTGTCCCTCTCGCCAGCCAGCAGGGCTGCAGCCAAGGGAATAATGTGGTGAATGCCATATTCTTGGCAACTTTTCATTTTGAGTTACTACCTTAGGGAGGAAACAGCCTATGAAAAATGTCTTTGAAAACCAGTTGCTAGATAATCATCAGGTGAAGTAAGATGTAGATTGAGTCACCTGTCTTTGGGCTGAGTACCAGAGCTGCTCTCCTCTGCTCACCCTCACCCAGCAGGTGCACAGCTCCCCTTCCAATGAGCTGGGGGCATAGCTGGCACTGCTGTGGGATATCCAGCTCCCAGCAGTGCTGCTGCTCTCCATTGGGGAGCCCAGCTTCCTGCTCTTCATTCAGGGAAAAGGTCTCTTTGCTCAGCGGAGGTAGCTGAGATACCCTTAATTGATGAAAGCACCACAGCACTGATGCACTGTGTTTAGATATGAGGTTTCTCAGCAGTGCTCACCTGGTTATCTTAACTAGCACAGACAAGGAAATCCATTAAAAATATCTATCTACATGCTATGCAATGTCAGCTGGCAGCTGTCTTGGAACAGTTACTGCAGAAAGTTGTCCATCCCAGCTCTCACAGTGCAGGAATGAACCTGGTGGATGGGAAGTCACAGGAAGGAATAGTAAATCAGGAACCAGTACCCTTTGCATTTATTTTTAGCAGCAGTATCCAGTAGTATTTATGGGAATTTCTGCCTCTTCCTGTGTATTCCTGTTGACTTCCTTCTCAGTGATGTTACAGTTTCAGTAAGCATGACCTACAAGCAGATGCAAAGCAACCAACAAGCCCTTGCCTGGCCATGGGGAGGTGTGGGATGAGGGGTTCTGGCATGGCTACTGGTGTGGGATGCTTCCATCTTTTGTGTGTTCATATTTAGCCTGAATGGCTTAATCCTCAGTGATGCTTTCCTCAAGTCAGACCTTGCTAAGAGTTCAAATCATCCCTCTGAAACTATAAATGTCCCCAAATCTTCATCCCCACCTGCCTGTAAGAGAGAGTGAGCCAGAGCAGTGCTGGTGGCAGGAGCTGCTCTGGCACTGGCCCTCAGTCACTGATGGCAGGTGGCTGCAGGGGATGCTCCGTGAAAATGCTCTCTCCAGGCAGAAATGGAAAAGCAATCACAATTTTATAATTTATTGGGTCCTGCTAGGCATCTGCCATGCTGATCCAGATCATGCAACTTCAGCACCATTTAGCAGCACAGCCTATTTAATTAGCCCACCTGCTTAGCAGTGGGAAAAGGATGGCATTCACAAGCCTTGTACATCACCTTTTCTGGGCTCTACAAGGCCTTTAGACCCAAGAGCTGGCAGGGAGCACACCAGGCAGCAGGATGATTTCCTGCTTTCCCTACATTGGCAGGCAATAGTAAGCCTTGCCTTCCCCCTCTACCAGCCCTTTCTTCTTCCCCTCTTCCTTTTTGGCAGGGCTTAGAAAACCCGTGTACATCCATCCCTGGTACGACAGGACATTCAAATATCTCCTCAACCTGTGAGGGCAGCAGTAGGGCAGCTGGGTTCCCAGCTAGGCACAGAGATCTTTCAGAGTATCGTGACGTCAGTCATGATTTGCCATTTTATCATCTAACTGGTTTTACTGATCAGGTAACACAGGCCGACCTTGCCTCCTGATGGGCTTTACTCTAGGGGCTACAGAGGGAATAGACAGACTTAGGGCACAGAGAAACCCAACCCCATTCCATCCTGATGGGGCCAGGGTGTTCTCCTGCTGCTTTCTGGCTCAATGCATCCATCCTCTCCTGGCACAGAGATCCCAGCACCTTCCTGAAGTGGTCATAGTAAGTTACTGCTGATTTTCATCAGCTAGGGCTTAATCTCCAGTAGCTGCCAGTTGTGGGGCCAAGTTATGTAGGGACCTGAAGGCCCTTTCCTAGGTAAGGAGTTTGAGGTTGTTTTGTTGCTGTGGGTGTGTTTCTGGTGTGTTCCACGTGCTGTTGTACCAGGGACCTCAGAAGACATTTCAGCATCTGAGAGCAGGCATGGCAGGTAAGTCATACTCCAGAGAGGAAAGAAAAGTAAGGTTTTAAACAAAGAATACTGTTTCCCATTTTTATTTCCTATAGATTAAGCCCTGAAATTTTAGGTGCTCATTGTTCTTATGTAAGTGCTTCTTTCTGAAAGATTTGTGCTGTAAGCTGTTGTGTTAAAGCTCCTCTCACAGTATGCTTTACCTTCTAAATATGCCTGTGGGTTGTTAACCCTGCAGTGAAAACCAGAAAAGGAAGCAGATTATGAAGTCCAGTGGTAAAATGAAGCAGTGATGGTTAAGGTTTTAAATGCCCCCTGCCATGGGTTAGCTGTCATGTGGCTAGAAGGGTTTGTCTGGGCAGATATTGGGAAGGAGGGCAGGATGGTGTGATGAGATGCTTTGTGGCCCACCTAGAAATCATTTCAGAAAGATGTAAAGAGTGACAGTTTTCTGCATGCAAAAGGGGCTGAAAATAATTTTTCAGAAAACAACCTTGGGAGATGTATGGAACCCTAGGAAAGCATTTTGAAAGGAGGAGCATTCAAGAGGGTTTGGCAGCACTCCTGAGTAAGGGGTGTGCAAGAGATGTGTACCTGGATGCTTATTTCTGTGCAGCTGAACTCAGGAAGCCACTGCTTCACCTGAATCTGGCCCAGCTGATTCATGCAGCCTTCTGGCTTCTGGAGGCTTCATTATTCCTTTCTTTATTTCTCTCCTCACATTAAACCAGTAAAAGAGCAGCTTCCAGTATAGTAGTTTGAATAGTGAAGGGTGGGTGAGATTTTGGGGAGAAACTCTCTTACTGATTTGAGCCTTTGAACACAAGCAGTTGTGCTGGAGTTTATTGCTGTGACTGTTTGACTACCAAAGTTTTTGCTTACTAGGCTTGTGCACAGCTCCTAGACTCTGGCTTGGGGTGATGGTTTTAAGCTGCTTTTGGAGCAGAAACAGCTACCAGTTGCTTGGGGTGTTGCGTAAAGGGGGGAAAAAAGAATGCCTCTTTCCCAATCTTCATGGAAAGAAAAGGGAGCAGCAGTTTGTCTCTATTCAAACATTGCAATGGCAAAGCTTGGTGCTGCACTAGGCAATGTTTGTGTACCTGCCCACTGGGGAACAAGTGCACATAAATGTTGTTTCATACAACATTTGGAGATGCTGGCCAGGTTACTGGCCCTTTCCTTCAACTGGTTTGGGATCACTGTGTGGAAAGTTGCTACTGATTTGAGGACAAGGGACTTCAAAAGACTCCATCCTGAGGTGAGTTACTTCCTGACTGAGAAGGTGATGAAATGAGCTGCCTCAAATTTGTTCAGGAAGACTGATCAAACATTGCCTCACCTGCTGTGCCCATGGGACTTCTCCTGGCCTGCTCCCTAAAAACATGTGCAGGGCTCCAGGGGACTTCGCATCTGCTCTTAGGAGCAATAACAGCAAAACCAGCCCCCGCTCCTAAAGGTCTTGTCTGGGCAAGAACCAGAGTCCTTCCACATCTGCCCTGCTCACTGGTTCCTGGCATCTTACCGCCTCTCTCATGAGCAAGCTGCACAGCCTTGCTTTTCAGAAAACACTGGTGTTTTGTAATTTTTTTGGCAACTGAGACAAGTTCTTTGCAGCTATCTGAACTTTGCATTTGTTTAAGCAATTTACTGCTGAGTTGCTCAGAGGGGTCATTTGTTCAAAGCTGAATAGCTGCGGGGTTGGAGAATAAACATCAGCCTCCCCACTCTTGCCTCTACCGGGTATTGGCCAGCTGTGGGTGATGCAAGATGAGCTTAGCTTCTCCCTATTTAATGAGTCAATGAACCCTGAATCTCTCCTGACATATGGGGTGACTTCTAAAAAGAAAGCTGGTCTCCCTGGCCTGTCCATTCCCCAGGCAGCAGGAGCTGTGCCTCCATGCCTGTCCTACAGCAATGGGGCAGAGAGTTTGGCCCTGCGGTGCCAGGGAAGGACAAGGTTTTGTCTCCAGAGGCTCTGTAACAGTTCTTGTTTTTATCCTAAATAAAGCTGCTTTAGTGATGGTGACAGACAGCACCATTGGGCACTTGTAGGCAGGAGAGTCTGGTGCCAGAACCACGACTGGAGGATCTCTCTCCCCAGCTGAGACTGATTCCCTCTGGGTCTTGTGGCTCTCCTTGTCTCACCCAGCAGCCTTTAAAATCTGAAGGAAGTCCTATCCCATCGTCTAGGACAGGAATAAAACCTCTGCCAAGTATGTAGGGATACTCAGGTTAGGGCTTTTTCTGAGACATAGGGTGAGAGACAAAATGAAACATCTTTATCCGTGCAATGGAAATATCACCAGCTAGCACAGGTGTGTGTTTTCTCTTTAAAGATGTATAATGTTGCTGAGCACTCTTACCACTTCCTAGAGGTCAGGCAGCTTTAGGACTGGTGAGGTGTCCTGCTCTTTCACCCCAAAAGAAGCACAACAGCATCTCTCAGAGCACACAGTCAAGACTTCTTTTTGCTTCCAGATTATAGCCAGCAGAGCCCTGATGATGGTGACTTCTGGGCTTAAAATAAGAGGGATCCACCTGAAGTTAGCAGGCTCTGCTGGGCAGCCATCCTCACAGCTTTGATGGTGCAGTATGACTTGCTCACTGGCAAGAGGTGTTTGCCAGGTTGGCAGCCCCTGTGTGTCCTAGCCACACTGCAGAGCCCAAATTGGGAGTTATGCTCTGTGGCTGAAAAGTGAAAGACTACCTGCCCTGACTATTGCCAGGCTGCTCAACTGATTTGCATGACAAGAGGATGTTGGGCTTCCCAAAATTGTCTTCAGTGCATCTTTAAGGTTTCATTTCCTTCTGGTGGCTGCTTTCTCAGATACCTATGCTTCCATATGCATATGAACACATCTCCTGCTGCAACAACAAGCACCCCAGCAGCCTGGGCTCTTGAGGCCTGGATCCAGACCTCTGGGTTTTGTTGGAGCAAGCCAAAGTTTCTGCTTTGCACTGTGTCCGGTAGCACTTCTCCCCTGTCCTGCTCAGGGATCCAAAACCTGCAGTGCACAGCAGGGGAGAAACAACCCCAAAGCCTGTAAAACCCTCCTGGCTGACCAACACTCTTTGCGCACAGCTTTCTTTTGGGTTCATGAAGCAGTGGAATGGCAGCATTTTTGCAGGCACCTCTTTGTGCCATCTGCAGTGTTATGGCCTATGTGTTTTTAGGTTTTCTACATGGTGCAACACAAAAGCAGAGGCAAGACTTCCTTAAGGATGAGTCAAAACAGGGCAGAAGCTGCACAGGCCCCTTTGTTCCCTGGAAGTGCCTGTAAAATACCTGTGATGGGCAAAGAAGAATGTGGGATGGCCTTGATAGAGCTGGGGTGTGCACAGATCTCCCCATGCCACCAGTGTCAGGATCAGAGCTTCTACTATGACTTGAGGCTGTGGAAGGAGTCCAAACCACTGGCTGGGTGAGAGCTTAGCTCAGCTGAGTCTTGCTGGGGCAAGAAGGAAGTGATGTGAGCACTTACCTCATTGAAAACCCCAGGAAAAGTCCCTGATCTTTTTCTAGCAAGACTGAAACCTTAACATGCATAGCACAGCCTCAACCTGACACATTGTTCAGTGCTCAGCTGGCAAGAGAGCCCCTATCCCCCAGAGCATCCCTCCATGCAGTGACGGTCCTGTAAGTGAGTCCAGCCAGCTTTCTAGTGTCTCCATAGCATGTGCATCTACCTGCAGCACTTGACTTCAGACCTTCAGCCTCCCACATGCCACAAACAGGAGCCCATGGCTTTGCCAAAGAAAGGATGTTCTGCTTTTGCATGTGGTAAGCTGGGGTTTCTGTTCCAGCCTTGAGGGGGCTGGTCACTCATGATACTGCTTTGAAAACTATGACTGGATTAGCAGCAGCAGGCTAGTGTTGTTCTCCCCATCCTTTGTGCCTCATTTACCAATTTATTGCCTGGTCCGAGGCTTTCTCTTCATTCCCACCCAGCCCTTTGTTTCTGTCTTCCTGGTTTTTCTTCTCCTTGACAAATCTCATTTACTTGTTTCACTCTCGTTGACTCACATCATGCCCTCAATCATTCCAGACAAAACCAAATTTGGGGGCTTCTAAAAACATTTCTAGGAAAAGAGAGAGGGAGCTGGAGTGCACCTGTCCACCTCCAGCCCCATACAGGGACACGCACACATCTCCAGGCAGTCCTGGCAGGGAGTGTGGGGAGTTGTATGGGGCAATGCACTGTCAGAGCCGTCAGCAAGACTGCTTTGATCATGTGGGGTTTAGTAGCAACCATCATCAAGCTTGCTGTGCTGAGGAAAGTTTGCTTTTTTTGCTTCCACCTGCCCCCCTTGTCACCTCCTCTGTGGCCATGGTGGCGAAATAAACTGTCATTTCATCCTTCAAATTTTCCTGAGTATAAGGTAAACTCAAGCTATGATGTGATTTGGGAAGAGGAACGAGACATTTCTCAAGGGAGTATTGCGACCCCTCTTGATGAGCAGAGCTGCTTGTGTCCAGCCAACACCATGGTGTGGTTTACTACTTCTGCAGAGTAGGAAAGGGAACAGTATTCCTAAGTGCAGCTTTGGAGAGGAAAACTTGCATGCTTTAAAAGAAGAATAAAAAAGTGAAATGCAATGATTCAGCTGGGGGATCTGGTTCCTACAAAGACAGCAGCAAGGGATAGCTTATACTGTCCCCTCTCTCCAGGACCAAGAACTCCAGGTGTTGGGCCTTGTTCCCCATCAATGACTGAGGCAGGGAGCATGGAGGTGGTTGCTCAGGCCATCATTAGCACCCCAAGGCTTGCCAGGGGTGTGCTTTCTACCTCATACTCATGCTTGAGGTACCCTACAGTGAACAGACAACTGGTGCTCTTGCAGTAACTCTTGCAGAGAAGTTGTTGTCCTTGGTCTGCAGCAGAGCCAGTGTTCATCTGCAGCTGATGAATGAGCTGTTAGGGAGCTGGCAGAGCTTGGACAGCTTGTGCTTCCCAACAGACTGGATCAGAAGGAGTGAGATACTGGATTTGCAAACATGATGTGGGGAAGCAAAGGCCCTTCTAAGCCAACTTAAAGCTACAAGAGAAGCCAGATGTCTGCGGCAAGGTTTAGCAACATTATTTTTCAGGAGTCTTTATTTCAAAAAATGTATGCTGTCTGAGAAATAAGGTAGGAACTCACCAGACCCACCTGTACTATCACTGCTACTATGGTGATCCTCCAGAATTTCTAGCTGCATGTAGCTCTGCAGTAGCAGACCTCAGAGATGCTGCAGCACAGAGGAGCATCTCACAGATGGGAAAGCTGAAGAAGGCAGGAGTGCTGGTGTTCAAGGGCTACTAAACTCATCTCTCCTGTGTCTCTCTACCTCCCTGGATGGGCTTCTCTGCTGGCTGCTGCTTTAGAACCAGAGCCAACTGTTGCCTGTCATGGGAGTGAGAGAGTGGAATTGAGTATTGATGCTTCTTAATTAACAGGATTGTCTGAGTTTCTTTGCTAGTATCAAAATGTGTTCCTCACATACCTGTGCTCTCTGCACTGCAAAATGGATACTGCTGCTTTTTTTATATGTGTTTTCCCAACTGTTTTTCATTTTTCTGTGCATCTGTTCCTTGCATGATCTTGCTGGGATCTAGCCAGGAGTGAAGATGAAGTAAGAAAAAACACTGCAGTTTCTCATTTGGGCAGCCATCTGTAGGCTTTCTCAAACCATTAAGAATTCCCTGAAACTTTGATCTTTTTGCAGTGTTTATGCTGGGCACCCCCCAAAATGGCATCATCTTAAATCACAGCTCTCTTTGAAACATGAAGGCCAAGCTGTAGTGGTTGGCAGACAGCAGGCACAATAACCAGTACCAGCCTCCCTCCAGAGCCCCTCTGCTTCTCCCACTATCTCCTTGCTCTTCTCTACCAGCTGCTGCAGGGTAGAGTGGAGGCAGGCAGATTTGGATGTGATCCATTTAATATTTTCTCCTGGCTCAGAGTGAGTCTCTGATGTGACAATTTGCTCCTGGCAATAGGAAGAGCTGTGTGGTCCAGGGCTTTTCTGTCCATGCACCATGTCCCTGTCCCACGCCCTGGCACCCTGTCCAGCATGGCTGGAACTGGGCTTTTGCCAGGCATGAGGTGCAAAGATTTTAAGCTGCTGCTTGTGGGGAAAAGCAACCCCAGCAAGGCTGTGCTACCTCTTTCTGGACAGAATGGAAAAACACAGAGAGGCCTTCTCCCTTCCTCCCTCTCTGTGATTTTTCCCTTGTGAGGGATTTAGATAACAAACAGTATATATAACAGTGATGGCATTTTGTTGCTGGCAGATCTTGACCCCTTAGATGTGTGAGTGAATTTAGCTGTTCCTCATTCTGTGCAAGAATTTCCCAGACAAATGTTTTTGTCTCAGGCTGCCTTCAGGTACAGGGCATACTGAGGTGACCTCAGTAGCTGATCGAGAAATGTTTCTACTGAACATGATTCCTGCTCAAAATCACATTCTGGTCTATTTCCTCTTCAGAAATTATGATCTTTAATAAATACAATGATTAAAACCAATCTTTAACAAGAATGATTAAATCATTGCCTTGACCTCCTTGACTAAATTCAGCCTCCATATATTCAGGAGGTGCCCCTTAGTAATTTCATCCCAGTGACATGCTGGTTGGAAGTCATTGCAGCAGAGTCTGTGGCTTCTTTGGTATGGGGTGGCAGAAATGCTGCTGTGCAGATAAAACTGCATGGCAAGAAAGGCTGAAGAAGCTGGAGGTGGAGATACAGGTTATATGGCAGTAAACTCTGAAAACTGTAGAGTGTAGGGAAGTTTTGTTTTCAGGCACCAGTGATGACAGCTGGAGAGAAAGTGCTGGACTCTTATCTGCAATTCTGTCACCCTCTGACAGCTGGTGGGGAAGCTATTTCTTCATTCTGTGCTGCTATCCAGGTTTGGACTTCCAGCTTGAGTCAGAGCAATGCTGAGAGATGCCTTAGCATAACCCCCATCTCAAGTAAGCCCAGAAGATGGACTTTCTCCCCTTGCTCTGCTTGCTGAGCTTTTTTTGCACTCCCAGTATGCAGAACACTGTTATGAAGCATGCTCAGGTTGTTTTTTCCCTTGTCCCTTCAGAGCCGTACACTAAGTCTGGCTTAAGATAAAAGGACAAAGGAACTAAAGTTCCTCAGCCACAGACCATGAACAGTGTCTGTCAAACTCAGCTTTTCCCTTGCTGGTATTTCTAATACTGGGTTTGGTTTGGGTTCACAAGCCAAATCTTCAATCTATGCTTTGGTCCCAAAGGAATTCAGCAGTTTGACTTCTCCCTATCTTGGAGGGAGGGAATAAATCCCATCCTCTGAGAGGCATGCTGTGCAGAGTTCCCCATATGTGGGCTGTTAAGGCAGAAGGATAGCATGTTTCTAATCTCAAGGAAAGAGTTTGGAAAGCACAAACCGTTGGCTGGTTCCACCAGAGTCAAGTGCATAACTCCAGCTGACCTTGCTAGAGATGGTGTTAGGACAGTGCCCAGTAGTTTTGAAAAATCCTACTCCTTTAAAACTATCTCAGTTGTGGGGGCATCTCTGTTCATCAGAGAAAATCCTTCAAGCCTTCCCAGTCTAAGAGCAGTGAATAACCTGTGGTCCCCATGGTCATGGGGAGTACTTGAAGCTCATGGGTTATGTGTTACTCTCCATGAAGCATGGCAGTAGTTCAGCCCTGGATTCTGCAAGGCTGGTGGGGCTGAATGAGCTCTGCATAAAACTGCTGCTGAGGTTCTCTGTGTCCAAAAGATCATGGAAGGCTCACTGTTTGGCTAAAATCTTTACAATTAATATCAGGCTGTCATGGGTAGCCCTATAAAGCTGTTGAACATGCCTGCCTTCATGTGGGCTGGGGAGAGTTTGAAGGTGTCCTTGAGCACAGCACTTCCCTTGGTAGGAAAGCAACCCAACTGTGCAATGTTTAAAGCAGGAAGGAAAAAAGGGGAAACCCTGCTGCTTTGCAAGGAAGGCAGACATTTGCTGGGCTTTATTTAATTGGAAATGATTAATACTCCCATGTTGCTATAGCTCCTCTTGGGCTCTTCCTCCCTGCCAGGATTTTCATTTAGCATGTTTTTAATGCACTCTTTACGTATTTGCTATCACATCTGAAAATCACCTCTGCAATATATAACAGGCAGGTGGAGGAGGACGATGGAGAGGAATGAGCACAGATGCCTTTCAGAATGCACTGAATGCTGTCTCTGGAGAAGACCTGATGGCAGGTATTGCTGGGGAGCTGGTATGGCTGTACCATAAACCAGCAGGCAGGGAGTTGGGAAGATGGTAGACATTTCAGCATGTAGCAGTTGACATCTGGTGCAGGGAATGGGTGGGAGGGGAGGAGGGGAAAAGGCAGCCTGATTTTTCAGAGTTAGCTGCCAGCTTCTTCACTCTCACCATCTTGCCAGCTTCCGGAGTTCAGAGTCATGAGGCAGCCTATCCTTTGCCTGAAATTATGAGTTGTTGTTACACCATAAAAACATCCTAATCTTCTCAGCAAGAAAGCAATACTAAATGCCTGGCTCTTTTCAGGGTTGGGATAAGGGCATGTTTTCAAGCACAGCTCTGCAAGCAGAAGGGACAGAAGCACAGGGGTGATGAGTGAGAGCTGATGTCCTCCCACAGTGGTCATGAGGACTGAGCTGCCACTGCTGGGATGCTGCCTGTCAGCTCTGGAGGCAGCAGAAATTTCAGGCAGTATGTGTTCCATCAGTGTCCAGATCCCTCACACTTCGTACAGGTGTTTTGGGTTTGCATGACCCCAACCCAAAAGTCTGGCATGGTAAAACACCTGTCATGTATAGGTGTACTCCAAGCAGGGATTGAGTGGGAGAAATGTGGCCTCACTTTTGTGTTAGTAACACCAACACAAATTCTAACTGGGTTGTGGATTTGGTTTTTTATTAAAATTTATCTTTGCTCTCAATGAAAGTTAAAGAGAAGAGGATTGGGGTTTTCACATGTTTAGGCCTACCTACCCTATTATATTTTGTTTCTAAGCAGCAAACACTGCTTGATCATTGCTGCCACCTCCTCACCTTATGTTGCTAACACCTGTCAGCTCAGCCAAAATCTGTCAGGAGAAGTCCAAGTGTGCTTCCTGACTTGCCAGCCCACCCAAAAAATCCTAGCCATCCCAGCTGCCTTTCCTCAACTTTCACACAGTACTTACCAGATCAGATAAGTCTTTTTCTGTTGATGACAAGGTGTCTATGTCCATATGGATCATCTGTGCACACCTTAGAATTATTAGGAAGAACCTTTAAACCTGTATTGGCCACCAGCAGAAAAGGAGTTTCTTGGTAATTCCAGTGTTGCAGTACAAACTGGCTTGTAGCTAGGCAATTAATTCAGCCATAGATAAGAGATTCAGTTTGATTAGCCTGGTTCAATAAACAGGCTCCTAGGTGAAAAATAATAGGATATATTCAAACTCAACAGGGATTTCGCCCAATGACATTCCATCCTAAGCTGCAGACACCCATTGGTCAGAGAGCTCAGCAGTCTGAACTCCCAGCCAATCACATGTGTATGCCTGGGAAATTCAAACCCTGTGTTTAAGGAGGGTTCAGAACAAAAAAGAGGCTTTTTGTCACATGGATCACAGAGGGACGTGTTGTTTGTCTCCAGCCACGTCTCCCATCAATGTTACATCTGGTGACCCTGACGTGATCTGACTTAGCCATTCTGTGTGTAGAATGGGGGAGACAGAGCGTGCGTGAAGCGCTACTAAAACAGTGAAAAAGCTGAAAACCTTAGAGCAAGTGAGGAGAGCCACCAAAAGCAGCGAAAAGCTGAACATATTTAGAGCAAGCAAGGAGAGCCACCAAAACAGCGAAAAAAGCTGAAAATCAGAAGGAGAAACAACCAGAGATATGGGTGGATTTATCTCCATAGAACAGCACCCAGCTGTTCAGGTATAGTCTGAATTTCTAAAGGAACGGGATATAGACTGAGTCTTTCTTAAGTCTTTTAGAGTTAATATAATGGACAAAAACCTGGGCATTGGAACCAACTAAAGAGACTGCATTAGACACGAACAATTGGATGTGGACTGGGAAACAAATAATAGATGCTGCTTGAAAAGGCAATCAAAGTGCAATTAAGGTTTTAAGACCTTGGAGGCACATCTTGAAATTGTTAAAACAGATAAAATCCAATTTGAGAAGTGGAATGGAGGGTGGTAGCCAGACACAGGCGGACAGCAGAGCCAGGGAGCGCAGCTGATCCCTGGCGGGCAGTAGCATGGTGGATTGTGTAGTTCCTTCATGCGTAGTGACTGCGGCAGGTGGTCAGCCCATGGCCACCAGAGAAGCAGCTGGTCCAATCTGCTGTGTGGGGTCAGAGTGCCCTGCACCATCCCAAGCTGCCATGGAAGCACCTGGTAAGGCACTAAGGCCCATGGAAAAACCCCAAGATGGCGATCACCCAACATGGCGGCGACCGCATGGCCGTTGGCGGAGAAAAAGAAGCCATGCCTCCTCTGTGGGGCTCGCTTCCACCCCCGTCCAGCCTCTGGAGGGGCATGGCTCTGCCCCAAGTTGCCATTGAAATGCTTAGACCACCTCTACCCAAAGTTAATTGGATTGGCTGCCAAGCCACGCCTACAGCCCTGCCTCCGATGGCCACGCCTGCCTGCCTGCTGCCGCATGGGAGTGAGCCCCATGAGATGTCACTACAGGTGCCCAGATGCCGAGCCTACATCACTCCTGGAAAGGCCCGGAACCAGGAAATACCAACACCAGGGCACCAGACCCCATTCCTACTCCCAACTTCTACCCCGCTCCTGCTGTTGCCACAGCGCCTACAGCCTCCTCACATCTGCAGTCAAGATTGGAACAGCCCTAAGGAACCACACACTGATGGACACACAAGACACCCAGGAAGTCTCCACCCTGCTGCCAACCCTTGAGAGGAAGCAGTGATGTTGGCATCAGCTCCAGCCCCATGGATGTTTCGATTGGATATCATTTCTGCTTGCCACCTGGTTTTCTTCTGGACGAAACTGAAACAAAAGGTGATGGAAAATGGGGATGTAGAGGGAGCTGAACTAATTTCTGTGCCTATTTTTTCATCATCACAAGAGGACTGGCAAAAAGGGGGGGGACAATTATGTCATTCCCAGTGATACGAGGTAATGGAACTAACCCCAACAAATATATACCATTTAATGGGCAGATTCTCTCAGAATTACGCCAACTGGCTGCTAAACATGGATTGGGGTCCCCTGCTGTTGCAAATATGCTTCAGTTTATAACTGCTACTGAACTGACACCCTATGATTTATAACAAATTGCAAAATTACTCTCTACTCCAGTACAATATATAATGTCTGAATCACCCTGGAGATTATATGCAGAGGATCAGGAACTGAAAAATTCAAGAATTTCACATCAAGACCCATACTTTGGGGCAGGATTCTCACAATTTATGGGATTACCCCCCATGGAAGATCCACAAACCTAAGCTCGCTTGAACTCTTCAATACTAGCCCAAACAAAAGAATTAGGCATGCAAGCCCTAAATAAGATCACAAACCTGTCTGTGCCAATCCAAAGATATTAGAACCTTAGACAAAACCCCAATGAATTATATATGCAGTTCATAGAGCGTTTGCAGGGTGCTGTGGAAAAAGAAATTGCAAAGAGTGAAGCAGGGAATCAATTAATTCTGCAACTAGCATGAGATAATGCAAACAAGGACTGTAGAAATGTTATAAATGCATTACCCAAAGAGAATCCATCCCTAGAAGAAAAGATTAATGCATGTGCTAAGGTTGGAACTGGATCATATAACATGGATAGCTAATTCTATTGCAGCTGCAGTAGAACTGACACCCCATTGCTACAAATGTAGACAAGGCCACGTGAAGGTGAGCTGTCCCAAAAAAGGCATCCCACAGAGGACAATTCAAGGACAGAGTGGTGTAAATTCAAGCTGTAACTGATGTGGAAGGACTGACATGCAACCAAGATATGCAAATCAAAATGTCATATTAACAGTCAACTTCTTAAGAGCCAGGGAAATGAGAAGCCAAACGTGAAGGAGAAACAAGTGACAACACAAGTATTTTCCCACCCTCCAGTATAAGCCTGTGTGACCAGCTCACAGCAAGGACAAGAGGATCAGCAGGCATGGATGTTTACACCTCAATCCCAATAACCATAAACTCATTACAGGTTCATAAAGTCCCTTTCAAGGCCCAGGGGCCCATAGGGAAAGGATTGAGTGCCCTCCTTATGGGGAAAACCTGTGTCACTCTGCAAACTATCTTTGTGTATCCCAGTGTTATAGATGCAGATTTTACAGGACAAATACAACCCACGGTCTCAACCCCTACTCCACCCATGACTATCCCTGCAAAAAGCAGAATTGCTCAACTTATCCCTTTTAAGTCTTGTGTTCCCAAAGCAGATTCCTACGGAGCAAGGAGACCAAGGTATACTGGACTCATGTCACAGTGATTATAGAGTGTACTGTTACAATGACTAAGGCTAAGCCTTCGCAGATAGAGGTCAAGGGGATGACTGACACAGGACCAGACGTCACTATCATTTTTGCCCACAAATGGCCTTCATCATGGCATATTAACACTTGCAGAAGCTGCTGTTGCTTGCATTGGAGGGATCACACAGAGCTACTTGAGCAACAATCCTGTGTTGATCAAAGATAATGAAGGCCAAACAGCTAAAAGTTGGCCATACATTATTGCAGAATATCTGAACTTATGGGGGAGGGATGTTTTGTCACATGGGGAGTCTGGGTGGGATTGGATTTTTTACAGGGGCCATTGTATTAGAGGGTGAAAAACATCCACATTCACTCTAGAATGGCTTACAATGCAGCCAGTGTGGGTATTATATGGCTCCTTGAGACAAAGAGAGGCCCTCAAAACTCCAGCACAGGAACAATTGGTTCAAGGATACATAGAACCATCTAGAAGCCCTTGAAACACTCCGGTATTTGTCATAAAGACAAATTTCAAAAGAAATCTAGTAAATGAAGGTTACTCCATGACCTGAGAAAAAATAATTCTGTAATGGAAAACCTGGGTGCTTTGCAACCTAGTATGCCATCCCCTACAATGATACCTGTCTCCTGGGACATTCTGATTGTGGACTTGAAAGATTGTTTTTTCACTATTCCTTTATACCCAGATGATATCCCAAAGTTTGTTTTTACAGTGCCTTCCATTAATAACGCTGCACCAGTGCAATGTTATCAATGGCGTGTTCTTCTGAAGGGCATGAAAAACAGTCCTATAATCTGTCAATGGTATGTGGCACAAGCACTCTCATTCATGAGAGAACAATTTCCAGGGACATACATGCATGATATCTTGGAAGCAACCCAAACAAAAAAACTTCCACAGATTCAGCCAAGCCTGTTGCAAGCATTAAAAACATTTGGGCTGCAGGTAGCACTGGAAATATTTGGGACTCAAAATTATGCACCAGACTATACATCTACAGACTATCCAATTTTCAACTAAGATTCAAACTCTAAATGATGCACAGAAATTTCTGGGTACTATAAACTTGGTCAGGCAGTATCTAGGATTAACTTACTCACAATTAGCACAGTTATTTGACCTCTTAAAAGGTGATCCTAAGTTAACTTCTCCCAGAGAATTAAATCCAGAGGCAAAAGCTGCTCTTGAAACAGTAGGGCAAGCCATAATAAACAGACAAGTCTACCAGATATGCCCAGAGGTGTGTATCCCTATATTTATTCTCATTGTTAATTTTCATCCTACTGGCATTATTGGGCAGTGCAATTCACGCTAGCCCAATCTTTTGCACATACTAGAATGATGTTTTTACCTCATCAGCCAAAAAAGATGGCACCCTTTGAACTAATTGAACAATTAATTATCAAATGTCGTCACAGGTGTTGATCCTTCAAAAATCATTATTTCTGTGACACAAGAACAGTTCGAATGGTGTTTTGCTGATTGCACAGCCTTGCAAAGTGCCTTGCAAGATCTTTCAGGTCAAATCACTTATTCATCTACCAAGCCATAGATTGCTAAAGTTAAGTGGGGAACCTGCACTGTCTCTAAAACCTCTGAATAGTTGCACACCCTTAAAAGGTGTTACAGTGTTTACTGATGGCTCTGGAAAAACAGGAAAAGCCATTGTAACATGGAAAGAGGAAGGTGAGTGGCAAGCGTTGGAGGGATATGAGAGTGAAACTATGAGCTGTAGCTATGGCTTTCCAGCATTTTCCCCACATTCCTCTAAATGTTGTAACCGATTCTGCATATGTAGCTGACATCACACAGAGATCAGACCAAGCACTATTAAAATAAATTGATAATGCACAACTATTTAACTTATTAAAAACTCAATGCCTTACTATCCAAGCCAGAACTTGCCCTTATTATATACTACACATTAGGAGTCATACAAATTTACCAAGTTTCATCACAGATGGCAACAGAGATACCTATGATGTACTATATATATGGTCCCACATACATTTCACAGAAAACAAGACATTTCCTACAGCTCTGGGGTGTGTCACACTGCACTGGTATTCCTAAATTAGCAGCAGGACAAGCCATCATGGAAAGAGCACATGGCACTTTAAAATGTAAACTTGAAAAACAAAAGGGAGGAATGTGTGGTTAGACCCCATAGAGCAGGATAGCTAAAGCTATCTGTACATTAAATAATTTGAGAATAATAGAAAAGTCCCATAACCCAGTCATTTTAAATCACTTCCTATCACTACAATCATCTGGTAATGATCAGTCACCTAAACCCAAGGTGATGGTGTGAGACCTTGCCACCAGTAAGTGGGGAGGTCTGAGGAATATTATCACCTGGGGGCGACAATATGCATATGTTTCCAAGGACACAGGCACGCATTGGGTAGCTGCCAGATGCATCTGTGCTGCTCGGAACCACAGACAACATCCTCCTGATGGACACGGTGGAGCCATATGCAGAGCAATGACTGAAACAACTTGTTTGTCTACTTCATAGAATTACTTTTAAAATAACTTTTAAAATAACAGATAGCTTTATTTGTTTAAAAATTAGTTTTTCCTGCTTACAAATAGTTTGTTTCTGTTGAGTTGGGTTTTCTCACAGTTCTAAAGTTGAATGTATCTATTTACAGAGTTAAGTTATAATTTCAGTTTAAGGGGTTAAATGTTTTCTTGTTTATAGACTTAATTTATAACTTTAAGCAGTTAAATTGTGACATGCTAAACCAAATCATAGAGGTTTTGCCTGACTGCTCCTGAGCATAAGTGCTGCAGCTTCAGTGATAAATGGAACACATTGCCAACTGGGAGAGCTAAGTTTATTAAATTAGGTAAATGCCTCATTCAAATTAACCTCATGCTGTCTGTGTCATCTTGCCTGCAAAGGGCCCTTGCAGGTAAGATTACAGAGAGCAAGTTGCACGTTTTTTTAATAAAAAGAAATGAGGAATTGTCACAGCACAAGCTGGCTTGTAGCTAGGCAATTAATTTGTCCATAGATAAGAGATTCAGTTTGATTAACCTGGTTTGATAAACAGGCTCCTAGGTGAGCCCTGTACTTAAGGAGGGTTCAGAACAAAAAAGAGGCTTTTTATCACATGGATCACAGAGGGATGTTTGTCTCCAGCTATGTCCCCAGTCAACGTTATATTCCAGAAACAGTCTAGCATTGCAGCACTCCCCATTTGGAAGAGATGTGAATGGTCAAATTTGTGACCGCAGCGCAGGGTTGTTAACAGTGCTTGTTATCACCTCTTCCCATTCCCTGCCAGCAGAGACAAGTCAGGAGGGCTCTCAACCCTCAAATGGAATGTATCCCACTTGCACGTTAAAACTTTTTTGATATTAGAACTGTTTCTATGTGGATCTTTTCACCTCCCTCAATGTGTGCTGTATTTTAGCAGATGCATTTGCATGTTACAAACCACTTTTGCATATGGAACCAAGCAGCACACAATAAAACAGATCTGTTAAGCAGATCCTCATACCACCAGAGTCTAAGGCAGGTTTAGAGACAGACCAAAAATATCTCAGGGATAAATCTCTTTCAAAGGATTTTCAGCCATCTGTAAAAAATTCAGTGATAGCCTTGCATTTGTCATCGATTTCTGGGCTGAAATACAGAGCAAAGACTTGGTTCAAGGGACCAATGATGATTACAGTTGTCAGCTACATACTGAAAAACAAGCCTATTTGGTCAGTCATCAGAAAGAAGAAAACAGAAGATGGTTCATTCAAGAGGCAGTTTATGCTCACTGAGTTGAAACAAATGTCCTTATTTAATTTTGTGAAGTAATTTTCTAAGCAATTGGTTTCATCCTTACCCCTTGTAGTTGTGATGTGCTGACAAATATTTTTCGACAGCCTAGGAAACTGCAAATGACTTTTCTGTATAAGCTCAGCTGGTCTTATGGGAATTTTATTTTGAGAAGAGGTGACAGTTGAGTGAAATGGGCTTCCCCAAACCCTTTTTCCAGCTTTAGCCTGGTTGGACACCACTGCTGGAGATCAGAAGTTTAGTCATTGTAGTTTTAAAATCTCTGCAGACATGAGCTTGTGGGATAAAGAGTTAGTTTAACGTGATTGCACCCATCAGAACTATCTAATGCTGTTCTTGTCAGAACTTTGAGATATAGGAAAATATTTGTTTTTTTTAACCTAAGTGTAACTCCTGCATTGAATAAGGTCTTGGAGTTCTGAAGCACTTGAGCATACTCATAGACCCAAGTCTTGCAAATATGCAAGGGTGTGTTTAGTGTTAAGGCTCCAAGAAACGTTTATTTCTCAGAAACCTGATTATGGGCTTTTGTAACCAAGAGGACTGCAAGTGGCCTCCCTGTGACAGGGATTCTGGATTTCAGAGAATGCCTCAATCAGAGGCATTCTTAAAGGAAGCCTTGGATCAGGGCTCAGGAAAACATGAAGGAAAGAACATTTTTATTACTGAAGACCATTGCAGGAGCTGTTGTGGGGAAGATGCTGTCACCAAGAAATGTGTTGTATAATAATCATGGTTATGACAAGGAAAATGTTTGTTCTTGCAGGCCAGGCACTGGTGCCATGTAAGGGATAGTGGCCTTGTCACAGACAGTCTATTGAATATTGATTGTCTATTAGCTGAGGCTTCCTATTGATCTCACATATCTGTCTTTTAAAGAAGTTTAGATGTGAGCAACTTTCAATGGAGGAGAGTAGAAAAGAAAGGCTGGTTACAGCATTAGCAGCATTTCTCAGTGCAAACTTTAATCTCCATTATTCTAGGAAGCTATTAGTGCTTTAACTTTGCCTTGTCTAGAGGCTGGCAAAGACAAGACCTGTCCATGAGGGATTGGCAGGATTCCTGTNTTTTTTTTTTTTAAGGAGAAAAATTTACAAACAGTACAGTCTCTATTTTTTAAGTTTGTACCAATGTGAAAAACTGTCAAAGATCAGCATCTTGATCTCTTCCTGACATTTGTGGTGGAGAGTTCAAGGAACTCAGTTTAAGGAAAAAATCCAGCCCCATGTCAGCTAACCCTGCAGGGGTGGGCAACTGCTAGTAGCCAGCCAGGATGGATTTATTCCAATGGCATGATGACAAGAGGTTTGGGCTCCTTGCTGAGGACCCCCTCCTGCACAACTTGGCTATGGATGTGTCTCCCACCTCATTCCCCAGCCTTTCCCTCTGGCCACACTAACTACAACCATTGAGTTACCCATCCCCATGATCCACTATGCCTGGGGAATTGCAATTAGACGATGATGGCTCTGTAAGGGCGAGGAGGTTCTATTTTGGGGAAGCAGGTCAGATTTGAGTGTGAATATGTTGGATCTCTGCGTGCGTCTGCCACAGCAGAGCCCACGGATGGACTGACATTTCAGTGCATCCTGTTTACACTGCAGCCCAGACAGCAGAAGTATTTTTAAACAAAAATGCAGATTGCATTGTGATCACCCCGTGTTAAGGAAACCAACATTTTTGCCACAATGAAAAACCAAACTTTTGCTCAAGATTTAGGATTTCTTTTCCCTTATCTGCAAAACATAAACTCTGACTTTTCCCTCTTTTCTTCTATTGATTTCCTCACCACTGTCCTGTGATACATTAAATGGAGAAATGTTTGCCATAGGTAACAGTTTCACATTTTTGCATTTCACAGCATGCCAGGAATTTGGTTGCTGAGCATTTTGTGTTGTGAAATGTCAGGCGTGTCTGTCTGAATCAACTGCACTGCGAGCAATGCCTGTATTTTGACAATGTCTTTACACTGAAAGAGAGGGAGGAAAAAAAGCAACAGAAAAGCACAGGCTAAAAATTACCTTGGTTGCTAAAAATACTGAGGACAGGAATAGAGAATTCACCACACTGTTTTTCAGACTCACGTGTGCTTTGAGTTTATTACAGGATTAGAGCTGCCAAACTATGCCAAAGGCTGCAGTTGAGTTTCTATTATAAGTCTGCTTTTTGGCTTCTCCCCCGAACTGTGAAAGACTTCATATAAGGATGCAAAATCCATAAGTAGGAAGCCTTTAGGATGAAGGGGTAGATATAAAGAAGTTACTTTGCTTTCTCCAGAAAATTTTGAAATGGGGTGTCTGGAGCAGCCTGGCTATTGGGAGCATCACTCCCTGGTGTGCGCTCTCCTGGTGGCCACCCCACCAGGTGAGGAGGTGCTCCTGGGGAGCAGCTGCTGTTGGCCACCTTGGCTTGGAAAGAGCTTGTTGTCACTGCAATGAAGGGTGGGTTTTACCTGTCCTTCATTACACCCCTCACTGTGCAGAACCACAATGGCAGAAACACTTGTCTAAAAACTGGGCTTTGTCCTAGCAAACCTTTTTGTGCTATCTTTGTCCTCCTAATGCTGGTGAAGAGGATTGAGAGGCAGATGGGACAAAAGAGCCTTTATAGAAGACACTTAATGGGAAATAGAAATTAAAGACAGCATTAGCATTTAACCAAAATTATATAGCAAAAAAACCCACCCAATTCACTGCTGCCTATTCATGTGATAGGAATTTGTAAGAATAAAAGTTTCAAGATGGGTTCCAAGCAGAGATCCCCTTGAGGTACTACCTTGAGGGCTGATGCTGCCTCATCATACATTCCTGCTTTCCCTTCTCTTTTTTTATTGTTTCATGTGGCTTTATTCTTCAACATTCAAGCAGAATACATTATTTTGAAGAGTTCAATCTATAAAAAGCAACAAGTAAGTTGGAGCCTTGATTCAGCTGGGAGCAGTTCTGCCACTCTGAGTTATCAACCTCCATTTGCAAAGTGTATGCTGGGAAGGGAAGGAGCAATACCTGAGGGGACTAACCCAGATAATTTGAACAGCACTGTCTCTTTTGCTTCTAGCAACAAAGAATGGCTTCTGCAGGTCATTACTGTAAATAACCAAGCAGGCAGACAGGTGCCATCAGCTTTCCAAGTGCCAAAGCTGCACACAGAGGCCAGTTCATCACTCACACTGTCACCATTGCATCTCTTGGTCAGGCCACATCTGCAACATATGACAGAGTTGAAACACCTTGCAGCTGGCAGTAATGATAATAAGGCTAATAAATAGACTGGTTGCTTGTGAAATGATAATTTGTTCCGAAACAGTCTTTATTAACAGCTCACAGATGGCAGTGGCCATCTGGGTCCTCAGCTATGCAAACTGCTACAAGAATTTGCTCTGCAGCTGATAGGGAGCCACAGCTGCTGCTGGTTTAGTCCTAGGTGAAATGAATGTAAAAATGGGGAAATGTTTCTACGGGGAAGTCTATTTCCAGTCAAAACATCTACTAGTTGCTCTGAATATTTCATAACACAGTCATGAAATATGCAGGAAGAATACTGACCCCTTGAGTACAATATGGCTGACTTCATGAGACTTACTCCCTTCAAAAACTTGGCCTGCTTTATTTCTTAATGACATTTTGGAGCTAATTTAAACCCTCCTATTCAGATAGCTTGCTTCCCAAGCAGGAAGGAAAAAAAAAAGGAAAGAAAATTCCTTGAAGCCTTCCCCAAGGGTCAAGCAATGCTACAAGCTGTGATGAATGTGTCCATTTATCACTTTAGGTGTGAGGCTATCCAGAGCTGTGACATTTCCCTGGTAAAAGTCAATAGCAAATCTTGAGTTTGTAGCACAGCGTGCAATTTGCTTGCTTTTTACTTTTTCCTTCTCCCATTTCCCTTTAAAGGATGTGATGGTCTGTACCACTCCCCATCTCTGAACCAGTGATACCAGTTGGTCTCAGCCATGCAAGGAGGTGCAGAACCATCCCAACAAGACCTGCCCTGTGTGGGAGATGATGAGACTGAGGCACCAGCTCCTGGAAGAGGGCAGATCCAAGCCTGCAGGAACCATTATCTGCCCAAGGACTGCCTGCACATTAGCAACAGTACAGAGTCAGGCCTGCTGTCTTTGTACTTGACTCTCCTTTTCCTCCAGCACAGAGATGCAAGTCTGAGAGTCTGAGTCTGTGCCTGCTCACCTCCCGCTCACGTGGAACAGTTGTGTGTTGGGATGTGAGGGCTGGATGCACCTTGGTTTATTTGACCCAGGTGCCTAGGAAGGAAGCCAAACCAGAAGCTGCCTTAATGTGCACATCAAAACTGGTCTGGCTCCATCTGGGGTGGCCTGGACCAATCCTAAGTCCTTGTGACAGGGACACTGTTTGGGGGACCAGACCTCCTCTGAAATAAAATTGTTGAACTGCTTATAGTGCAAGGGACCAGCTGCTTTGGTTTACTGATCCATTCCTAGCATGTTGAATGACGTTCTAATTATAGCCAGGAGGCAGACTTTTCTCCCTGCCCTGCTGAGCTAAGCTGGCCTCCCAGTGAGCTGCAGGGAAGTTTTACCAGTAACTGTTACCATCATGTGCCAGGACTTCATCCTAGAACATACAGCTGCCTCTGGCTGCTCTCTGCCAGCAAGGGCCTGTAACATTTAAAGTTTTAGTTGCCAAGTTTTAGTTTTAGAAGCAAAGGCTGAAGCTGCAGTGTCCTACACACCCAGCTTCTTCATGGCTTGTGGCTTTTGGGGTGTCTGAAGAGGATCACAGAAAAGCAATGGCAGAAGGGGAGACCACATATCCCCACCACCAGTGGTGCAGAATAGGGAGGATAGCAAGTGAGTCATATGGAAGCAAATCCAGAGCTGTTTGACTGCCCTTCCCCCCTTCTCTGTACTCTTGGTGACTGTTTTGGGAGATATTAAAAGATACAAGCTCTTCTGTAGTTGAAGTCAAAGCTGTCTGCCAATAATAGACATGTTCTTTCCCTTTACTTCACCCACACAGGTTAATCTGTGTTTTTTATTAAAATTTATGGAAGGCACTTCAAACTTATAATGATTGAAAGAAAAAAACCAAACCTGTTCCTTATGTTGTTGTTATATCTGGGAGTTTATTTGGCTCAACTGTATTTTTGGCTTGGCTTAGAAATTTCATTCTTGCCTGGTCTGCTTTTGTTGGCCTTTCTGTGAATATATGCTTTGTAGATAGGGAGAAAAAATAATAACATAATGTAGTTTTCCCTAAGGGTTCTGAACCAAGTGGAAGAGCCTGAGTTTTGTTCCTAGCAGTGAGAAATGGGTTAGCTGTTGCAGCAAGCTGGCAGGAGGCAGTATCTTTATTTGCCCTTTCTTCTGTGGTTGCTGCCTGCACCACAGGTATAGAGAGCTGCTTTGGGACCCACAGCACCCCTGGGAGTAGTATTCAGAGGGGTATGAGAGGTGCCTAGGCAGGGAGGACAGGAATGAGAGAAACTGAGGAATGAGGATGGGCAGGTGAAGGGAAAGGGAATGTGATGTGGGTAGAAGGATAAAAAAATGGGGAAGCTGGAGCTGCATACCATGCTTCCAAGGTGAGGCTAATGGAGGTGCCGAGTAGACAAATATATGCAGAGCTTCTTATAGACACACCTGCAGATGCACACAGATAAAAATGTCTCTTAAGTGTTTATAAATTATTTGAGCAAAATGTAGCTCTGAGTGTGTACATCATCTAACAACAATTTACTTCTGAATTTGGTACTCTTCACTGCTCATATAAGTACTGATCTATATTATCCAGCAGAAGAGATCAATTGTTCTCTAAACAGACTCTTACTGTGAGTCTGCATAAGGTCTGCAAAAATCAGGAGGCAAAATGTAATGTACATTTAGTGAAGTGAATTGGATAGAAAGAGAGATAAATGGTGTCCTCCAGGACATGTGCTGGAGGAAACTTGACACTTGCTACTCTTTTTATCTCTGGACATTCTGAGGATGGGTTTCTAATTGTGATGAATACTTTGTGAGGAAAGGACCTGTTGGGACATTAGCTGGGCACTTTACTCCTCCCCGCTGAAGTCTGTTCTGTAGCAGCACACGTTGTTCATGTGAGCATCCCTAGTACCCCTGAAATAAAGAAAATAAAATCACTGAGGGGGAAAAATAGGAAAAAAGGAAGTGCTATCCAGGCTGAGCACACTTTTCAGATATTCTCTGGTGTTTGCTGACAAGGAGTTATATTAGATAAAGGTGAAACAAGGAACCCCAGCACTGGCGTGGGGCAGAGACTTTGCAGGGGGCCCTATGGTAGAGGCAAAGGCATCCCTCATGGGATGGGCATGCTACACTGCAGCTGACATCTATTCATAATCAAGCAACTGCTAATTCAATAGGATTTGAGTCCTTTACATAGGATATGAGGAAACTCCTAAACCACTACTAAATTACTCCTTAAAAATTCAAAGGTTTACTATTTATTGCATGTGTCACAGTAGGTGTCGGAACCATGCCAGGGCCCTCAGCAAGCAGAAAAGAAATCATGTCTTATACCTTATATCAAGATCTTATCTGGAGATAAAAATTTATTGGTATCTGCAATGTCACCTGCAGAGAGCTATGAATCCCCCAAGAAGTTTAATCCCAGTGAGTGCAGAGTAAATGCTATAGGAAATGGAAAAATTTTCCATAAGTTTTCCTTAACTTCTGCTTTCTGGAATATAAGAATTATGTGTCCTGGGGACTTGGTGGATTCTTGGTTCTGGCCAAATGATTTCACAGCAGTGCCTGAAGCAAGGACTGGGGCTCATGGCATGCCCCACATCAAGATCCCCTACAGAGAGGGCAGCCAGTATGGAGGCAGAGGTATCATCTGCAGTGGGGTTTGCACTAAAAATTTCATTGTTTTTGGTTTGTCAGCTTTCTTTCTTTGCAAAGAAACACTCAGATTGAGGTTCAAAACTTCTGTTTTGTTTTATTTTATTAAAAACCTGAGTTCTGATTCAATACCCACTTCAGTAGAGAAGGAGCTTGGCTGATGCCTTTATCTCTTTACCAGCTGAAGGCAGCGGTAAAACGTTGAAATTAGACTGGAAATCGCAGGGTACTCCTGACCCAGCAGCTGCCTGTTTATCACGAGAAAATATATAAGAGTTTCAAATAAATATGAAAGGCCCCAGTCTCCATAATCCTGCACTTTAACACTTTTAATGTATTTTTAAAAAATTGTTTCTAATGCCTGTCCAACTCAATCTGTCCCCCTGTTCTTCCTTTTTAGCCATGGGTCAGCATTTCCTTTCTGGCATGAAAGACAGATGTCAAAAGCTGGGCTGCAGCCAGGTAATCAGGTCAGCAAGGCAAAATTCAATCAAGTGTTTTTTTGGCCAGTGTCACTGTGGCCCGGACAGACTCTGGAGTCACAGCTGCCTGGCAGCCCTTGTCCCCTGATAAGCTCAGAGCTGATCTGCACACCGTTTTCGGCATGTGTTTAACTCTTTACCTCTTGCTATGTTCATTTTGAGCTTGTCTTGCTCTCCTTGTGCCCACACCAGTGGCTGGCTACCAGCATGGTCCCCATTTTTGTGCCGCCCTACCCTGGTGTGAGTGCCTGTCAACAAGTATAAGGATGGGCTACTCACTGGTGTTTTCTGGGCAGTTCCTGGCTCTCAGGTGCACTGTCATAAGGCCCGTCTCGGAATCCTTGCAGTCCTTGTGAACTGATGGGGTCAGTACCATGATGAGACACAGCTTGATGAGGCTTTGCATGAAGGGTTGCTTCTTTTTCTTCATTTTAAACCTTCCACCTCTCTCGGAATCTGTTTTCGTGTTTTTCCCAACATGTGTAAAAGTTCTTGTCTGGCAGTTCATGTGACCAAGGTGGAATAAATCAGAGCTCTTTAGTTTTCTCGGTTTCAAGGTTGTTTATTATTTTCTTATCTGTAATATTTTCTCTCAGCCCAGCGAGGTCTGTCTTGCAGGGCAGCCATGGCACACTCTCTGCCCCTTCAGGACGGTGTTATCTTTTTATACTAAAAACTACGTACATGATGTTTACAGTTATTTCCCAATTACTATCATCTGTGTTAGACAGTGAACTTCTACTCTAAACCAATCCAAAAGTGCCAACTCCACAATAGAAAATGGAGATGAAGAAGAAGAACAAAGAAAGACCAAACATGTGCTTTTTCCTCCATCTTGTGTTCTAAAATTCCCATTCCCAAAAATCCTACAATCTATATTTTCACTTTATGATAACACTACTTAAACTACTGTGACTTTTAGGTTCTCATATAAAGCTGCTAATTGGTTTCAAGGGCTATAATCAAACCCACAGATGTTTTGGGCATCATTCCAGGGTCTCAGAGCCCCCTGACCAGGGTCTCAGCAACTCTGGACTCCCAAAGGGATGTCTTAGACTCCGACACGCCTCCACTTAATATCCAGAAAATAAAAGGTAGCAAAGGGGCGGCAAGGGTCCTGCGGCTCAACAGGTTTAAAGTAGTGCTTTCTTCTGCTGTCAGTGACCAAGTTTTGCTCTGTCAGGAAAATCAGCTTCTCCTGGTAGTGTCTTATCCAGAGCCAAAGCTGAAAGATGAGACAAGTCGATTTTCCACTGGGTGCATCTTAATATTTCATTGCCAGCACTGCACAAGCAGCACTTCCCCTCCATTATAAAATGGCATAAGAAGGATGCAGAATCCCAGAAACAGGTATTGTTAATTTACATTTCACAAGTCTTATTTGTCAAATACAACCATTGTAATTCCTTGTTTTCCATTTCTAAAGTGTGCTAGCAGTTAACTGGAAAAAAATAATGGGATACACATATTTGGCAAGCTCTTTCCATGGTTTTATATCAGTCCACTGTAGGATTAATTACAGGCGATTTGAATTTTTCACACAATGTCTTGCTTCTTGAAAAAGTCTCCTTTCAAATGAAAACTCTCAAAATAATTTGTGAAAATTCTCAAATTGTTTTAAGTTTTCTTCAAAATTTTTCCTGTAGTGTGAAATTGGATTTTTGTGTTATATGGAAAATATTGTTCTTCTTGAAATAAAACTTCTCCAGCATTTCTATGTAAATGGGTATGTACTGAGCCAGAGCAAAATGAAATTAATTTTTCTTAATATCCTTCTCCTCTGATGCATTGGAATAAAATTGCCAGTCCGTATCCAACTGTCCTGCTCTTTGCAGCTTGAGCACTGTCCAGGCACATACTTCCCCAAATTAACTCCTATGGCACCCAATTATGACAATAGAAAACCAGGAGCCTGTGATTGTAGGACAGCTTCTCTAAGATTTGTGGATCTTTCACTTACCAAAAAACCCCTGTGGCTGCTGGGATTCTCAAAAGTATTATAACTTATTTTACTAAATAGATGATACCACTGGAATTGTGCACTGGGCCAGGGGGCTGTTTATCCCAATTCTTTGAGTGGGGCTTGGAGGACAGCAGAAGCATTGTGTTCTGCTTATGCTTCTGTTTTCCCTTCTTGGGCAGTAAGTTCCTTTCCTAAAAATTATGTTTCAAATGAATGAAGCAGTTGTTGCTCATCCTAATTGATTTTAGCTGAAGTCAACAGTGTTAATTGTCTCTTACACCTCCTTCCTATTTTTATCCACTGCTGCTGAAAACAGAGGAGAAGCTGTTGGATGAAAATCCTGCAATATGGTGGATTTCTCTGCTAAAACCTCTCCTGTGCAATGAGGGGATTAATAGTACATGGTGTTATTAACTATAAATCTCGGTCCCCAGGCTGGCCCTACTTCAGTACATGATCGAATGTTCCCTTTTCCCGCTCAGTAATTTCTGTCTAATGCCACCCCACCCATCACTGACCCTCTTTTATAAGGGGGCTATCAGTCATGGCAGATCTGGCCAGCGAGCTGTATGATGGGGAATGCAGCAGGGGTTTCACTCTGCACCTGCAGGGCCTGTGCCAGGGTATCTCTCCAGCTCTGGGCACACAGCACAGCTGTTTATATTAGAAGAATTAGATTCCTTCGTAGCCCTTCCATGCTTGGCCACTACCAGGTGTGCCTCACAAGGCTGTACTGCTATGAAAACCTATGCTTAATGCTGAGCATATTCGTTCTTTAACTTTTTCCTATCACTGGCAGGTTATATTTTAAAAGGTCACACAGGCACAGAGTGAAATACGAGCATCCTACCTGTTGCAGCTCTGGGCTGCTGCAGGAGACATGTAATTTCTCTCTGGGGAAGGGTAGGAGAAGCGATGAACTTCCCATGTAAGAAGTGGAACCACCTGGAAGAGAAAATGCAGAGAAAAGAGAAGAAAAATAACATAGCAGAATTGCAAAATATAGCAGTCCTGCAGAGACAGACAGTTCTTGTTCAGCCTTCATTTGCTGATTAATATCATTAGTGCTTCCTCGATGGGTATTTCAGTTTTCTACAGCTCTCCCTGCTCATATGCCATGTGTTTCTTCACAATTTATCTTCACAGATGTGGGCACAAAGGTAGTAATAGGTGAAATGTCTTTGCTAAGGTCATGGAGCAGATGTAGGAATTGGGAACAGGTGTTTTCTCTGATACTTTCTGCTTTTAAGTGGAGCAAGGCAATGAATTTTGACCAGGGTCTTCTAGATGGTTTTAGTGGGGCCAACAAAGCAGCTACATCTCTGTTAGATTCTTCTTGCTTCCTGAGACATTGAAAGCAAGCGTAAGTACAAGGACAGTCCCACAGGCACAAAAAGGACTATCACGAGCATCCGGAAAATATAACCTTGGGCCAAATGTTGCAGGGCTTACTGGTCCCTCCTGAGCCTCATGCCAGGTAGGACACAGGATCCCATGCAGTACATGGGGGCTCTCGGCATGGGACACATCCAGCATAAACCAAAATATTCTGATGAACAGATTTGGAGGAAAAAAGCTTTAAGTTTTCAGCCTCGCAACAGCAGCAGTTTGCCGTGTCACAGGCTTAGTCCTTTAACTTAGTCTCCAGTAATTTACAAAGAGTATTTCAAGGAGTAAAACGTTTGGGGAGAAGAATCACTCCATCAACTCAAATGGGATAGTCCATAAACCATGGGCTGTTCTGAAACACATAGAATAAGGGTTCTTTCACAGTAATAGGATTTAAATGTTTATCATTAAAATTAAGCATATTTAAGAGAAGTGGCAAAACTTACACAGCTGGGCCCTTGGTGTAATTCTTCCCTGAGGCTGCCCCTTGGTTTTGTTCTTTTTGATGCGTGTGATATTTCTCTGTGTGTTTTCTTTTTAATTTAAAGCTGACACACATGTTTTGGACCACCAGCAAAACTATGATGAAAAGAAGGACAACATGGAGAAACCATGTTGTCAAACTGACCTTTTTTGGCAGAGATTTGGAGTGACAGAGGCTGTAAGAACTGACTCTGTGACTTTGACCAGCTAACCTCAATGGCTTGAAACTAGACTTTGTGCACCAGTTAGGGGAGTAAAATTCAGTGCAGCACAACCAACAGGTACTTTTCAGTTCTGATTTCAAAGCAGCATTCAGGCATCTCATTAAGCATATTTTTTGTGTAGTTTCTGTCAGATGTAAGGGAATTTTTAAAATCTAGTTAACGGATACATGGGGAAGTACTCAGGACAGTGAAAAAAAAAAAAGTCCTAAATCTCTTGTGGCTACAAAACTGTGCATAGGAGAACAGGGAGAGTGTTGAAATAGGCACCCAGAGCTGTGAGGTTGGTCCCACAGTATCTGTTCCACAGTATTGACATTAATGACCAAATTACTTTCTCCTTTCTTGTCTGGCTGCTGCAGTAGTACAAAGGGACCAATATCTTCCTTGAGAGGTCACTTGATGTGACTTCATAGAAAAAAATGGCTGTAAGTACATCAGCAGTGTAGAGGTTTCCACCTTTTGGCTCATTTCTGAGTCTGGTCCTTGGAGTTGCAGGAGGGAGAAATGCATGGTTGGAAATCTTGGCCTACACATATCTCTGGACTGTCTTTCATCCCCTCATGCTGTACCCTGAGGTTAAGGTCTCTGATTCTACAGTTTGTTGATCAGGTTGTCTTTAAAACAGTGTAAGCTGTAAAGCGTTTAAAAAAGGAGAGAATCTGCCAAGCTGGGCAACGCCTGCAAAGATTTATTTCCTTTTGTCCCTATATTAAACATTTTCCCTTTCAGCGACTTTCACTGGACTGCCAGTGCCAAACAAAAAGAATAGAAGCACTGAAGGGGAGTAACTGGCAGTAGGCTTAGTCTTCCTTTACCCTGCATGTGCTGAGCTTCAGAAGTGGTGACTTTCCATCGTGGACCTCCTGGCTCTTTCAGTTGGATTCAGAAACTCATGTAAAGCTCAAAGAAGAATGCATGTCTGGAAGATATAAAACAAGCTGTGGCAAAATTAGAGTGAGGTGGAAGATACCCAGCTCTATATTTAGAAGTCAGAGTATATGTGCTCCTCCAGCAGCTTTGAGAAATAATATTATATGGGAAACAAACCCTGGCCTAATGGCTTCTAACCTGCCTGTGGTAGCACTGTGTTTTTGAACAGCTATGGTATGAATTACAGCAGGTCCAAAATTTCATCTATAACCCAGGGAGCAGCTGGAAACTAGCAGGATGTATTGAAAATGTACAGCCATACATTACCAAACCCTAGTTACAGAGGAATGGCCCCAGGGCGGGGGGGTAGGGGGCAGTGTAAAGGAATTAAAAAATCCTGCTGAGCAGATTACCAATGGCAAAAAGGCACCAAATTTTATAACTCTCTCTAAATGACATTTTATAATGATAAATTTTATTTGAGTAGGATCCTTGAGGCTGAAGCAGCATCAGGAGCCCTTGGGCATGCATAAGGGTATGCATGTCTGCAGGATTTAGCCATCAGAGCAGCCTAGGCCATTAGAAAAGCATGTAGGTCTTTAAATATAGTGGAGCATAAATGCTGTGTGGCTTAAAATTAAAAGCTATGCTTTTATCTAGGAAGAGGTAAACCCTGGGGAAATAAACTGTGTAATAAGGAAGGAATTTAGGACAGTCAATGTTGAGAAGAGACTTGGAGAGGAGAGTTTCCTGCCTGCCTAAATGAAACTTTACACACTGCCATCTACCCAAGTAGATCCATATTTCAGTCAAGTATTAGAGTGCAGATCTCTCTTTTAACTTCAATTTCTTTTATCAGAAACACAAGGCTCTGTGGAGAACACAAGGCATTTTGGAGAAAAAGATCTCTAGCATGGAAGAACTGAAACAAAATTACTTCAATCTTTTATGCCCTCTGTTTCTAAAAATATAGATGACAAATTGAAATAAAATATTCACACAGTCAGAAACCCATGTTTACAGTTAATGCTGAATTACATCCAAAGACATTTTTAAATGGGAATTTAATGGATGTCTTTGAACAGAATAGGAGTTTTTTTCTTAGTTCACCCCTCAGAGGAAGAGCTTTGAGAAATCATTTTTGAAAATCATTGGTAACCTTGCCAAAAGCCACCTTGTGATCCTAGGCAGCACATCCCTCTGTGTTCACAGAGCACGTCCCCTAACAGGACCTGGTTGCCTCCTGGGATGGTGCTGTGCTGTACTGGTGACTTTGGCAGTATGTTCATTTCTTGCTATCCAGGAACATAAAATAGCATTTTTCTTTTTTTTTGTAGATGAAAATGATTTTGTGCCAGGGAATCACCGGAGGAGAGACTGGGAGAAAGAAGCAGGTCTGAGGCCCCTCTCCATCCTGTGTGGCTCTAGGATTGACATGAGATGGGAGGGGCTGTGCTGCTGAAGGGTCCCAAGCAGAGGGATGAGTACAGCTGGCTCTCCTGAAGCAAGTTCCATTTCGGAGCAGAAAACACTGACCTGGTCTTGAAAAGCCTGGGATTTGACATCCACTTCTGTCCCTGACCAGCTGAATATCCTTAATCAAGATGTTTCAGTTCCCCAGAACTCAATTTTCCCCCTGAAAAACTTATCTGCCTGAGTTTTGCATTCCCTGGTTGGGGTGAAGAACTGCCCAAAAAGTTTGTGTGACTTTAGAGCAAGTAGGCAGCGAGCACTGCCATGGATCAGCACACCTTGAGGAAGCAAGCTGGCCCAGGACTGCAAATATTGGTGAGAAATAATCTCAGGAGGACTCTAGAAAATAACATTAATAAAAAGAAAAAAATGAGTGAGTCTTCTATGGTGAAAGCATGGTGTCATTTGCTGTGATTTCCCAAAATTCTGGTACCAAAAGTAAACATTGAGGAACACAGAACTTTACAAACTGCTCAGTATGCTTTTGGAAGAGGTTTGCAAATCTGCCTACCTTTCAAAATGTTACATTAGGGTTTCTAGGGTGGCCCATTTATCTAGATTAAAGCATGCTCTTGCTAGGGAGCAGATGATGATCCAGGGATGAAGTAATCTTCCCTCTTCCTTCTGAGAGCCAATATATTTTCTACAAGGCACAGGCTGTTAGGGACTTACTAAATTGTTTCTTTCCCATCTGAGCTTCTAACTTCATAGTAATTTTTATACTGTTGGCTTCATTGGCTGATTACCATTCCCCCCTGCATTGTTTTCTTCTGGTTTACTTTTTTTTATTTCACCCCTAGAAATGCATGAATCTAAGACAAACTTTTCAATCCATAATACCTGAGGAGAGCTAAAATGAGGTCAGAGAAATTTACCCATCCCTACAGGATAATCCTGCCACTTTACTGCTCTACAGCATTGCTGGATGTACTGCAAATGCTACATTTTCAGGACTGATAAGAGAGCTGGGGATGTATTAAATGGAGACAGTCCACGTACAGGAAAATCAGCAGGAGTCCTGTTTGGCCATCCCCTATCTGGGAAGAATGTGGTGTTGGACTTCTCAGATTTCCTTGCAGTAAATCTGGAAATTACATTGCTGTAGCAAGCCAGTCAGCTGTGTCTTAATGGTTGTCACACCACTGCATGCCAAGGTCATTTAGAAAGTCACCAGTGATTTTCTGGGAAAAGCAGCTCTCACCACTTCAAAGGCTCAGGCTGCTGCCACCAGAGCTAGTTTCTCTTCTTCATGCTGGGCCTTGGTGCTTGCTGCCAAGCATGAAGGAAAATCTACAAAGTAAGTCAATTTTTGCAGTTTCAGAACATGAAGAATAATTTCCTTCACTGTTGCCAATGCAGGACTGAAGGCAAGGAGATGAACAGACTCTCCCCTGCCTCAAGGGCAGCAGCAGGCTTCTGTCCCTCTTGTTCCTTTGCAAGATAAGACATTCTCATTCCTAATGTTGGGTGCTAAAACCTTCTGGCAACACAATGCCAAAGGACATTTATTAGTATGCTAACATGGTCCTGTGCATCCCTTAAGAAAAATCATGACACTGAGGAGAACTTCACATTGCACCCAAAGATGTGCACTGGCTGAAACAGACCTTGATGTTGGATTCCGACACAGAGTTAGGCCTTGAGGCTGTCTCAGAGGACTCGGGTAGTTTCCAAAATCTCTCTGGAGGAGGCATTTCCATCCGCTTTGGTCATCCCTCCTGGTGACTCAGCCTGACTTAAGCCAAGCTCAGCAGAATCCACCACCTCCTCTTCCTCTTCTGGGTTATACTTCCCCTATAGCCTCTTGTTGGGGCAGGTAACACTGCTTGCGAGGACATGGGTTATCCATTCATAACTGTGGTGGGACTCAAAAATAATCCCCCAGGAAAGTCTCTGGGGAGGGGGAGGCTAATGGAAGATTTGACTTTGAGAACAGTTGTTATAAACCAGTTCTTAATCACTCTTGGGAGCTGGAGAGTTCTCTCAGGCTTATTTTTGGCAATTTTTAAAATCCTTTTCTTCATTTTTTTCTTCTTCCTCCACCCATTTGAATTTGGAGTGTTTACAAGAGGTAAGGCAGTACACATTTGGCTGATCAAAAAGCCCTGATGGGCCATCCAATTGCATGTTGTTCCTGTCCGAGAGACATCAGTGGGATCAGGTAGGAACTTTCTTCTAATCCAGGACCAAAAACACCCTAGCTTCCCTGAGAAAGTCCATGCTTATGAGCAAGATAAATGCATAGACATTACATGCAGCTCCTCTGGGTGAAACCAGAGCTATTTTCCCCATTTTGGAGCTGATCTGTGGACCATGATGCTCCATCTGCTCTGGTGCATGGCTCTTCACAGGTCCAATCTCTTGTGGTGGGATCAGGCACACAGAGATGTCACTGGAGCTTGCTCAACCTAAGTGACACAGACTTGAACACCAAGCAGAGGAAGGATGGTGGCCACCATTCGGTTTAGAAAGCAGGATTCTTGTGCAGCAGCTCCACACAGTTGCTCTGATGAGCTACATGGGAGTGTGTGTGTCAGGAGGAGGAATATACCACACTTCTGCAAGTAAGAAAAGTTCTTAAGCTCTGAAATACAGTTCTATGTCAAGCAATGGAAGGATTAATCATTTTTGCTCTACAGCTGGGCTCAAGATACAATTCTAAACCAGTTTGGTCCAACATACACTGACTGAGGAAATTACATCAACCAAGTTAAGCCTGAAGCTTGCTTTTTTAAGAAGGAGGAGCTGTATTTAAACACCACATCCCACTCCCCTTTCTAGTAGCAGGATAGAGTTGCTTTTCTTCAATTCAAATCTATTCTTGGAACTCTCAACAAAAGAAGACCCCTTTAGCAAATGAACTGGGTGACACTCTTTGGATATAATCAACTTGCATGTGAAGTTGAATGGAGAACAAATGACACCCTCTTGAGCCAGGGAATGCTGCGGGTGATAGAAAAGTACCCTGTGGTGGATAACAACTGTGTTTTCATAACCAAGTCAAAGCCTTGGGGTTACATGGAAGATGGAAGATGAGACACTGCGATGAAACCACAGTGAGGAAGAGCTCTATGCCTTTGCCCTCAGAGGTGCCACTATGGTTGCACCTCTGGTCACAACAAACTCATGAAGACAACAGGTGATATTCAGCCTAAAATACTGCACCTCCACAGAGCAGCCAAGATTGACAGTTAATTTTTGCCCCAGGCAGAAGGAACCTGGTCCTGTCTAGAAACTCCGGCCTTACATGATTATTTTGCACCATTCATACTTCTGGTAGGAAGAGTTCCATACATGGGACCTGCATTTGTGTCCCCTACTTCCATTGCTACAGCAAAGAGCATCAAAAGCTGGTTTATAGTTCAAAGCATTTGCTTTGACACAGTCTTGAGTTGTCACAGATTTGGGTATAAAAGCATCATAATTTCCTGTAATAGGTCACAACATGTTTGCAAATTTTATTAACTTGGACAAAATAAGATAAAACTGGTTTAGCTTTCAGAGTGTGCACCATGCAAATTCCAACCAATCTGGGTTTAAAAGCAATCTAAAGCTACAAAAAGAAAGGAAGATAGTTATTTTTAGCTCTGATTCAATGCACAGCAGCAAGCCCCCTGTATATTATAATGAGGAGGGCAGAATGATGCAGAGGCAGGAAACAACAGCTTTAAAGAACAAAGAAAAGAAGGAATAAAAAGAGAAGAGGAAACTTCTTAAGCTATTTTTGCCTTTGCAGTCTTTTTATCTGGAACTGAGTACAAGAAATAATTGAATTACAGTGCAATAATTACTGGGTTAATGAGGGCAGACAGGCAATTGCAATATTCCTAGTTTTCTTCCTTCTCTTTCCTGAAAATACTTAAAATAATTGGTAAACAAAGTGGGTTATTTATAAATACAGACAGACTATACATCCCACACCGCTATAGCTAAGCAGGGAGAATGGATAAAATTATTTGCCCAGGATTTGGAGCCATTTAAAGCTTCCCTTGAGGAAACAGTGCTGTATACTATGAGTGCTAGCTTCACAGCTGGCTTTTAAATGCTCAAGCTGCTTTAAAACTTGACTTGGAGATGCTGAATATATAGTTTTAACTCTTAATGACATGTTAAGTGGCTCAGTAATTTATTTCCTTCCCAGAGGTTAATGATCATGTCAGAAGGGAAAGNAATATTTAGAATACTACCCTGACAGACTAAACCAAATGTTCCTTTAACCAAAATTCTCATGCAGAAGTAAACTCTGAGAAACCTGAAAAACAAAGGGTATTCTGTTTCTAAAGACCTCAATATACTGGATGGATAGTATATATATATATATATATATATATAATATACAATAACGATGAAGTACAAATTCTTGCTCTTTTGGAGTATTGCCTGGGTCAGTAAAGATGAGCTGTGTGGGCTAACATAGAATCAGAAAATGGTTTGAGTTAGAAAGGACCTAAAAGATCATCTAATTCCAATCACCTGCTAAGGGCAGGAACACCTTTCACTAGACCAGGCTGCTCAAAATCCCATCCAACCTGGCCTTGAACAGTGCCAGGCTTGGGGCATCCACAACTTCTCTAGACAACCTCATACATTTGGTAAGTTGAAGGAATGAACAAGTCCTGTTGTGCTGACATGACATGTGCTCTGAAGATCTGCAGCTATGTATGGTCAGGTCTGCAGGTGGACTTTGAAGGTGAATGTGGAAACAAAAGCCAGCGGCCTGAGTCAAGAGATTGCAGAAAGGTGAATATTTAGATAAAAAATACATAGTAATATTTCGTCTCTTCTTTTTTTTTCTTCTCCTCTTTCCTCTTCCCTATTGCTCATGTATTTTATTTATAATGTAGGCTTCCTCTACACTAGGTTGTTTGTCAGAGCCCTGTGTTTCAGCCTCTCCTACAAAAAATCTCCAGCTCGGTGAAGATAAGATCACAGTAAAGGCTTGTCATAACTGTTGTCCAATTATGTCAGTCTGTAAAAACAGCTCCAAGTGAATAAAAATAGCTTTGACAGTGTGAATTAGAGTGTTCTGTTGTGTGACTTATTTCAGTGCCTTGGTGTGATAACTTAGTTGCTGTAACAATGAAGACTATACAATGCCTTGGTAACAGATATGAAACTCAGAGTTAGGCCCATCTTTACTCTTTGCCTTAGCATGTTTTTGAAATGGACTTCGCCAAATGTCTTTTCCACCCTGTAGTCTAAGCTAGGAGGAGGTATAACATTTTTCCTGCTCTATTATCATGGTCATTTGAAAGTTTTAATTTATATATTTAAATCCACCAGTGCCCCTGCTCCCACTGCCTTTTGTAGCTGCAGCATAGAGCATCTTTTCCAGAGGACAGGGCCAACTGCTGAATGCATTGCTTGGCTTAAAGGACACTGCTGACAATCCCAGCTCCTGTAAGTCTGTAGGTCATGTTGCTGAGGTCAAGCAATCTCTTAGAAGCCAGGCAAATGAGACATCTGAAGGGGCTCTCTTCCAGCCAAAGAAACACAAGCATGCACGCAGGACCATTAGGCCAGTGATGCCAGTGGGGTCACTGCAAGATGAGCAGCTGCTTGGAAACTTTATTGCATGGAGAGGGAGGTGTCAGCACAGGCAAGATCTTCCAACTTACTCAGCTGTACTGCATGATTTTGAATGACTTCATGAATAATGGCACAGGAAGGGAGGGGTGGGATATAGGGTGAGGCCTTTTCTTCTACAGAAAAATAACCACTGCCAGACCAAAGTTCTCCTTGTTTGGACTTTTCCCCCTCATGCTCTGCAGTATGGTTAGATGCAAGCACAAACATTGCTGAAGATTCAGCTTGGCTACTTAATCATGGGTTTGCCTCATGCCAGCTTCCAGGGGTATATTCCATTTTTAATTGCCTCTGCATTATTCCTTTGTACTCTGTAATTTGTCACACTGTGGGAGACTGTTTTGCAATGTCTGTGCTCCATTCTGTTGCACGTCACCTCATCTAAAGTTAAACTCCAAAATAAAATAAATGTTATCCTATCTGTGTTGAATAGGGGGTTTAGCTGAAATTAGATGCTATAATTCATTCTGACATAGCAAAGGATAAAAAGGATAATAAGAAGCCCTTGCATAGCTAAGCTTTTTATCTAAGTACTCTTATGCTATATAATTTTATCTTGTTAATATATTAATCTAGGAGTCAGGTGGCCGAGATTTCACAGTCCAGAAATAAAACCATCATGAGCAAGAATTCAGATGCAAAATAGGTCCATGCCACAAGCCATTACAGCACAGTGACATTTAATTTTCACGTGCATACAGAAATACCTTTCTATGCATATTGTCTTGAAAAATTGGTCAGGTGGCAGGAGAGGGTACTGAAGGAAGAAAATTCTTGCTTTAACTCAGTGCCTGAATGATGTTTCTCAAAACAAATTGCTGTTCCAATTTTGTATCCTGCCTAGATTGACTTCACAAGATTGTCTGCATGTTGCACATGTTCCAGGGCCAAGGAGAAAGCCTGGGACAGATCAGGCTCTGAGACTTCAGGCATTTTATTTTATTCCCTAGTTTCTCAGTTGTAAAAGGAGTTTAATGGCAATTCCATTGTAACAAAGGTGCTATGAGGAAAGATTTCTGTGATATTCCTGAAGCACTTAGATTAGAAAGACTGGGGAAAGTACCTCAGCAAATTATTTCCAATCCCACATGGTTAGTTTTTCATTTTTCAGACCTGCTCCTTTTGGATCACGCAGAGCAAGTGCTTCTGAGCAGTTCATTAATGTTACTTGGGATTATCAGAATTCTCCAGGACAATAGCTTCACTGGTAGTTTCCTGCATGTCCTATCCTGGAAATGTCTGAACCTTGCTGTTAGAAAAGAGGAGGGATGAAATGCACTGTGTGATGCTCTACAACTCCTCTGGCTGTATTCAGAGATTCACAATCCTTTGCTTTATTTGTCTCAGGCCTCTGGTTACTGCCCTGCTTGCCACAGTCTGAGTGAGAACCTTCATAGGGTTTTATGTATGATGAGTAGACTCATGAGCCATACAGTCCTTGGCCCCACTCAAAAATATTTATGCTGAAATCTTTCAGGCACTTTACTTTCATTATAATCCATTACTGTAAAATAATTTCTTAAATTAAGAGATCAAAACCCTGAAATCTCACTAACAGAGAGACACTGAGGCATCTCTCTTCTTCAAGGTTTCTAGACTTGGGATCATTACAGTGGCAGTAGGCTGGCCACAGAAGTGAGGAGACAAAGCTCTGAGTGGATTTTTATTGTCTTCATTAAAAAGGAACATATTTATGAGCTTTCTCTCTTAATATGTAATTTCACTTTGCTATGAAATCCCAAGTTCTTGGCAATGTGATCCCACTGGAGTATCATTCAGCAAATAACACAAAAGCACAGGCTTTTACTGGACTTTCTAGGACTGCACAACTCATACTTTGTAGGAATCCTCACGAATATTTGAGGGGATGGTAATTAAAAAAACTGAAACAACAGCAAACAAAAATTCTCAAGCTATTCTTCAATAAGGGCTTAAAAATACTCCATCTGGCTTTTATGAAGTAGATAACCAAGATGAGTCTTCTGCACAGCTGCTGATAGGAGAAATCTCATTACTAAAAGAATGACAGCATAGAACTTCTTCCATTAGCAAGGAGTGTCCCTGTGTATAGCTTCTGTATTCTCCCACCTGGATGCACTGACTGTATGTTTAGTCTCCCCTCAGTCTGACAGGCCAGAAGTCTCCCAAAGGCACAAGGTTCTGAGCTACATGGCTCAAGAAACAAGGTGCTGAGCACAAGCAGCAGCTCTCTAGACTCACTCCTTGTTATGCTGGCACAGTATGAATTGCCAAGTCTGCTCTGAGTGCATCTAGTCCCCACAAAAGGATTGAAGTTCCTGCTCAGATGACTGCTAAGGTTAAATGGAATGTGGCTGATAACCCTGAGACCTCAGAAGAGCATGATTTGTTGTACCTCCATCACAATTTTCATTATGAAACAATTTCAGGGAACAAAACTATTTTGAAGTGGCAAACACAGTAAGCTTTTGTTTACAGTTTGACATGAGGCAAAAGTAATGGTAACAGTTCCTTATTGGGAATCCAAATCCAGCATTTAAACTTGCATGCATCTCATCTGTCTCTGTCTCTGAGTTCTAATTTATTTTTCCTCCCCCTATTCCTTTCCTGACATTTTAAAGCATTAAATTTTAATGTAATTATGTGCTAATGTGACTGCAGCCTCTAAGAAACATAGCATGCATTTTTTCCATACTCAGAAAGTCTCACAGTAGTATGGGAGTTTCTTCTTTTCCTTCAGTTTCCTCAAGTTTTGGAACCTCTGTTTCCAAAAGTGATGCCAGGAACCAGCACATGTGGGACACCAGGACATGACAGGAGTGTGGCTATGGAATAAACTTTAAAATCAACATTTTAAGCCTGNTTAATATATCCACTGTGCTCTGGGCTATCCTAGTAATGCCACTAGTCATAATAAATACAATAAAATAATAAAAAAAATTTTTTTAGATGCTAACAAATATAATGACCATGAGCTAGCATGGACTGTTTCATGCAGTACTGGGCAGAACTAAAATGTGACTTAAGTGTTTGATATCTTTCTTCTGAGGGATGGGAAATCCCATTTGCTGTGGCAGATGGAGATCCTTTTGTGTTGCTTCTCTTCTGCCCCATGCTTTCCAATGAAGAAAGTGTTTCTTTCCCAATGCAGAGATATCTGTCCCTTTTCTGTCCCAGGGTAGTACATCACACATCATGGTCCTTAAAAGAAGTATGTTACAGGAAAACACTCCCAATGTCAATTATGGTAACTTTTACAAAGTAGTTGGCTGAAGTTAAATCTTCCTGTAATTGCTTGGGCTTCTAATCACAAACATCCCCTTCACATAGTAATCAGAGTAACAAAAAGCCCTCCAGCCTTTTAGTAAGGAAATGTTCTATTGTTTCAATTTGCTGTAATTAAAGCCTGCTCTTTGCATTAGAAAATCTAACTCCATTTACAAGATTAATAATTCCCTTGAGCTCTCTTTGCTTCCATTGTTCTAAAGTGATCGAACTTCTCTCTATTTGGCTAAGGAAGCCCTGCAGAATTTTTTTCTCTCTTGAAGTCTCTCTGCTGTTCCATTTCAACAGAGCTTTGGTTCAGAACTTGTGGATTTTATTCTTAAAGTATTAACAAACCACTATATCCATTCCTGCAGAATTAGAAACAAATTTTAATTATTTGAGAGCAGATGGATGAGGATATTTTGCTCGTTTCTTTCTTCTTTTTTTTTTTTTTTTTTGGTCNTTTTTTTTTTTTTTTGATCCAGCTTTAATAACATATCTTCTTTAACTAAAAAAAACAAAAAAACCCAAACAAACTCCAAACCATACAGCTGTAAGCTATTTTATAGTTTAAATTGGGATGGTTATCCCCATGGATCTGCAAAGAACAAATATGAAACTACCAATGCCATATAACCCCTCCTCTATTCCCTTTTCTCTCTCTCAGTATCTGTGCTTTTTGCAGCTTACCAAATCCTCCTCCAGCTCCTATTTATCATGTCAACAAGTCCAAGACCACCATTTTCTACAAAGCTGCAGAATAATTTAGGCTGAAAAGGAGATCATCTAGTCTGACTTGCTGGTCAAAGTTACTTGGAAACATATAGAGCTGTGTTTCAAATATCTCCAAGGATGGTGATTCCTCAGGTTCTCTGGACCCCTGCCTTGGGCTGCAACACTGTCATGGGCATATTTGCAAGGGAAAGATCACTCAAATTTTTCTGCTGAAATTTAATAAATTTCAAGGGTTTAATACTATTAAAATTAATTCTATTACTCTTAATAGTCAGGTCATGGTTAGCAGTAATGGATTTTCTCCTCTTGCATCCAGGCATAAAGGACTGTCCTCCATCTCAGCAATCTGAGCACTGAATTTGAATCTTAACACAGTTTTATTGCTTCAGAGACATAGGCAGGAGTCTCTTGCTCGTCAGGGAGAGCAAAAAAGCTAAAGCCTTATGAGCAGAACTGTGAAGAGGATAAAAGTGGGAGCATGCTAGGGTACCTAGAGAAACCCTTGGGCCATCCCATGCTTCCTCAACCAGCTCAGGTTTTGCTGCTGCTCCTCTGCCACTGCTAGCTCCAGGTCATAAATAGTTCTAAGGGTCAGGGGTGGATGCTAAGAGAAAGATGAGTTGGTGGCACAGAAGACGGGAAGCAGAGCAAATGGTTTCTGCTGAATAATTTGCTCTTTGATATTAAATGGACCTGAGCATAATTCTCTTGTGGTGACATCATATGAGTCAAGGAGCTGTAAAATGAAGTCACGGGCAACTGGAAGACATTATGGAGAGTGTTGGATATCTTATCTGTGAGCAGCCTCTGTTCTTTGTCCAGACATTAAAATACGAGAGCATTAAATATCTGACCATACAAAGTGACACACTATAATGAGTGGAGCCCCTTACAGCTGGTTCCTTTAAAAACATAATTCAGACAAATATTACAGTTTTTTCATGCTGTTTTGGAAAAAAAATCCTTAAAAATTTGGGCGTTGTTTCTGTTTGTTTTTAACAATGAGCTTAGACAAATTGTTTGACATCACAAGTGTCCACAACTTTTAGCAAGAGTGATTATGCTAACCAAGGAATTTTTGTTGAGATATTCCAATTTTCTAATTTTTTTAAGCTTAATTTAACATTTAAAACCAAGATTATAGTTGACTTTTTATTTTATGTTCCAGCTCTGGAATTTGAAACTATTTGATGGAATGTTTTTGAACATTTCAATTAAACATGGGGGCTAGAGGAAGCACTGTGAAATTCCTGAATCATGTGAAAGAGACCTGTCCTGACCTTTATATAACCAGCTGTTTATTATTGTTTTCTGTTTGGATGGGGGTTTTGGGTGGTTGGTTGGTTGTTTGGTTGGTTGGTTTAGGTTTATGCTAACACCAATTCTTTACTTGCCTTTTTGTTTTCATGTACCACACCTGGCCTGATGTCCTGGGAATCTCTAACCCTTCCTGAAATCCAAGGGGAAGAATGTCCCTGCTGCTGCTGCTGAGGGCCTTGCAAACACTGCAGAGAATTTGTCTCTGGCATCCACTTTGACTTATGATCAATCCTGCTGTGAGTTGGTGGAATGTTTTTGCTGTGCTGGGCAGTGCACGGGACATTGTCACTGCCATAGCCTCTGCCCAGCAAAACCAAATGAAATTCAGAGCTTAATGAAGGCCAAAACACAGTGCCTTCCTGATTCGAAGGATTTATTCTCTAACAATGTTTCTTTCATGACTTGTTCTTATGATACAGTTATCATTGTGCCTTAAACAAGGACTAGCAGAAATCCAAAGGGAATCTGCAAGTTTGTGTCACCTTATCTAAAAGTATTGAGAGCTAGAGAATACAGACAGAGCAAAACTCCTTCCCCATTTCTTTTCAATCTATTGCAAAGGTGGCAAGAAGCCTTGAGTGTTTGTCTTTGGAAGAATCAGCTCTTTCAGAACCAGACAGTGTCAAGATTGATTGATGTGAATGCAGTTTAGCATCCTTGCCAACTTTTAGCGTGCTTGGCTGCCTGTCTCAAACAGTCCCTGTGAAGGCCATGTGCTGATACCCTATCTCACAGCAGGCAATCTCCTCTCTCCAGCTAGTCATAATCACACCAGAGAGGGTTGGACTCAAAAATGGCAGTGCAGATGGCAGATCCTCATGCACATGGCAGACTCAGATCCAAAGACCTCACAGAGCTTCACCAGCAGCCATTAGAAACCTGCAAACTGTGATTGGTATGGTGGACAATTACTGTATTGCAGCTCTCTAAAATACATGGAGACCACTGTTGGTTCTCTTTTAACCAGCCTTTCTAAAACCTTACTATCCTATGCTAGTAGGAATAACAATGGTGAGCAGTGAAACACAATGTAAAAAGCTGCAGGTGAAAAAAATAAATAGTAGGAGTGATGACTTGGTTTGGCGAAAATCAGTCCCTCCATCCTTGTGCAGCATGGAGGTGACAATGCATGTAACAACTGCTTGCTTGGTTAGGGTAAGTCATACTTGGGAAATCTAATGGTCTAAGAGGTGAACTGTGTGTGGGCAGCCTTGTGACTTTGCCAAGGCAATGCTGGATGTCAGGCAGACCTAAGGAATTGGCATATCCAAAATAGGTACCTGACACTGGAAGCCCAAGACACTAGTCCATGGAACACCACCATGCTGTTAGCCCTAAGTGTCAATCCTAAGAGTGGAGTGAGTTCTCATCCTGTTTGGGATGGCAATATGGTACATAAACTGAAGGAGCAGCAGTTGTCTTCCCAAAGGTGTTTGCTACAGTTTGCATGTGTGCACGCACAGTTAGAAACAGTTAGAGTCATCAACCGGCACATTTGGAATGGGCCTTAGTCAGCTTGAGTCATTCATCCAACCATTTCTCCGAGTTTGACCCCACTGAGTGTCCTGTCTTCCTTCTGTCCTGTCTTAGGAGTCATGCTGGTGGATTACCAGCATTCCCTGATGTCACTTGGTAGGTATCAGGATAGGGATGCCAGGCACCTTGCAGTGTCAGGTGACAAGAACATCTCCTGAGTCATGGGAGGAGCACTCCACGTCCCATAATTGGAAGTGCACAGGTTAAAGGAGACATGCTCCATGACTAACACAGGAAGAATGTGGCTCATTTACTGGCTGGCAAGAATGTGTATGTGTGACATGGCTACATGTGGTGTGAAATATGAATTACTCAACTGCATGCTTTGGGACACTTGAGAGGAGGATTAAAACCTGATTTCAGGATACCTAGTGAGATTACTTTTGAAGCAGGAGGTGCTGGAGCCATGCTCGAACCACAGCAAAGTCTGAGAATCCATCACAGGAAAAACAGACATCCCACAATACCCAGAACAGTGTTTGTATAGAAATAACAGCCAACCAATACATGCTGAGTTGTTTTTGTGTTGAGTCATGGTGGTGAGAACACACCAGGTGAGCAGGAATGAACAGCCTGCAGTGTGTGGGGAACTCGTGCTCTGACATAATGCAAAAGCTTGTGTAACGTGGTGACAGCTATTTTTCCTTTTCTCTTCAAACTTTGGAAGTCTTTCCAAAATACATGTTATTTGGCTAGAACAAGATTTGGAGCTGCGGATGGGACCTCAGACAAAACTTCACACACAGTAAAAAGAATACTCTAACATCTTATGTACATTAAGTCCTTATTTATGCAGCAAACTCCTCACCCCAGGCTATGCAAGCTTTATTCCTGTCCAACAGAACTTCATAATTCCTGTGTTTCCAATTATTAGAGTACATATTACTTGGTATAAGCAAGGACTAGGATCTAGCCTTAAAACAGTAACCACTTCAGGGCTGTGGGGTTTGTTTTGAGAGAACTCTGTCTTTTCGCAACATGTATAACATCTGGCAGCAATTCACCAAAACTTTGGCATGGTGGCTCTAAGCACTATGTTCTTGACTGCAGCTGTGTCAATGCATAGCTATCTTCCTAATCATGGTGTTGAGATTCGTAAGATAAACTAGAAACAGAATTTGGTCTCTACTTAATGGGCTACCTTGCTCACTCTTATTTATGGTTTTGAGCCTTTCCTGCCCCATCTGTGGCTCAAGTAGTCTCATTTTGAATGGATGATGTTGATTTCTCCTCCCTAGGTCTCTACAAAATTCATCTTGTCAGTTTTGGAATGTCCCTCTGACCTGTGTAGACTGTTTTGAATTTTGATCATACCCAGCCAAGTCCTTGCAGGCTTTCTGATTCCACCCACAAGCTTTTTAAGCATATACTTTTCCACACCCTCTTTCATTAATCAGCTGTTTCTGTCCTGTCCTTCAAGTCAGTCATTCCATCAAAGAAAAAAGTGAGTTTGGTACAGCCATGCTGGTGGGATTTTTTGAACATCTAATTGCCTTCCAAGAACTTAAAATTCTAATTTGTCCCAGGGTCGTTCCAGGGATCAAAGCTAGGTTTAATGGGTCCTTCAGTTTGGTTTTAATTAGCTCAGTGCTGTTCAGTTCCAGGTGCTCAGGGGCTTGCTTGTCCTCTACTGGTCCAGTATTGCTCAGATGCTCTGCTGCCCATTCCTCAAATGCTGCTGACCTGAGTTCACCTATCTCCTCCAAGCATCCATCCTACAGGACCTGTTCCTAGAGGAAGACCTCTATACTGTCCTGGTGTTCTTCCTCCTTCATGCTTTCATTTCAATAAACCTGGCTCTCAGATGGAGAATCACACAAGTCAATTTCACCAACAGTGCAGGTTCTCCTGCTTGCCTAAGTCAGCAGAGAAACCTTGTGAATCATTCTGGGCATTTTCCTTTGTCTTCATGGGAATTGGATCAAACCTTCACTGAAGGTGTTGTAATAACGAGGCAACTTGTGCTGCTTGTCAGGGAGGCTCCTCCGAGAAGTTCAAAGTCTGCTGGGAGTGGTTGAAGTCATCAAACCATTCTAATTGTTAGTGCAAGACTTGAAATGTGAGAGACAGATTTTCTCAAGAAAGCATTGCAGAGATGCTAATTTACACAATGTGTTATGTTTTCTGTGAAAAGTCTTAATCAAAACATTTTCAGTTTCATAAACCGATGACCTGATCCTCAGCAGAGCTCTGGTTTTATACCGGGGCTCTATCCTCTGCAGATCTCCTCTGAGAATTTGGAACTAAGGGAAAGTTGATTCTACTTTGTGTTTTAATTTTTGTTCTTAGCAAGCAGAATTTTATACATGATTGGGAAGACAGGAAACAAACATGACTCAAGTAAACCACACAGAGACTTGACTGACCCCTCCTTTTACCTGAGAAAATTAGGAAAACTAAAAGTCCAGATTTTGCCTATCTGAATAATTTTAGGGTCTGAAACACAACTGTTCAAGGAGTAGAGACTAGCCTCTTATGTTTTTATAACCTAAAAACTTCCCTCAAAACCCAAAAAACAAACCAAAAGCAAACCCCCCAAACAACAGACGTTAGAAGCAATATATAAATCTGGGCAGAATTGCAGTGGCTGCTACAATAACTTCAGAATCACAGAGTTAAAAAGCCGTACGCATGAGTTAACTAATTGTCATGAAACTCTTTGAAAAGTAAAAGGTAAATACGAAATGGATTTTTTAACATTTCTTTAAAATTTGTTAACAAGAAAATTAATTATGGTAACCTAGTAACTAGAAGTAAAGGATAGAATTACAGATTATGCAAAAAAATAATTCAGTTGAGAGGCTGGTGGTCCAACTGCTGCTGACCAAAGTGCTGTGTGAAGTGCTGAAAGTTACACTGAACAACCCTTTCCAGCATATTGGTTTTTTTTTCCTCTTCTCCTCCTTGGCTGTCAAGGTGCCTAAAATCCCATTGCCTGTGTCTTTTCCACAAAAATTCATTTGGTGGTCTCCTTTGGGTGGAACCACAGAAAACTTGCCCTGGGTGAGAGCTTAGGCACCTGGCTCACAAGTCACCAATTCCAGCTCTCCCCCGTGCCAGACTCACACAGAAGTGGGCATTTTTACTGGAAGCTTGATGGACTAGGCCTCAAAGAAAACATTAGCTGGGTCACAGCTCCACCACATCCTGTATTTCTCATCTGGGAAGTTCTGGAGATGCCACCACTCGAGGCCTGGAGTAGGCAAGCTTCTTTTAAGCGTGATCTTGATGAGTCTGCTGGGGTCAAGGAAGAATTAGATTTTTTTAGTTTTTTTCTATCCTTGTGACCCAAGGGGTATCTGAGTCACCTCAGATGTGGGGCATGTAGACCAACCCTGCTGTCTATGGAAACCGGAAAATGCATCCCATGCTCTGCTGGGAAAGGTCTTCTCTAGCTTGGGTTCTTCTTGTTTCCTTCTAAGATGAGCTGTCCTACTGTGCACTGGTGAGCCACTTGTTGAGATCTCCTCTGGAATGGAGAGGTCTGGGTTTCAGACTCAACCCCAAGCTCAGTGAAGCCCTAATCAAGGTATGAGGATGACTCACTTCTGCTCACCCTTTGACTGTATTTCTCTGTAGGATGTGACACCCGTAACCTGGCAACACAGCACTGGTGACATCACTTCTTTTGCGACAAGTTTGGCATCTATATAGAATGCCTTACAGGAAAAAGAGCTCACATCATAGACATTGGATTCCCAAGGAAAAACTAATGTGATTGTTGTGCTCTGCTACTCTGCCCCTCATCCCTTCCCCAGGGGTTTTATTAGAGAGTGGGCTAATTTCAAACAAATTTGATAAAGGTTAAATGTCTCAAAAATACAAAGTTTCTAAAAGAGCCACAAGTATTGATGGCCATGTATAACAAAGACATCCAGATTAGCGACCACACAGAGAGACTAATGGAGACTCAGTTTTATTAAAAAAGACCTGAAAATTGAAAAAGGGAAGAGCCGCCAAGAATCAGACTTTGTAAGTCCCACCACTCATGAAATTGCTAACTCCTACCTGTTATTACTCGTCTTCATAAAAACAGTGCCTGACTTCTCTCTCAGGCATCTGCTACAAGTGTTACTTTAGATGTCCTTGCAGAAAGAAAACAATTATTTTAATAGCTCCCTTAAATAAGAATATAGGCATTGCAGTTAATCAGCTGACTTTTTGAGCCCTTGCCCGTTAAGATCCCAGTGCAGCAGGTCTGAAAACATAGGCTCTAAAAGTGTGATTGCCAAGGCCCCCCAAGGCTGTGTGAGAGCTGGAAAATGGTGGGCTGGTAGGAACTGCAGCTGCTGCCTGAAGACTGAAGACAAACTGTGCTTTTCTGTTGAGTAACATCTTTTAGCTCCTTCTATCCCTCATCACAAAACCCAGTCTATTTGTTTAGAGCCTCTGCAGTGTAGATGAGGGATCTTAAAAAGTGTAAAAATAGATTAATAGATTCTTCTAAGACCATCTTAAAATACTAAGAAGTTAGCCTTTAAAATCTATTGGTCTGTAGGCTGATTTTTTGCATTAATTATGCCGAAAGACACTGTTCACCAGTACCTGCTCCCACTCCATTGGGTTCAAGCCATTCCATATCATGCTTAAACATTGCATTTATAGGCCTGAAGTACCACCGAACCTCCTTCAGAGAGAAGAGGTTTGGTTTTGTTCTTTCCTCTTTGAAGAACTCCTGCAGGGAAGAGGTGTTTGAGACCTCCAGAGCTGGCAAGCAGGTGATATAACCCTTCCTCTGTGTTCCTCATGTGGCCAGCTGCTTGCCCTGGTGCCACACACTGTCCAGAAACCTCTTTCACTACCAGTTTAGGGGGACAGGATGTGAGATGTACAGTTGAGGAGGGCTGTAGACAGTGGGAAAACAAGTCCAAGATCAACAAATGGCCACTGGGCAATGATAAAACCATTGTTTTCTAACTTATTGCTTTGTAACACTGTCCAGTGAAACACAAAAAGGCTCTACATGAAGTGTGATGGCTGCTCCCAAGGGCCTTTGGAGGGTGTCCCCTACACCTCTCACTGCTGGAGCCTGCCTGGCCCTGTAAGAGCCTCCCCAGATTCACACCCTCAGAGCAGTGAAACTCAATTTTGCTGTCATTGGGAGGTTTCTAAGCCAGCTCTGGCCAGCAGCCAGATGCTCAGTAGGCAGCAAGCTGCAGATCCTGAGGAATAAGCCACCCATGGTGTCTCAGAGCCCTCTAAACCCCTACTGGGGCTGACAGAGATACAGGAATCCTGGACTCACGGCCCTTTGCCAGGATAGGTGCCAAGCAGACCAGCAAGGCTACTTGCCAGCCAGTGATCACCAGGAGACCATGATCAATCCATTCTCTTCTCGAATAAATTTACATACACTGAGCTCAGGATTGGATCAAAGATAAAATCTAGTATCTACCTGGGTTTCACAACATTTATTTTCTGTTGCCTACACTGGCTGTCAATAATTTTGCCATTGTTTTTTCAATTATTTACTGACTGAACCTCATTTTTAGCTTTCTAAAATTAATGGATTGCCTAACACCGATGTCAGGCCAGTTGATTAATCTTTTTTTTTTGTTTGTTTTCTGTTTAAATTTCCAAGATATAAACCAACCCTGTACCTTTTCACATCTTTTGGTGCTTTTCTGAAATGTGCCAAAGGTTAACTCAGAACTCAGCAAGCTTCCTATAACTGTCAACAAAACCAAAAAATATAGGTATGGGGCTAATGGGATGATAATCGCCTTATCCTCCCTCCATCCCCCCCAATTTTATGTTAGCATGAGGTCATACTCAGGATTAGGTGATGGGACACTTGTTGCATCCCTCTTAGCTCTGCTTCCTCAGCTGCATCCAGTCTCAGAGATTGTTTGGGTGCTGCAGATTCAAGAAATGTTGAGTAGTTGCTGCAATAGAAAGTGCTGGACAAAAGGGCATCTGTTTTCTTTCTGAAGATGCTCCTTCCTTTTTTCTGAAACACAGAAAACCTAGTGCTGCCTGCAACCTAGACGATACCTCAGATGGATTTTGGGGCTCTTCAGCTTCAGAACTTAGTTAATGAATCTGGATCAACGCGAAACAATCTGCTGTAGAAAGCAAAAGAGTGTGTTCTCCATTGAGATAACAGCTTGTGGAGCTATTACTGTAATAATACTGCCTCACAAAGAAGAGTAATTTCAATGGTTAATTGTTTCCAGTTTTGTAGTGCTATCGTCCCAGCAGGAATAGGCCCAGCATGACTTCTGCTGCACTGGCCGCTGCTATTGCAGCGCACAGAGCACTCTCCAGCAGACAGGGAAGCATTTAATCACCTAAGTGAGCACTTTCTCTGCTCCAGCAGCCAGCAGAGAGCCAATGCCCTAATGCAGCCAGTACCATTCCCGTAGTGATAATCTGCTAACTCCACAGCTCAGGCGAACAAAAGGGAAATGTGTGATGTGCTGCAGAGCATCCAGAGCCAGTGTTAAAGCACCCGTGCCCCTGTGCAGTCTGAAAATCTGCTAAAACCTCGTGCAGCCTGCACTCCCTTAAGCACATCACATTCTCCTTTGCCAAGAAGCCGAATAAATTTAACTTTTTATTTCATGTGGACCCAAATAATTTCCATTAGTTTGCCATGAAAAATACACGTACAAGCTGCTACTGCAAGTGGTTTTATTTTCATTAGAAGGCCAACCAACATGATGTTGAAAATACACATATACCATATTCTGTGCAGCCGAAAGAAATATAGAGGGACTGTCAGCATAAGGCAGCATCAGGGCACAGAGCTGGCATCTGCAATCATATGTTTGCTCTTTCTTTCAATTTCCCCCTTCCTTTCAGTTACGCCTACTGATTATATTTCGATTCATTGACATTGCAGTCACTTTTGTGTGGGCACAGTCAAGCTAGTTTCAAATGAGATAATTTGGCTACAGATAACATTGCAGACAGTACAGCATGGGACTGGATGCAGTACAAACTGGGTAAATATTTCAGTGGTTTCACCAAAATGGGCCGAGGTTGGCTGCTGTGGCTCTCAGGGTGTGAACAAACTATGTTAAAGCCAGCTGAGGCAACACAGGCAATACACAGCCACGATCTAGGTGCAGAATGAAGTTACTCTCAGGGAAGGGCTAAGCATGCTATAGACCACCACCCCGGCTGAGGCAGACCTAGTGTGTCCAAAAGCATCATTCTGGGGGGAGTTTGAGTTTGTACAGCACTCTCGCAATTGCTTGAGATGTTTAAAAATTAAAAAGGTTAGGAAACGAGAAAATGCAGACTTTACCCCAATGTATGAAAGTGTAGTGCCTCAGGAGCACAAAATCAGTGGAGATGACGTTTGAGGTTTTCATGATGTCTGAAAACACACCTATGCCCCACTAGCTGCAGAGAGGCGAGCCCAGGGAACGTCTAGGACAGTACTGCTGCAAGGAGCGTCTAAACACCTGTGTCCTTTCACCTGAGGATGGAAAAAGCCCGCCCGCAGCGGCCAGGCGACAGCACTGGGGACGCTCTTAGTCTCTCTGAGCCTATGCGGGAAGGAGGAGCTCGACCCCTCCTCCTCCTCCTCGCCCGCACCGGGACCGGGCCGGGACTCCTCGGTAGGGAGCCGCGGCTGCGCCGCTCCCCGCCCAGCCCGGCCGGTAACCACGGTGCCCGGGCGGGGGCGGGCACGGCACGGGTGACGCCCGGGGGGCGGTGGCGGCGGCCCCGCCTCGCCCGGCCGAGGGGCGGGGGCTCCCGCAGAGCTACTACTACCGCCGGCAGAGCGCGGGGCAGCGGCAGCGGCGAGCGCCGGAGCGGGGCTGAGCGGACAGCGGCTGCGCAGGCTCCTCCGGCGCCGGGGAGCGGCAGTGCCGGAGGAGGAGTAGGAAAGGCGCTGGGGCCCCTCCGCGGGGCACAGGGTCCCCCTGACCGGCGTGTGTGGCGGCGCGGAGTCTGTCCGCAGCTGCCCCGCCGCCGCCCGGTCCGTCGCCGGCCTCCCGCGGAGGTCCATGAGTCGCGGGTGGGTAGCTCCGGCAGCGCCCTGCGCCCGCTCCCGCGCCTCTGGCAGCGGCCCGTGGCGGCGGTGAGATGGGGGGCAGCCTGGGTTGCCACCGCTCCATCCCCCGCGACCCAGCCGACCTGTGCCACAGCCGCAAGTTCAGCGCGGCATGCAACTTCAGCAACATCCTCGTCAACCAGGAGAGACTCAACATCAACACGGCCACGGAGGAGGAGCTGATGACCCTGCCCGGGGTCACCCGAGTGGTGGCTCAGAACATCGTGGAGTACCGCGAGTACATCGGCGGCTTCAAGAAAGTGGAGGACCTGGCGCTGGTGAGCGGAGTGGGGGCGGCCAAGCTGGAGCAGGTGAAGTTCGAGATCTGCGTGAGCAGCAAGGGCAGCTCGGCGCAGCACTCGCCCAGCTCCCTCCGCAAGGACCCGGCCTCTGAGCACTACCTGTCTGCCACCAAGATCAACATCAATACCGCCACCCCTGCGCAGCTCATGAGCATCCGTGGCATCACTGAGAAGATCGCCAACAGTATCGTGGACTACCGTAAAGAGCATGGGCCCTTCAAAAGTATCGAGGACCTGGTGAGGATGGACTGCATCAATTCCTCCTTTTTGGACAAAATCAGGCACCAGATTTTTGCAGAGCGCTCCAGGCCCCCTTCAACAAACACCAATGGTGGCCTCAACTTCATGGCCAAGCCTCACCCCAGCCCCACCTCTCTAAGCCTCCAGAGTGAGGACTTGGACTTTCCTCCCGGAGGTCCAACCCAGATCATATCTACTCGCCCCTCTGTGGAGATGTTTGGGGGAGTGAGAGATGGCAGACCTGTTGTAAGGGTGGCTACGTGGAACCTGCAAAGCTGCTCCATCGAGAAGGCCAACAACCCAGGCGTGCGGGAGGTCGTGTGCATGACGCTGCTGGAGAACAGGTAAGAGGCAGCACCTGACCTGCAGGCCCAGCTCCACACAGGATTGTAGGCTCATGCCTTTGAGGTTTGGGCGCTGTAGAGTCTTGTGGTCCTAGTGGTACTCACTCCTTCCCAGGATTACTGAATGTTTCCCACTTCTTGCATGAAACCCTGTTTGAGTCGTAACACTGGGACTGTAGTGGCTGTCCCTTGATAAAGCTGCTACAACCCTTGACAGGCAGTGGAGCGCTTGAGGAGTTGTATCCGTGTACACGTGGCTGTGCAGGGGAGACTGGGCTGTTATAGTCAGTCACCTCAGGCCTGTTAATAGTTGGTAAAGGATTGTTTCTCCATTAAGAGCCTTTTGAACTTGTCGTGGAGAGCTGACTTTACTGCCAGAAGCTGGGGGACAGTAGCAGGGGAAGGGCTGTTTAACAGGTGTGGAATGCCACAGCTCGTCCTGCAAGGGTGACACAGCTTGTTAATAAATGGTCATGGGACTTCTGATCTGGAGGGACTGCTCATCCTCGAGGATGTGAGACATGGAGCACCTGCCTGGGGAGGCTGTGCTGTCCTTGTGCCAGGCTTTGTGCCCTGACTGCGCTGAGCAAGGTCATTTGGTGGTGGGGCCAACAGGATGATACTTTAGATGTTAATGAAAAGTTGAGAGTTTGTGTTTTGGGGTTTTTTTGTCTGTTATTGGGCAAGAGTGCTGGGGATGTCTGTCTTACTAAACTTTCTGCTGGACACAGAAATATAGATTGCAATAGGCATTTTGAAATAACTCTAGCCCTTTCCTTCTCACGTGTCATATCTGTTCCAGCTGATCTGGGATTTAGTTTACAACAGAGGTAAAGTAACTTTTCTCTCTGGCTGCCATTCAGACTTCCAGCAGGAAATTAATAGGGGCAGGGAACTCTTGGGCTTCTTTGAAAGTGATATTGTGGGGAGGGGAAGTGCTGGTGAACTGTTATCACTGTCCTTTTCCAATAACAGGCTGAATAACAGCTCTTGTGGTGTGGTTGCAGAAGTCACGTGTGTGAGCAGGATGGTGGCAGTGATATGAAATCCTGTGCTGTAGTACAGTATTTGTGGTCAGGGATACCTCTGCTGTGCACTGCTTGTGAGTCTGATGCTCCACCTAGGAAACATCTGTCATCTCACAGCCACCACTGTTTGATACCCAAAATGAAGATGATAAACCAGCAGGGTTATTGAGATGTTATGCTGATGGCTTCAGCGTAACATCTGTCAGTATTCTGCTTCACTAGCTCAGGTATCCTGAGTAAGCAGCTGGTTGACTTGGAGTGGAGCTCCTGGGGAAAAAAAACTCAGATTATCGCTAGTCTCAGAATAATTCTAATAATCCCGTTTTAGAAGAAAAGTGACTTCAGTGATTTATTTATATTTTTTATATACATTGATATGGGATTTTCAAGGACCTCATCCAGTAAAGTGTTAACTGTCACTTCTGCAACTTCAGCATTTTGGGGGAAAAGGCTCCAAAAAGATGGCCCACCTACTATAAAAACCAGGGAGATGAAGTGGCTTGTAAAATATGGCTGCCTTAACCCAAGCTGGCCACTGTATATGTAGACTGTGGCCCTAGAAGTTTGTTTTATTTTTGCCCTTAGACTCCATGGTGCTTAGTTTCTGTCCTGCTTAACCAACAGGCACTTAGTATGCTGGATGCTGGAAAATGTCTCCTGGATACTTTGAAATTTCAAAGGAGCTTGATAGAAGTACTTGTTTTTGTTCTGTTTTATTGCACATATCTGTGTCATCAATCACAGTGAGTACGATGCAGTTGTTTTCTGTACTTGATCCAATTTGTGATAACATGAGAAGCTGGAAAGAAATGAGAGCAATGTGCATCCACAGACAAGCCTGCAAAACCTTCCTGGGAAAATAAACATGGGAACAGAAAAAAGCAACACTATGCAGGAAAAAAAATATATGGAGGGAAAAGCCATACTCAGCAACTCAGGAGGAATTTCCTCTTGCTGGTGTGAGCATTGCTGGGGTTAGTGGAGCTTTGCAGCTGTAAAAGAGCCTCAGCAGCTGAGGCCTTCATTCTGCTTCTGAGCTCTGTGGTCTCCCTCCCAGCTCAGGTTATGTACGCTGGGAATGGACAGAATGCCTTGCAAACTAATCTTTGCCTAGGTAAATCAACTTCAGTAGACAGTCAGCTGGAGAAATTAACCTCTTGCTTCTCCAGGCAAGTATATATCACTTAATGGTGCTCACCAGCACATCAGCCTCACAAAATCCATGGGTGTGTTTTCAAGGTGCCCTGTGGGTGTCCCATGTGTGTTGTGCAAGTCTCCAGCTATGACCCGAGCTGGAGGTGGATCTGAAGGCTGTTTGGCCTGACAGTAGGTGCTCTCCTGAGCTGTGCTAATGGGCACTTGCTTGCTCTGCTTTAACGTACATGAATAAGTGTGCTCCTGCATGCTATTCCCTTATAGTCATGGATGATCTCAGGTAGTCCAAGATGCTCTCAGGAGCTGGAGTACTGTCTTGTTGCAGTACTTACCACTGAAGGAGCTGCCTCACCTGATTTCTTAAGTCCAGAAATAAAGCACAGCAAGTCAAGAAGATTAGTAGAACTGTGTAAACAGAAGCAAAGAATCTTAATTTTACGTATTGGAGACTTTTATGCCAGTTAAAAGGCTTGCTTTGGGCCTTGCCTTGGGGTTTGCTTTTTGAAAAAAAATTTTTTCTTGGATGTTTGGGGTTTATTTTTATAATGACCTGGTCACAGCAAGTAGCTTTAAAACCCCTTGGGCTTGTTCTTTCAGGTGTTAACAACAGGAAAAGTACTGTTTTTTTCCAGGTGAGGCTAGAAGGTTGAGCTCCTCCTGTCTTCCAGCCCTTTGCATTGAGGGAACAGTTGTGCAGGAAGGAAAGAGGGCCAGACTTTCATTCAAACCAAACAAAAAGCAAGAAAATGTCATATTGTAACCCACTGAAGGGAGGAGAGGAAAAAAAAACCTGATTCAAAATCTTCACGCTTGTTCCCAGAAGTGCTAAATTTCTGAAGAGCAGTGAAGGGAGTGTACACTAAATCAGTAAGCATGACTACTACTGCTGAGCTATTTTGAAATTCATTGCAGTAGTGCAAAAATAATGAAATACAGCAAGGTCCTCACTCTCTCTCATATTACAAGGATCTATGTTTACCACAGTGTTTGAAGTGAAGGAGTGAGGTGTTTTCATTCAGAGGACTAGAGCGTAATTTTAGAAGAGCTTAACATGATGAACGAGGAGGTGAGCATGACACATAATTGGATTGAGGTATCAAGTCTGGGGTGAATTTGCCCAAACCTGTGGTGTTTCTTGCAAGTGCTGTTCAGAAAATTAGGGATTTCTCTGCAGAAAGTTGAGAGTTGGCCTGTTTCTGGGGATGCAGGCCTCTATCTGACTTCCATGTCCACCCCATTCTCAGGGGGAATGAAGGAACCAATTGCTTCTTCTCATAAAAAAAAAAAGGAGAAAAATGTAAAGTAAGAGCAGCATGATCAAAAGGGCAAGTTCAGATCAAAGGCAACAAGTGTTTTTTGTGGAGAATAAGTAGCCCCATGTTTCCGTCTCTAGAGGATGTTACCTCTGGACAAGAACGGTGGGACTACCCCAGAACTGTCCCACACCCCAGGTCCATTGGGAAGGGTACTTTTGCCACTCCTATCCATACCTGCCTCAGGCCTGTCCCTCCTTGCCATAAACTGAGCTCCTGTGACACCCTGTAACCGCTTTCTCTGGCTCTCAAGTGTTGGGGTGCCAGCTGGGTGATCCCATGGAGAAGTGTGGGGCAGGCATGTGCAACACTGACAGACAGGACACCGTAAAGGTGCAAACTCCAGTTTGACTGTGTGCTTCAAAGTCTGCAAGTAGCCAAGGGCAGTGATCAGTTGTGCACCATGGTTTTCAGTGGAGGTGTTCCAACTGGTTTTCATGATGCTTACAATACTGAGCAGCAACTTTGTGAAGACCTCTTAACGTTTTTTTTTTCTTGTAAGCACACTTTGCAGTTGACTGAATGAAAATTGATAGAGGATTTCAAGGTCAGAACTTGTACTCTATCTAAAGGAGGGGGACCATGTGTCAAGATAATAGTGGATCCAAAGGTCCACAGAGCCCAGCTCTTTTGCTTTTCAGATGTCAAGCAGTTCAAGCTGTTGTTTCCTTCTGCTGCTTTCTTTGATCAGTTTCCTAGTGCAGCTACATCTTCTACATGCAAAAAGTGTAAGTAATAAAGTCTTAACACTTGTTGCAAAAACTGCAGAACCACAAAAGAGCCCGTGTTGAAAGTGACCTCAGAATATCATCTGACCCAGTCATTCCTGGGAAGGGGAGCCTGGAGGAAATTATCTTTCTCTGTGTCCAATCACACAGGCTAGAGGTTGGAAAACCTCTAGCAGTGTGGTTCTTCTGCATCCCTAGGAGGTTGTTCCAGTGATTGACTCTTTTCACTATAAAAGAGTTATTACTTGCATACCTGTAGAGTAACAAATACAAATACCAGTATAAGGTTTGTACTTAGCATTGGTGTTGTTTTGTTTCTTGGCATGGACAGCAAGCCTTAGGAACATGTCAGTTCTTCCTTCTTCCCAAGGTTTGTAACTGGTTAGCAGTTTTCAGTTTGGTTAGACAGAAGCATAGAGATCTCTCAAGGCAAGAAATTAATCTCAATTTCTGTGTCTGATACTTAAATCAGTGTTCCAGCTGGGGGAACAGTAGGTAAACCTCAGCCCAAAATTGCTTCCTGGGAGGCAGTGGGTGGAGAGGTGGGCCCTAGGTAACCCTTGTTATGCCACCATACTTGAAAACTCCTCTTCTTAGCCTTAGCTACCCTAGGAGACCTTAAGCACATCCTCTTGTCACCTAATAAAAAGAGAAGTTTCTGAGCCAGCCTCTGGAGGAGTCTCTTCCTATTAAGACATGAAGAAAACTTAACCTTGCTCAGGCCCTTGTACTAGGTGCTGGCGGCAGGAGAACAAATTTTCCATTGTTCCCATAGACAAAATAACAGGATGGGGCTTTTACTCTCTGCTCCAGTCTCTCAGTTTGGGTTGAGAAGTGGTCTTTTACAAGAGGCAGTTCTTTGCTACTGGGGCTTGTTAATTTGCATGGGAAGGAGTATGGTGTGGTACCTTGCCTCCAGGGTTGTATTGTGTTTTCCATCAAGATGATGGAAAAAGATTGAACCCCCATAGAACAGATATTGTAGTAATTTATCATGATAGTAATGATGGTTGTACTTGCACACTTCAGAGGCTCATCACCAGCTTGTATTTGTTGCTTCTATGCTGTTGCTGAAGCTCTCAGTGGTTGCTCAAAGCCCTGAGGTGCATTTGTTTTATATCTCTTTCTTTGTAAAGCTGCTTGGTTTTCCCTCCATTGAGTTAGGCTGGAGCCTTGCCAAGAATAATTCCCCTGCAAATAAAGATTAGGAAAGAGGGCCTGGCTCGAGTAACCTGACCATGCTAATAAGTCTTAATCGGCAAAAGAACAAATACACCCTCTTCTCCTTATGTAATAGAGGAGAAATCCTGTCTCCTTCAACTTCAGAAAAAACTTGAGAACAAAGGAATTGTTAGATGGTATGTGCCCTTCACAAAGGGATTTTAGTGAGCAGTAGAAAAAATTATGCATGTAGTGCCACCATTAATTTGCACTTTCTGATACCTCAGAGAATAAAACTTGAGGTGATGGACAAGCTGTTGTTTTGGGGGTTGGCTTTTTTGTTGGGTTGTTTTGGCTTCCACCTGCATGAGGCCAAGAATATTTTACTTACTGGAGACTAGTGGGAGCCTTGAACTGCCTTCTGCATACCATCTGGCATGGGAGAACAGCAGGTCAGACCCTGAGTTATTTAGTTTTCCAGTGAAATGAAACTCGACTGATTTACTCTTCAGGATTTGGCCCATTCCTTTGCCTGTGTAAAATCACATGAAGGCTGCCAAGCTTGATGCTAAAGAGCCTGCCCTCTCCCTGGGGGTTAGGGGTCCTCTGAAGTATTGCCCCTAGCTTCGATAGGGGTTTCAGTCCCTTTCAGGGCTGCTGCTGGGGGAACAAGTGCTGTCAGTTTCAAATTAACCAAATAATATGTTAATTAAATTCCATTTCCAAACTTGTGCTTCATATGGATGCAGTACTGAGCCCCTCTACATGGGCATCACCTGCTCCTCCAGCAGGAGATGGGCTGCTTGTTCAAGATACTTTGCTACTCCTGGGTCTTTGCAGGAGAGATCAGAAGCAGTGGGTGGACTTTCAGCAAGACCATTAAGGGCGTACACCATCCTTGTGTCCAGACACTTGGAGAAGGCATCTGGAGCCACATGCTCTGCAGGAGATCTCAGAAGTGAATGCACTGAGCTGTTTGATCCTGCTTGGTCTCTGTTGCCCCCACAGCTTTCCTTCCTCAGACATGACATAGGAATGTAGGACAGGCCCTTGAAGTTATCTCTGAGTAGCCTTTCCAGGGATTTTCTGTTTTAAACGGAGATCTGGGCATTGTTTTAACTTTGCACGAGTGCAGTTTCAATGTATTTCCTGAACATTCAAGAGCTGTGTCCAACCAGTCATTTTTATTGGCTTTAAAGTTGAGAATGTGGCTGGAAAAATAATAGTTAACAGCTGGTTTATCCATATAAAATAAACATTATTTTTCTCCTTTGAAAAATTATAACCATGCCCTGCCACTGTTACTTGTTCCATAAAGCTTGGCTAAAATGAAGTAGATTAGTGGGGAAAGAGTTGGTTTATATATCATTCTTTTCTCCAAACGTGTCTAATTAATGCATCTAGCAGCACTTAATAGCCACATAGTTTCAATTCATGCTTGCTTGACTATTTTGCACATGTTATTTTGTGTCATTGGATTCATATAGCACATTGCAGGTATTTCGGTAAACCAGAGCTGCCAGCTTATTCCTGCAGATCCTGCAAGGTTTGCTTTACTCCATGTGGCAAAGATTAAATGGGTTGGCTGATTTATGGTAATAAATTGGTGAATTATTAAGTGATATTGTAATGCCTGTTCCTGAATTACAGGTAGAGGCCACAAGACTATAACCTCATCCTGCTTGACTTCTCAGAAAGCTTTTGCCACATGACTGTAGGAGACAGACTAGGTACTTACACATAGGGCTTTATCTTCTAAACAGAAATATTTAATGCTTTGTGATTTTTTTTTTCTGTGGTTTGGGAACTTGCAGTACAGCTGCAGGAAGGGTGATTTTCTAACTTTGTCTTTGAAAAGAGCAATAAGACCATTCCCATTTCTTCCTGGGAAAGAGGAGCCAAGGGACTGCTAAGCTCCTGACAAGTACAAGCAGAAACTTGGTCAGTCACTGTTAACTAGAGGAAAAAACTGCCTCTGCAATCAAGTGCTGGTCTAGTTCACTGTGAACATGGGTTTCCAACAGTGTTAAACAGGGACATCTAGGACACAATAATGTTTTTTCAAATTTAGCTGCATCCTTCTTGATGGAGTTGAGCTTCAGTGTGTTTCCTAAAGCTTCATTGTTAAGGGGACCCTGCTTCTTTAGTCTCTAATTAGTGTTTCTCTGGGAGTCTCACCCAAATGATGATTTCAAAATTTGGCTGGATGAGCAGAGAAGAGGTGATAGGTCATGGATTACAGTGTGCACGAAACTTAATTTTTAAATCACATTGTTCTTCATTGTAATGCAAGTGTAAGCTGACAGATGGAAGCACAGTGTCCTTACTGAAATAATTATAATAAGCTGCAGTAATTTCTCAACACTGTTATATGGTGTGGTGATGGAGACAAGAACTGTGGCACATCAATAATAACAGCGCTTAAAAATAGGAATGTAGTAGTTCTTCACTTCCAGATTTTTTTTCATTATTGTTTTCCAGAGTTACTGCGCTTTGTTTTAGTAATAGCTGGTGATCCTCACTGATTTATCAGGGGGTAAAAGTGCACAATGTCTTTGCTGAGGAGAGAGGGAGGCCTACCAGAGACCTCCTTTCTCATGTTGGTCCTCTTCCTCATCTCAGGCCTGGGTGCTCCACAATGGATTCCAAAATGCCTTGTAAGGTGCCAATAGCTGGATGGGCATCGTATCAGTAGTAGATAAATATGAAGGGAATATGTTGCTGTGTTAAAAAAAAGGATATTTTCTGTCAATAAACTGTTTCATCTCACCCCTGGCATATACAGCATATCCATGTCCTGATCAGACCATGTGGCATATTCAAACAGCGTGAATGTTTTAAACTGCTTGGTCACCATTGGGGAGGCTCAGTGCTGCTGACCTCCTTTCCATCCCTGCTGCTGGGGGTTTGTGCAGGAAGGAACCCGGTGTCAGTGCCAAGCTGTTATTTTCAGCGCCTGTGGTAAAATTATTAGAGGCCACTGAGTAAGAGAAATAAGTTTACCCTGCATATGCCCCATGTGGGTGCATGTTCCAGAAATTCAACTGTGTATAAAAATATAATTTAAAAAACAATTAATTCCTATGGAAAAATAGATCTGCAGTTATATTGTCGTGTGTGCTAGGGATGGCTGAGAACACTGTGGGTACTGGATGTGTGCTATGAGTGCAGTGGAATTAATGCAGCCTGCTTGTGCAGAATGGGTTGGAATCCCTCTGACTGAGGCCATCTGGAAGGGGGCCTCATGGCTATGCAGGCTGGTTACCTGTCTGTTCTGTCCCTGTGTGTCATAGAGTTGAGGGGAGAGCACAGTAATGCCCTTCTGCTCTTTGTGGTGAACATTCCAATGGGCAAGGCTATACCTGGGAGCAGTTCTCACTGTAGGCTTACGGAGGAACCAGAAAATTTCCTTTTCCTTCTGCATGGCTATTTTTCTCCCTGTTTTTATAGGTGTTTCAGGTAACATGCTCAAACTCCTGTGCAAATTTAGCTACTACAGCTGTCCTAGCCATTCACAGCTGAACGGGTATTTAATGGGTTACTGAACAGCAAATCAGTCAGCTCTGCTTTGGCTGCATGAGGTAGTGGCAGCCTTCCTGCCCTAAATCTCTTGTGCTTGCTGCACACCAGTCCTGCAGAACTGCCATTCCCTCTGCTTCATGAGACAGGCAGAATAAAGAAGCTGTTGCTTTTGCCTTCAGACTTATCCTTTGACTCCTTGGTATTTATAGCTGTTTGTTTCCCTCTGCTTCCGTGTCGCTCTGTTGCTCACAGCCCTGCGGGTGCAGAGGTGCAGGCGCTCAGCTGCCTAGGGCTTGCTCCAGGCTCACTTGAGGTAATTGCCGGTCAGTGCCCATCCTCTCTTGCTCAGGCTTGGCTGGAGTAAAGGTTAGTCACCTTTCTGCCAAACTGGAAGCAGTGTGCTGTTGGATACACACTGGATATTAACTTAGAAACCTTATATTTAGTTTCTTTATTTATTCTGTTTAAACAAATAAGACCAAGTGTGGTCTTATTATCTCAATGCCACTGAATTGCAGGGTGTTGTATCAAAAGCAGTTCTTAATTTGGTGTTGAAAAATGAACTGTCAGTCAAGTTTTCCTTTCATACATGCAAGGCAAGTTCTTCGGGTTTGCTGTCAAACCTACTGCCTGTAGAATGTTGAATGACTGCCTTACTCATTTTTCTCCTTCTAAGCAGGCAGAAATATGGAATAGTGTGAACCCCTGTCAGAGAGGATAATCTTAGCTGGGAACAACCCATATGACTTGTTTGAAAACAGTCTGCTTTTCTAATAGGATGGGAAATTTCCAGCGGTAATCCCATTTTAAGCTGCACATAGGCAGATACTGCTCTTCCACCAGATGCAATGATGGAGTCCCTTTCTGTAAGGACTGTCTTAGGGAGATCTTGGAGTTGTTCCCCTCTTGTGATGCGTGGAGCTGATGGTGGTGAGGCACATACCAGCACCACAGTACATAGAAGTACACTGTGTCTGCAAGAGATTCTGCCCCATACACAAAACACCAGAGCTGCTGGTGAATTAAGAGCTAAAATAATTGTTATTGTCACGAAAATGCTACAGTGGTACCTGACTACCCTTTGCAGCGTAAATTTTATTCTTTATTCTGGCCAGCCCAAGTTATGCTATGATTCTGGCAGCAGTGACAGTGCAATTTTTGGCTATCTATCCGTCTATATCTTCCTGCTAGTCCTTTGTACAGCTCTTTCCATTATCTCTGTCTGTGTTTACAGTCCCCTTTCATAATCAATGAAGACTACTAGCGCTGCGCACTGCCCTCTGTGCTGGCCGCTCTCCCAAAAACATGGCATTGAGCAATAAGCAGCATGTGGCCTGGGTGAGGGGAAAGGAGTCGGTACTGCCAGCAGATAGCACAGAGGTACTTCCAACACATCCCAGATGGATCTCTTGGTGACGATAATGCACTGGTTACCAAGAAACCCCCACAAGGCCTTGTTTTAATTGCTTCTGAGTTCTCTAGTGTAAAGCAGCGCTGCACAAAAGGAAGCCGTAACTTAACGGACAAGACAAAGTTTCGGTCACTAGCTCGTGGATATAGATACAGTTAGATATTTAAACAATGTCATCTCTGGGCTGTTGTCAGTAAAAGTTCTGAAAGCATTGCTTCTGGATGGAAGTTGTGCAAAAGCCACCTCCAAGCATGTGGTGTTTCCCATTTCTATTTTAAACTGAGAGCACTTGGACTTGGCTGTGGTTTGACTTGCTTCTCTATCCATTTTTTCCTTGTTTTTTTTTTTTTTTTAATGTGTGTGTGCAGCAGACTTTTTGAGGAGCTGTATGCAAGCATGATGTTGACCTATATTGCCCAGCTGAGCTCTGAAATTTGGCCAAAAGAAACTGAAAGTAAGAAGCTGGGCAGATCTCTATATATTGGTTGTCCATAGGTTGAAAGGAAATTGCCTCATAAACTTACTTCTATCTTTGATCTTATCTTTGAAGCTTGCTCTTGCAACCTGAACATGACCCCCCCACACTTCCATGTCCTCTTTCCACCTCTACTGAATCTAAAGCCTTTTCCCTGATTTCACTTGGCTTTTTGTCTTGCCATACCTTGACCACTTCCAGTTATCTCAAATGCTGCTTGATCAAGCCTTTGCTTTCACACCATGAGGGTTGAATGATACCATCTCTCACCTAAAAGGCTGAGGACTCCAGTTTCCTTGGATCATCTGTGATACTTCCCCCAAATCATTCTAATGCCATCTTCTTACTCAAAATGTCCTGCAGCATTTCTTTCTCTGCTGAGGCCTCTTGCCAGGCAATTTGAAAATCAGTGCCTTTTAAGATATATCATGTTTCAGGAAAAGGCTGCCTGAAAACTATAGCTGCACCTTTTATGTCAGAGGGTGTTAGGAATTATTGCAATGAGAGGAGCCTCTTGTACCCTTGCTTTAAAGGAAAAAAGTGTTTATGTTTTCCATTTCTGTTCCTCAGAGGTACTAAAATCTATGCAGAAAAATAACTTGTTAACTTCCTCACGTGTTGGACATAGTATTATTTTTAACTTCCTAGAGCAGTTGTTTTAAAGGAGTTTGTATGTACCTTAGGCACTTGGCAATGTGAGTGCTCAGTATTTTTTTCCTATCTGATTATGCTGTGTGAGTGCATGCTGCACTGGCAGTTTACGGTTCCTTGTCCATATGCATCTTATTTTCCTGAAGATAGTGTCTGGAGATGTCAGCTCTGTGAGGAGACACTGATGAATTTATATCAGAAGAATCTTTTTGTCTAGCAGCTCTTCAGCACAGCACGCTGTTCAGAGTATCTCTTAAAAATAGAAAGTACTGGAAGAATATCAGCTTTGTCATAGTGGTGTCATTTGTCATCAGTGCCAACTTGATTTGGCTAATCCCCGGTATTAGTAGGAGAAAGCCTGAATTGCCCACGCAAAGTTCCCTGTGCCCCAGTTTTTGGAGTGCTTAGGGATATGTTTGGAGTCTACAGCTAGACCGGCATGAAGTGTGTATACTCTTAACTTGTACCTAGATGTATTTTTCAGTATGAATGTAACTATGATAGTCTAAAAACTTCAGTTCTTCTGGAGATGAGATTTCCTTCTGTATTTATCTGCTGCAGGCCAATTTCATGTTGTCAAGGAGTAAGGAACACACAACAGCTTGAATCCACCATCCAAAAAAAGCAGAGATTGTTCAATTGCTTCAATTTTTATTACTCCTTGTGCATGGCTCATGTTTCACCTCACAGGTCTACTCCTCAAAACTGGGATGTTCTTGGAAATGGTGTCAAATCTGGAAATTTCTTCCCATTGTTGGTAGTTAAATTTTAGACAGTTTGATTATCCCTTGTTTTTTATCCTCCTTAATGCTTCATCCAATCAAATGCTTCTGCATGTTTCCCTGTCACCCTATTTTTATGTCTTGTTTTCCATACTGGCATTTTGCCTTATGGGTTCAATGAATGGCAGGATATATTTTAGTACTGTGTTATTGCCTATAGATATTAAATGACTGGTTTGATTGTTTTTATAGGTTGTTTTTATAGCATAACTTTAGGAGGCAGTCAGTCATGCTAGTAAAGTCTGTGTGATGCACACCTCTTGAAATAATCTGGAATGCATTCCATGGAGCAATGATTACTTCCTCCTCAGAATAATCAAGAAACAGGAGTGGGATCAGCATTGTAAAAGCTTTATCATTTATCCTCCATGGACTCTGTAGACCTGTAGGTTGTAAACACCACTGAGAAGAATCACTGGTGCCCTCTTTATGTTTCTTTATGTCCACTATTGAATCCAGTAAAATTGTCGCCAGGGCTCAGCATTCAATGTTCTTGCTTCTTTTCCCTGGGGGTGTCTGCACTGCCAGCTTCACCATTTCTCCATTGGTTTAGGGGTGTTACCACCTGTTCAAGCTTGAGAAGATCAGTGGCAAACTGGAGGCATGCATGGCATGGCAGTGGGTGGCCAGGGCATCAGGGAGAACCTATGAGGAACATCTTCATGAGCATCCACATAATCCTGTTTCATGCCCTGCATGTAGCCAGTTAAGAGCTTGTTTGACTTGGTGCTTGTTAAGAGTTTGCTGTGGAGATTTTTACAAAACATGCAAATCATATCAAAAGCTGCATGAGATATAGTTTTGTACCAGTATGTGCATCCCATCAAGCACGATTTCCTCCTGTCCTCTCTTTCCAAGATACATTTGCACTTCAGCTCTAATATTTTGAGAGCTCTGTATCTGCATAAAGCAGACTTTCTCATTCCCACAGAAGTCTGGTGTTTCTAAGACTGTTTTGTGCTGAAGCCCCTGACCTAAATAGGATTAAGGATCTGGGTTACACAATTAACATTCGATGCCAAGAAAGGAAAAGCTAAGCTTAAGCCACCATTCCCTGCTTGGCCAAGGCTGGTCTGCATAGGGGGCTCTGTAGTCCTCTTGCATCCTTATGCTGTAAAGGCCATTCTTATGTCCAGACATCTCCAAGCCTGGCACGCAGGGGTCCTCTGTGACTGAGAAGCTTTCAAAACTCCTTCCTGCATGTTATTGTGCAGCTAGAAGCTTGGATTGCTTCCAGCTCACTGAAGACACTCTGACATTGTTCTTTCCTAATCCCCTCCTTCTCACAGAGTATGGTTTTTCGGAAGGCTAGCATATTCCATTGTTGGCTTTCCACTCGGGAACACAGACAGTGGTTCCTGGGAATAACGTAACCCTGAATTAGCGATGAGCCAAGGCATAGGGCGACTGCATGGTGTGATGGTGGGATGAGCCTTTGGCTCTGTGGTGAGTTAGTGAGGATGCCTGGTTAGCCAAGCTGGTTTGTGGCTGTGCTCCATTTATGTGCTTGCTGGCCTGCCAACAAGAAGCACAAATGTTTAGCATTGGTGGGGCTGGGTTTCAGCAGGGAGAAATGCTGTCCATCCCCATCACCCTTCTTGCAGCCTCTCAGAGGATGATTCACATCTGCTTTGCTGTTTCTTTTTGTGTGCTGGTAGCCTGGGGAAATAAGAGTGGGTTAATGGGACGGGTAGAGGGTGCTTTTTATTGAACTAGCTTTTTTTTTCCCAAACCCAGATACAAGTAGAGAGAGAGAGAACAAGGTAATGAATAAATAGATATATTCAGATGTCTTTACAAGGACATCTTTCAGTGCAGGGATTTGACCTTGGAGGTTTGGATTGTATCATTTATAAGGTGGTGGCCTTGAGGTCAACCCACCTGATACCTGAAAGTGCTGCTCCAGAGGACTTTTCACAGCTCTCAAGGCATTCATAGGTCCAAAGAGAAAGCTGGAATAAATTTCCTTTACTCCTCTAAGTTATATCACCTTTTCCTGTCTTGTAGCAGGTCAGGAGCTCAGGTGAAGTTAGAACTTCTGGTACATCTGGCTGGGCTATTGTTCACTCTGCTCTTCCTTCTGATATTATTAGCTGTGTGTATTTGGAGTGCTAAATGAGATATTTAAGGAGAGGGAAGCTGGATTTTTTTCAAGGTTTCTCCTAATGACAAGAATTTGGAAACATCTATAATCATGAGCACCAGCCAGCATGAACGGGATCCCTGAATCAATGGTGTACAAATGTTGGAGCCTCCTTTGCAGTGTCAGACTCTAACTTTCAAGTTTTCCCTCTTAGGAATATTAAAAAATGTAAAGATAGTTTCTAAAAAAATTAGCTGGATTGACTTAGAGTGACCATTAACAATTTTGCAGATCTGTTTGTGGTCTGTAATCTCACACTTTTTACTTTAATCTCTTAGAGCCTTGTTCTGTAGAAAAGGCTGTGTTCCTGGGAGATAGGACAGCTAAAGTGGGAGGTGGGTTGGATACTTCACAGTCAGATCCCACAATTATATGCATGATCTTAGATTGGATATTAGGAAAAAATTCTTTGCTGTAAAGGTTGCCAAGTATTGGAATGGGCTGCCAAGGGAAGTAGTTGAGTTGCCAACTCTAGAGGTATTTAAAAGATGTGTAGATTTGGTGCTTAGGGACAGGGTTTAGAGGTGGACTTGGTAGTGTCGGGTTAATGGTTGAAGCTGGTGTTCTTGCAAGTCTTTTCCAAGCTAAATATTTCTATGATTCTCTGGGTTGCTGCTGTGAGTTTTGGGTCACGTCCTGGTATGACGTAAAGGACACAGCAGTTGGAGACACATTGCTCCTCCTCCTCCAGCTAACCCACGTTCCTTTCACCTCACGTCCTGTAGACATGATGGGTATTTCCCTTCTTGAAGGAGCGCTTTAAAGCATTATTGTACTTTGGGATGGGGGTAGGGCAGAGAGGAAATCAAAAGCCCAGCATGCTGGCTTTGCTGACTTAGGAAATCAGATGGTTTGCCTTGTGAGAGATTTCTTCAGTGCAGAGCTGATTGCGAGGTGTTTTGTGGTCATGTTGACTAATTTGTGTTTTCCTGCCAGAGGCGGAGGGCAGATTGATCCCAACAAAGTGTTGACTCTGCCTCATGGTGTAACTAAGCTCCCTTTGCATGCTGTCTTTGTATCTGTGCATGCACAAGTTGCTCCTGCTTGCTCATCAGAACAGATTGTCTCTCTGCTTCTGGTTGTGGTCAGCAAACTTCCGCTAGTGGGAGGTTTTGTAGTGACCTGGGCTCTGGAAAGAGCACTCTGCTATCCTTTCAAATGAAGGGAAGAGCATCACTGCTGGAGATCTGTTCCAGTGCTAGCTCAGCCTCTTTTTCTGCCCATGCTGACTACTAAAATGTGTCATTTTTTTGCCTGAACTATTTGTGCTTTTCTCTGAAGCGGAGAAGGGCAATTTTAAATTCTCCTTTCCACTCCTTTCTTCTACCCTGCTTTTCTGGGAAAGCTGTCCTTATCATTTTTCTCTTTCCTCATGTCATAAGCTATGTTTATATGTTGTCATCTCTTCCTGATGCTCTTCTAAAAGAGGAAAGCATGACTGCAGCCTCTGTAGCCTTCCTTCCCCAAGGGTACCTCTTCTTTCCTCATCCTCCTGTATCACTACATGGTCATTTGTACATCTGGCACTGTCTAAGTAGGAACATCCAATCTTGTCATCACTGCCGTGCTGAGCATTCTGTGAACTTGGTAGAAGGTTGGCTATGATCTGTGGTGTCAACCAAAGACCAATTTGCCCCTCTTTGCTCTATAACAGCTCACTTTTTTGTTTCCTCATGCTCCTGTCCCCAGCGATGGTGCTGCTTCATGGTGACCTTACTGAGATGCCAAAATGCCATCTTGATCTCAGCTTTTTTATTCAGTGAAGTGACTGAATGCTGCTGTACCTGCTTTCTTTTCATCATCTGTGACATGACCAGTCTTTTCCTGAATATTGGGGTTTCAGGCACTTGGAAAGTCGTGATTTTCCTTACTGGCTTATATGTATATGCCACCCTAGGGTTATCATTTGCTTATTATTTTATTGCTTAAGCTAGTGAAGCTGTTGACCCTCTAAGGGACCATAGGCAGTTCAACTGTAGATTAAGATTCAGGGAGCCCCAGGTGCCTGATGGGGGACTGTGCCTTCCAAGCTGCTGTTACATGGACTCTCCTTCATCAGGAGAACATGTGGAGGCTTTCCTTCTCGGTGGGTGTCCTGGCCACCTGGACTGCAAACCAAAATCAGTCCCACTGAAGTGATTAGTGGAAGCTTCAGTATCCTTAAAGCATGCTGCCCATCTGCAAAAAACTGGAATGCTTAGCCAAGCTGAATGGAAAGGAGAATTGGTAAATGGCTTCTGCCTCCAAACCCCTTCTCCTTTCTGAGCTTTTAGTCATGGAGCAATAAACAGGAAAATGAATGAAATCACCTTTTTGATGCTGTGCAGGTATGCTAGATTTATACCCTCTTAAAAGTTCAGTAAATGCTATTAACCTTTCTTACACTGCTATGAATTGCATAACATCAGGAACTTCTTTCCCTTACAGTAGTACAGAGGCTGTGTGGTGTGTATGCTATTTTTCTCTTTTCTCTATAAAGCAAAAAAAAACATGAAGTTTTTACTTAATCAAGGGAGATAAGAGAACTTCCTCTTATTCAATCTTGTGGCAATGTGATCCCAACCATATACTATCTAGTTGAATTTAAGCATGTGAGACATCTGACATAAGAGACATCTGCCTTTGGCAATTTTTATTTTTATTAGTGAGAGAGAGTGAGAGTCAGTGTTTCTCCTCTTTCAGTGTGAATCCTAGTAACCCCTGAGATGTCTGGCTGGGTCCCTGCCTGGGGAGGGTTATTTCAGTTCAGGGACTGCACACTTCTGCAGTTCGTGGCAGGCTGCATCCACTCACAGGCAAAGCGCCTTAAATCTTTGCCCTACACACACTGTGCAGCACAAGTAAGAAAATGCTGAGAATCATGTGTTTAACAAAATCTCCTTTCCATCAGTCTTTGAAGAGCTTTAAAAAGATTTATTTTTTTTTAAATCCCAAATAAGCTCACAGTCTTTTAAAATTAGAAGGATTCAGGATTTTGCTTTTATGTTTACCTGTACCCTCTCTAAAGAAGAACCTTTGGTGACAGCACTGACACAGCAGAATTGTGTTTTATTGTCCACTATTATGCATCTGGTAAAGCAGATATGACAAGTCCTCCTTTCTTTAGACCTTAAGTCTTTCCTTTTTTACTTAGTGGATACTAGCAGGCTGGTTAAATAGAATTCCTCCATAGATACAGTCCTCTGCAATATATGTAATAGTAATTTCTACAACTTTGTACAGTAACTGGTTACATACCTGCATGCTGGCTGTGCATAGCAGCAGCTGTGACAGTTTGCAGGCATCATTGTTTATTAAGAGCTTTAAAATATTATTAATGACCCTTTCCATCCTCCCAGCCTTTGTGATTTCTTAGATATTCTGCTTTTAGTTTGAATTTTTGTTTATTTTGGCTTATTTTTTAAATAGCATATGGCCATTTAAGATTAAGCTGCAGCTGTTCAGTGTTGGGGATTTATTTGATGCCCTTTGAGAAGGAGACAGCCTCGAACTTCTGTTGTTTAACAGGTCCTTGCTGAGATGATTCTGACACTTCCTGTTGCTGTCCTGTGCTTCTAAACTACCACTTGTCATCCACCAGGTTTTTCCTCTGCCTCCACCTCCATAATTAATCATGTAAAAACCAGGGCTTGCAATTTGAAATCAAAATTATAGCTAGGAGCTNTTGTGGCTTTAAGCGCATTCTGATCACTGAAGAAGAAACACGTGTCCCTGAGATCTCCCACTAGCTCCTTGTTACTCTTTTTCAGCACCCGGAGCTGATCCAGGTTAATCTGGGAGCTTCTTGTCTGCCATGTTAATTGGCTTCACTTAAACAGCTGCTGAATACAGCTTGCTGAGCAGGAGTGGTGACTGCTCAGACCATGTTGTCTGCAGTTGCAAGAGACAGCCAGACTACGCCCTGGCAATTTGGGGCATCACCACTTGCTGTCTCTGTAAAGTAAGTGGAAGTCCACAGGGAATATGGATGAGGTGTACAAAGACATTAAATTTAAATTACGCAAGCAGGAGAGCTGCTGTATGGTGGGACCATGGCATGGGGAGAGGTTTCCCGGTGGTCACCTCTGGCATTTGGTCAGTCCTGCTGCCCAGTGAGGGAGACAGAGCCCTGCCATACACCACCCCAGGAGGATGGATATGACCAGCATGGTGCTGGCACTGGGAGCAGGGTGCCTGGCAGTGCCATTGTGTTTCAGCATGATGCTGCTCTGCCTGGCCTTCAGCTGTGCTGTAGTATTCCTTATCAAATCCAAGCACTTGGAGACTGACGCTAATTCTCATTTGTTTGCTTTTTTTTTTTTTTAATAATACTGACAAATGCAGGGGTTCTGTTTGCCCTCAAGTCATGACTCATGCTCTTGAAATTGCAGGACTTACTCTAGAAGTAACATGTTGTCCTGGCTTCCTTGCTGTTCTGCCCATTCACCTTGTGTTTCAGGAGGCTCCACTTTGATGGCATTCCTCTTGAGCTTCCACAGCACATGATTTTTCCTTAGGATCAAGGAGAAACTGTGAGCTATCATGCTTCTGTGCACAGACCTCTGCTGCAGGGAAGCATTTACTAGGCAGGCCGCTGTGCAGTGCACAGTGTTTCTGCAGACATTTACCAAAAGATCTCCTTTTGTAACACTAATTATTGCAGGCGATATAAGCTTCTGTGTGTGTACCATATAAGTCTTGATTTGAAACTTGCTATTCCACATATAAATATTCCCCAATTTAAAATTCTCAGTGATAACTTCCATGACAGAAACTAAAGATTTTTTGTCTTCTCTAGGAGAAATAGATCACTTTAGTGAGGCTCCTTAACTGATGGAGTTTGTCCTGATCTCAAAGTCTTAAGATACTAGAACAAAGAGGCTGCTGTGGTAAGTGAATGTAAAGTACCTCAACTGTGCTATTTGCTAAGCACATTATAGAACAAGGGGAAAAACCTTCTGCTGTGCCTTCTTCAAGGAAACTTTTAACATGGCCCATTAATAAACCCATGCCAGAAAACGCCACACAGTTTAGGACCTAGGCAGCAGCTCAAATAAAGGATTAGTTGCCCTCCACCTACCTCATTCCTGAGGTGTAACTGATTTGACTGTGGTCTCGTCATTGGTGAGGCATCCATTTTGTGTATCTTTTGGTCAAATATTTCACAACACCATGTCATCTGCTGTGGAGGGCAACTTCAATCTTCATAGCTGGCTGCAGCCCAGAAAGCTTGGGAACCACCAGATGAGATGCTTATGTGGACAGTGGTGGCATCCTGTTACATTAGATGATAGCAGTAGGGAAAGTGCCCTTTGCCTTCCTTACCATGTGTCACTAAAGAATCTGGCAGAAGCTGCTGTTGGGGCAGGGGAAAGAAAACATTACTTGACCCCTGTATCTAGTCAGATAAGCCTCTTCCTTTGACAGCAAAGACCGTTTGTGGCAGTAGATATTTGCCATGCAGGATAATTATCTTTTATGATGACTAGTAAGTTACTATGCTCTATAACAGTGTGTAATTTGAGGGAGTGGCCACTGTGGCAGATGGTAGCCCTTGAATCCAGAAGATCCTGAAGAATCTCAGCTGTGTCAAGAAGCCCTGCAAAGCTGAAATGGAAACCCATAGCTCAGCACTGTGGGTAAAATAACTCCCTGCTTTAGTACAAGCAGGCAGTTGGTTGGTCTGGGATCTTCAGGACAGACATTAAAAGAAGCTTCTTCACTCAGAAGCTGATGCAGCACTGGAAGATGTTATCTCATGTTGTCTTAGTATTTTAGAGGTTTTCAAGACTACAGCTGACTTCACGATAGGCCATGTTGAGGAGACTGCTGCATCAAATGATCTCTTTTGACCAATGTTCCTGATTTTGTGGCTCTGCAGTACTGCTGGAGACAGGCGCACAGGATTTGGCTGGTAGAAGTTCTCTTTGCCACACACTGTCTCAAGGAATTTTCTGAGATTCAGTAGAAAAAGTGAATGGTAGCAGCCTGTGGAAATAGGCTATAGTCTGCCTGGCTGCATGTTTACTTTGTTTATACTTTCTTTTGAGTGGTCTATCCCTTGTCTGCTTGATGTATCTCTGCCAGCAAACTAAGCAGAGGCTGGTTTGCGGACAGCTGTTGGCTGGGAGAGTGTCAACTCAGCCAGTTTTTCTGACTTTGAGAACTGAGGACGGATTACATTTGCTCACAGATTAGAGTTACAGCTATGTGATGCATCCACTGGAGGTTTAAATCAAAATGTTTCCATGTTACTCCGATACTCAGAGCAAAAGCTATATGTGGTTGTGGCTTTTGGCTAACTGGAAGCTTAAGCTTCACATAACCCTTATCACACTTCAGAGTCATTACTGAAGTACAAAACAACTGGACTGATAGAAAGACCATCTGGTCTGTTATTGGGGTTAAAGTTATATAAATGGCACTTCAAATGCCCCATAAGCTAAATTCCCTTATCTAAGGCAGTATCATGTGGTGTAGATGAAGCTGATGAGATACTTTTGTAATTAGCTCTTGGAAAGAAGGTTTTTAACTTCTTACCCTTATTTGACAGGTTGTTTTCTTATCTAATTTGTGTGTTCTCTGTGGGCCCTTGCAGATGCAGCCTCAGTATTGGCTGACTGTTGTTTTCTGACTACAATATTTTTTGCATTTCTGGCAACCTAAGAGTGTAGCATCAGTGTAAACAAAATTCTTTATGGCTTAACATCAATACCACTTGTAAATAGTAGTGAAGACTGAGAGAAGGCTGAGATGCCTTCTGTGGCTTTTCTGACATTTAAAGACTTGAGTGCAAGGTGGAGTGTCATCTTCATTGGCAGGCAAAACTTGGGTTTTCTGCCTTTGCTACCTCTGGCCTGCTTCTTTTCACAGTTTTCCATTTCTTCACTTTTTGTTTTGAACTGTGCAATTGACCTCTGTTTCAGGAGGATGAATGTTCATATTCATTCAAAGCTTGGGTTGTTCTGTTTTCAGTAACCTTTGAGTGGGCTAGCTGAGTGACAGTTTTGAGGAATTCTGTTGTGACCTTTCCTTCACCATATGGGATAGATGGTGTAAAGAGAGCACCCCAGTTGTTGGCAGTGGGTCCTAATGCCATTCCTGTGTGTAGAGCAGCAGATGGCTGTGCTGACTGATGCTCCACTCTGTTGACATGCAGACTCAATAGTGTTGGGCTAGGTCTGTGCTGAAGACTTTTGTTGGAGTAGTAATGCATGATATTATCTTATTAAACCCACGCTTACCCACTCTTCTGGTGACAAGGTCTCAGTCATCTTGTCAAAGTCTTTGGATGCCTGCCCCTTGCCCTTGCAGAGCACTGGTGTCAAGGTCTTGTCACCAGCTCCACTCTAGGAATACAGGTGGGCTGTCTTTCGGCCACGGAGTGGGAAGTCCTTAAAACATACAGGCTGTCTGCTAATCTAGTTTCTGCTTTGTTTCCCACCTGTTATAATGATGCACTTAATTTTAGCCTTTTTGTTGAAATGTCCTTGAATTTGTAAGACAAGCAGCTGTTTGTGAAAGAGCCACAGAGAAAAGTGCACTTGACCAAAGCACTGCTCTTGGTTTCTGTAGTGCTCCTTTTCCCTCGTCATAGTGCCTTTTCTCAGTAATTTTGCAGGGTCTCTCGGAGTATTTCTTGTGCACATTCTTCTGTTTTAATTCCGTGTTTAAACAATTAAACAATTCCAGTTTGGCATGAAGTCTTGAGAAAAAGATGTACATATGAAATGCACAATGGCTGTGGTGCTTCGCAAGCCTCTTTGAAGTGGGAGCCAGCTCTTGAGGGTCAATCTCTTTCTTAAGAGTGTACTGTAAAAATTGCAGAGTTCTGTATCCAGATTCAGCCAGGAAGCTTCAACAGTCTTTGCACAACACCAGGCTAAATCTTAGTGGCACTCAGATGTCACCAGCTGATTGTGGTTGTACTACAATAAAACTGCAGCATTGCTCTTGAGCAAGCATTTTGCAAAACAAATTGACTTTCACTGTATTCTTTTGTAATGATTTTAACTGTGTAAACGAACTTCTCTGAGATGAGGCTGTGCATGTATGGCAAAGTAATACTGCTTTAAGTTTCTGAGGCTGAATAAGTGGCCCTGACAAGCTTTCACATAAGAGCTTAATAGTATATGTTCATGTACCTAACACAGAAAGGGAAGCTGGCTATTTCAAATCACATTTTATTTTGCAGGGACACAGAGGTATATTTTTGAAGTAGAGTCCCTATGAGCCACTTTGCCTCCCAAGGCCCCATAATTTTGCTGAAAGCTTTGTAATTCATGGCAGAACAGTAGTGTGGTGGTATGCCCTTTCCCAAACATATCCATTTATTTAACTAGAGGCTACTCAGTTTTTCCACTGCTGCAGTAGGTCAGAATTGGGTGGGAGAAGGTGCTGTTTCTGGAACTCAGACTCTCTACCCCAGCAGATAATGATTCAGAAAATCCAGAAAAAGAGCCAAATGCCAGAGACTGCGTACACTATAACATAATGCCTGTATTTGGTAGCTCTAAATCACCTTTGATTTTTATGACTTTTTAAATTTTCGTTTTTAGTGTTGGTCTCTTCCCTTGTTGAACAGATTTGAATAATTCAGTGCAAGCTAAATAAGCTGTTCATGTCCAGTTTTAATGACTCAGAAGAAATCAATATTGCCACAGACATAACATTCTCTGTGAGTCTTTTTCTTCCTGCAGAATTATAAAGAAACAGGCTTTTTTTTTTTTATAATTAAAAAATGAAATCCTATGACTGTGGACATTATACAGAGAATTTTGCCTGACTTCAAAACAACTGACCATAAGATGAACTGGTTTGGATGAAGACATTATTGCTCTTAGCTAAATATAATAAGAAATTAAATACTGAGGAAGAGCTGCATTTTATCATTATATGAATTAAACTAAAAGCTGACTCCCCCCCCCCTTTTTAATGCAAGCAACTAATGTTGGTTTGCTGTCTGTCAGAAGTGAGTTACAGACCGACTGTAACTCTGTCTGTATAACTGGTGCAATTTTTTTGTGCATAAATGTAACACACATATACACATGTGCCACTTGCAGTAGTACTCTCTTCTGTTGCCTGAATTGTCATGTAGCAAAGTGTTTGTCACAGGAGAGATCAATGAAGGTGAAGGTGGAAGTAGTGACAAAGAAGCCTGCTGGACTGTCACCCTGAGTTTTGAATGATTTTGGGTGTTTGGCTGCATTGTCACTGCATGTACTTAGTCCCTGTTAGTATTTATGTATGAACAATATTGCTGTGTTTAGTATAATTTAATATAGGTGTTTGATTTAGGCTGCTGTTGTGTAGCCGTTATATTCCTGGCAGTCCTAGACCTTTTGTGGTTTCATCTCATGCTTTTGGGAATTTGGGACTTATTTTCAGCTGCATAGTCTATTTTAAATACTCTTTTAAAATTAAAAAAAAAAAATCAACAAATAATGGGTTAGAACAGATTGATACTTTTGAGCCATTTGCCTAATTAACCTTTGCCTCTCCGGAATCAGCTTTCATTCTGTTCAATCAATTGCAATGTATCCCAGCCCTTAATAACCAGCATTTCTTCTAAGGACCTTGGAAGTCTTCCCTGACTTCTACTTGTCTAACTGCTGTCACCCTCTTGGCATTGCACCAGTTTGCAGAGACCAAACTGGAGAAAGACAGGGAAGAATAACAGCAGGATATCAAGAGAAAAGGCCATAGGATGGTCTCTAATTTATCACATGTTTCTGAAAAGTATGGTTAGCACAGTGCTTGAGCCTTCAGCACTCAGTACCTCAAATGCAGATTTATGAACCTAATTATGAAAGAAAGGACAGTATTTACATGTGCATTACATGCACCCAAAGGATGACTCTTCTGTGACTTCCTCTAGTGTAAAAGTTTGAGGGAATCTTCAGAGAGACTTTATACAAGGAGAAATTATGTCCTATCTCCTTCCCCCTTACTTAAAAAAAGGAAGTAATTAGGCCCAAGATCTGATCATGTATGTGGAGAAAGAGGTAAATAGGACTCTTCCCTATTTCTCCTAACCCACACTCTATGATAGAATCCTCCAGAATTTGCACAAAAGTCCTGAAATAGCATCACTGCCTCACAACTCAGGGGACACCTTTTCTGGGTAGATGGATAAGAGTGGTGTTTCTTTAACCTCACAGAGATTCTCTTGAGTTTTGAGCAGTTCCTCTCTTAATTTTTCTGAGTGTGACCTGCTCTGCTTACTCATGTAGTGAAAGTCTGTATGCACAGCAGCATGGATTTCACCCATTTGGTTGGGTTTTCCAAGAAGGTGGTCAAGAAGGCTTCCAGGTCTCATTATACATGGGCATACACATCTTTTCTGCAATTGGTTGTGGTTTGGGTCATTGTAAGCATGTTTTATTCCTCTCCAGAACTCTAGGAAGAAGTTTGCTGTTCTTGCAGCCTCTTTGGTTTTTCTCTCGTGCATTGGGAATACACAATGCTCAGAGTTTATGAATCATCATTCTGTTCCTGTAATGATACAGCTGCACTGAAACCGCAGCATCAGCTGACATAGATCAGATGCTCAGTGCAAAGTTCTTAGGTCCTGCAAAGTGATAGCAAGCTTAGAGCAGACAAGCAAGTAGAGAGCATCCCTGAATCCAGGGAACCACTGAAGTAGGAAAGGGAAGAAATTAACAGTTTCAATTGCCTCCTGCCTTGTAGTACTGTTGTTCTCCCCCTTCAGCTCTCAGTAGTACCCATCCATAATTCATGTTTTCCCTTTTCTAGTTCCATTACAGTTTTCTTTCTCCCCAAGAGAAACACTTCAATCACATAATGTAATAGGATCCAGGAATGCAAACATCAGGATGGGAGTGTTTGTGTGGCTCGCACTACATTGCCAATTTGCTTGATGGATTTCAGCTTCTCTGCTCCTTCTATTTACTCCTGGTTTCCTCTCTAGCTGTGGTGCCTTGATCTGCTTTTTGGTTACAGACCATGCTGCAGGCAAATCAGTAATGACTAGACATTGAAGAATGTCTGTTTTCATCCCAATGAGGAAGCTGCAAAAAAGTAGCCCTAAATACATTCACCTAATTATAGTTGTGTATATATATATGAATGTTTTGAAAATTATATATAACATGCGTATGATCTGTTTTATGTGTATCTATAGTATATATAGATATAAATACATTTAATATGTAGGAAATGCAGCTCCCTGATTTTATCATAATTTCTTCTTACTGTAGATACATTTTTTCCTGAGAATCTTCCAACATGTTTTGTTGTGTCATTAGCTGGCAGTTAGTCCCAAAGCAATACGGCATAGTATTCTGATCCAAGCCCATCAGCTTACTTCAGACACTCTCTGGTGGCTTCCAGCCAGTTGTTAAGGTGTGGCAATGGACACAGTTTTTCCTTCCATTTAAAGAGTGATTGAGAATATGTAGATGCTTTTATGGGAAAAGGAGAAACTGGGGCTTTTTCCTCATCCAACTTCATAGGGGTAGATGAAGGAAGTGTACAAGGCTGAAAGTCATTGAGCATGCTTTGCTTTTCTCCTTCTGCTTTTGTTTTTATGGGGATGTGAGTGAACAGGGTCTTGGGGGGAAAAGACAACTTTGTAAATGGGATATGCCAGCAAAAATAAGATGTCTTTTTACACTGCATGCATTGATGAAAGTCTTAAAGGTTGCTCCTTCACTGTAAAGGCATCCCACTTAGGTGACCTATTGACCTGGTCAGTGGGCAGCCCCAAAAAAGGAGTGGCACAGATCCCTTTGCAGCCCCAGGGTGCTCAGACTTACTCCCCCATCATCTCACCTTGTTAAATTTAGTCTGCTGTGCTGTTGGTGGGATCCTGCCATTCTTTCACCTACTCCTGTGCAAGGTAATCATCATAGAGGCAGACAGAGTCCTAAAGAGAAGCTTTGGGTCCCATTAGGCATTAGCAGCAAGGTCCAGCAGCAGGTGTATATTTAAAACAAACAGCCAAACAGCAAAAAAACCCCACCCCCTCTATACACACCACCCCACCATCTCCCCCCACATTTGTTTAAGCCATACAAGATCTGGGTTTTTTGTGTTTGTCACTTTTGGGCTGTTACCTTTCCCTGTTCTGCATGTATTTTTCTAAGCATCTGGCTATGCTTAGAACAATCAGGAAACAGTTAATCACAGCCCTTAACCTCAGGCTGTTGACAGCTGAGGCAGCAGAGACCACCACAGCCCTCACAAGGAACACATACACACACGCCTGGGTAGCTTCCGCATCCTTACTGTTACCCTGTCATCTGGCAAATCCTGAAGGAAAAACAGGGGCTGCAGTGTGAATGGTGATGAGCATGCTCTTTCTGCAGCAGAAGTGAAGACTAAGGTGAGGGATGGGGAGACCAGGCAGCTGATGAGGAGTGCTCTCTCCCAGGTACCAGGTACCATTAACACACTTCAGCTGCATTTTTTTTTTTCGTTTTTTAGTCCAACTCTCATGTTTCATGCCTATCTCTTAGAGCAGAATAGACTTATGAGCGAGGCCGGTTTGGGTAGGTTTTGCGCATACAATTTTGATGTACAAATTTGGTAGCCCAAATGTTTTTGTTCTGTTTCTTTTGTTAACTAACTCACACGTGTCTTTCAGTAAGCACTTCAGTTACATGTATTCATGCTCTACTCTTAGATATGTAAGGGTTCCACAAAACTTCACTGTCAACCATAATATGTTTGTGGGATCTTATCTCAAGAGCAAAGAGAAAGAGTTTGTAGACTAAAAGGAAGAGATAAAGAAGTTATTTAATATTGCTCGAAATGATTTGGGAATGAGTGCTTTTTGCACTCATGGGGGATTTATAATGTTTGTGAGTCTAGCTGAAGCAAGATTTGGTACAGCTGTGTGTGGAAGAAGGCAACAGAAAAGCAAGAGAAGTCACATAGCATTTCTCAATGTTGTAAACTTTAGGCTTATTCACTGGCTTGTAGAAAGCATGAGGCTTTTGGAAAAACTCGGGCCTCAAGCAAAGGTATGTAATTGAGCTTTTGTAGGGCACTGTCATGAGGCCAAGTATTCGCTTAAACACTTCACTGAGTCTCTGCTGAAGTCTTCCTCACTTTCTCCTCTTTCCCTTTTCCTCAAAATTACCAGGTTCTACATGGAATGGAAGGTTCAGCTCCACGCTGTGCTCAGCAGACATAGGTCATTGTGCCCATTGATGCTCTGCTCTGGGGTCCCTCTCTCTTGATAGTGGCAGCCAGGTGACCTGTGTCCATAATGACTGCAGCTCTAGTTCTGTGCAGGGGTGATCTGGAAACTGACTGTAATTCTAAAAACCATTCTACCCCTAAAGCACCCTTCTAGCTGGTTTTGAAGGAAGCAGCTTCTCTTCCTCAGGTACAGACCTGAGATGCATTCTGCATGACTGGATCGGGGATCTGCCTCATGTGACAGTCTCAGTCTATCCCATCTGCCTTGCTGCAGATCCACAGGTTCGCTGGTTTGCAGACAGATGACCCTCCAGTTGTTTTTAGGAAAGCCCCAACATTCCCCACTGTAACAGCAGATGGGATTTTGTGGGCAATGTGAATTCAAGCTGGAAAGTGAAGCTCAGCGCAAATTAAATGCGGTCATGATGCCTCAGGGTGAACAGGAATGCATCAGCCAGCAAGGGATGGTTCTGCAAGTTTGCAGCGTTGCGAAAGACTGCCAAAAAGACTTAAATTACTTCTGGGTGTGTGGGATTAAAAAGAGAAAACCAATGCTACTTGTTTTTGAGTAGGAAGACTTTGACAAAAGGATTGCAATGATACCCTGAGGTGTAGAAATATCCTGTAGCTATAGGCATTTGCTCAGCACTGTGACTAATCTGGAAATCAAAAGGAATTCCCTTAGAGGAGAATGCCATGTGTCACTCAGGACCAAAAAAAATGAGGGAGTCATGTTTCCTTGATAGCACATCATGTTTGCATATTTTCAGTGCTGGAGGAGAGTCCTTCATCTTGATCATGGCATGTTTTCAAGTATTTTGAGTGTGCCTGGGGTGCCAGTATATTAATTTCAATAGGTTTGTTTAAATAGATCATGTAAGTAATTCAGTCAGTGAGTATTTTAATAGAGATTCAGATTCAAGCAGAGCCATTTTCAGTATAGTTACTTATATTACAGCTTTCTTAACCAGTATATTTTAAAGCTGGTAGGTTGGAGCAGGCTCTCCAGGAGCCATAAGGTTTCTTTGGGAAATATGGTTTTTCTATGACTTTATTTATGAGTTAGTGTTTGCACAACAAGGATGAGAATGAAAAAAAATAATGTCAAGGATATATATATATATAAGCAGACTACTTAAGTGTTGTATTGTAGACTGCAAGAGCTTGGACTTCAGCATTGGCTTTTGGTAACTCTATTTGCATTTCATTTGAGATATTTTTAAATTGGTGCCTTCTTCCCTCTCTCTCTCCACCCAGTTATGGACTGTATTCCCATCTATTTTGGAATCCTTGGTGAAGAAAAAAACTACAGACAGCAAATGAAGTTATGAGCTGCTCTCAGTGGTTGTAAGATTGCTCATGTAGTGCCTAAATAAGCAGCCTGATTTCTTTTTGAAGCATCAAGTGCCCAAAGCAGCAGCCTTGAAAGAAGCTGCATTTCCAAGCTGACATTGCATCAAGTAGCACATACTAATGTTGCTTGGAACTGCTGGAAGAAATAACAGTAAATAACTGATTATCTAGAGCAGTTTTCCAGGTAGTGGGCTGTAATCCAATGGACAGAGACAGCTGTGATGGTGCATTAAGGAAAGAAGGATCTCGCAGCTAGTTGTATAAAGGCTGATACTTGTGTTCACAGATTCCTTTTGACCAAGGAAAAATACCTGAGGTATTTTCAGGTGTCACCTGAGGAGAAAAGAGTAAAGCACTGGGCAAACATTGATCTCTTTATTTGTAACAGCACAGGAAGTCTTTTTCTCTCCAGGAATCAAACAAATGTTGCTGCAAATCATGTAGCAACTTCGAATTGAGATTTTATTCTGAACCTGCATATGCAGTATCTCTGCAAGATGTAAACTCTTTGTATGGTTTCTTCACCTCTATACTGCACCTCCATAATATAATGAAATAAAGCAAAAAGATTCCTGCTTCCTGTTTCGTTACTTGCTTCTGTGGGTTACTTTGTTTTAAATGAGCACATACCAGTTGCAAAAGTTCCTGTGGGGCTTTACAGGTGTAAAAGGTTTTTACAGTGCAATGATGATTTTTAATGAAAGTGGTATTTGCTTTTGGGGCAGTCTATATCTTTCTTCTGCAGTTATTTTTAGATAACTCACAAATAACGTTCTAGAAATAAATCGGTCAATTGGTAGAAACATCTGCAGCCTTGACTGATTTGATTAAGTAATCAAAAAGTCCAGCTTCAAAAACAAAAAGAAAAATGTAATTTGCATACCCCCAACTCATGTACACACAGACTTGAAACCACCTTTGCCCAGGTGGCTGTGAGTACCCTGAGTGCATCCACGTGTATGTTAGCCTACCTCCCTCTTACCTGTCCAGTGTTTTTCTCAAGTGCACTGCAACAGGGGTGAGTCATCCAAAATGAACAGGTGACTCCTAAATTCAGAGAGAGGTCTTGATGTGGCTGCTTTGTTACTGCCTGGGTTATTGGACTTTGTTCTCCAAGGTGCATCAGCTGAGGCTCCTTCTGAGATGGACAAAGCACTGCAGTGTTTTTTAATGGAGCTGCCTTCTTTGCTTGCTGCACAGCCCATCTTTATTTTGCATGCTGGCTGAATTACAGAGAAAATTATGTTTAAAAATACCTTGTATTGGTTTTGTACTTTCACTAAGTGCCTTCCAGTTCAGCTGAATGGGTGTATGTGCCACCTGGTGTGTTCACCAAATAGTAACACCAAATCATGTCTCCTACTACCATAGTGGTTGGGCTTTAATGGAATACCTTTTTCATTTTCCTCATTATCCCATTGTTTCTGAACTATCTCCACCCTCTTTATCTTAGTAGTATTAGTCTCTGCAGACTAGATATGCATTGTCTGTGGCTATTTTATAGGTCACTGGCTATAGGCTTTTTATGATACCTTGAAGACACTGAAAGCTAGAAGTCCATTAAAGTGAAAGCACATTGGTGTTTAGGGATTAGGCTGTGAATACTTGCAGTGGAAAGCCAAAGAAGGACAGAACTAGAACTATGTTTTGCCAGCTGCTGTTGCAGGATGAATGTATATAATTAGCCTATAAGGTGTTATTGGATGCTCAAAAATTATGCAATATTCCTCGGAGGTTTTGAAAGGCTAATGAAACTTTTTGTATTATATCCTTTGGCAAACCTCTATGTTCGCTATTCACACCTTCTTGAATGCAAGCTATTAACTATACTGGCTTTTAACTGTGTGCAGAGTGGTGAGGGTAATTTAAACAATATTTATATTCATAATTTGATTCTTCTATTGCCATGCAAATGTTTTGTATCCCTGGGTAAAGGAAATTATCCTCTGGAGTGCGAAGATAATATATTAAGTGACTAGGTTTAAGACTGGGTAAGGGAAGTGAGTCTGTGGAGCTGCAATACTGATGTAGAATCCTGCTTGAGTGACTCTCATAACCTTGTTGAAGTGAATTAAATTCAGTGTGCAGGATTTAGCCCCTAGAGGTAAACTTAGAAAAGATTAAGTAGGTGAATAAATTTGGGATTGATTAGCAAAGGGCATTACAAGAATAATAATTGAGGATTATCTTTCTACGGTAATTTTAAATGTTGGTGCACATTTCCCTCATATCTCCCTCAGATTTCTTGAGCTGGGTTGTCTTAGTTACTGCACCTCATGTATAATATGGTAAATCCCTGGAAATGGACTCCTAGAAACCTCTTGACACTGAGGAATAAAGTTGACTACAACTGATAGAAATGTCTAGAATATTTTTCTGTGTTTGTCATTCATAAGATCCTTTGTTGTTAATTTGTGATATTACAAAAGTAATGACTTATGCAGTTTCTCTGTAAGGCAAATTTAGATACACTTGTAATCTGGAAACCAAAAAATCTGCTTGTGATGGCTAATTCAAGGCAAACGAAGTGACATTGTCTCTCTTACTTTAGTTTCATCATGAGCATTTCTTGTATTTCTTTTGTCAAGAGAAGAAAAAAGAGAACTTCAGTTCTGCTGTTTCTTAGATTTCTGTAATGCTTGCAGTGGAGTGATTAATTCTCTTTTTATCTCTATTTCTTTCTTACAGTATCAAGCTTTTGGCTGTGCAGGAGCTGGCTGACAGAGAAGCACTGGAAAAGGTATTAAAAATACATCTAATGCAACTATTGTAACACATTTAAGCTCTTCAAGCTCCCTGTGTTAGTTGTGCTTCCTAACTTCATGGAATATCATGCTGTATCAAACAGGACATCTTCCTAGTTACATAGTGCATGAAGGCGGAGGGTCAGTGCTTTGTCTAAGCTGACCATGTGCTTTTGGTGTTTACAGCATGCTTGGGGTAAGCAATGCTTAATAATAAGCAGTAACTAATAAAATCCAGTGTTGCTCTTCATCCAAGAGTATTGCAAGCATTGCAGGCTCAGGTCAGATTCACAGAAGAAATTCTTTACTGTAAGGGTGAGAAGGCACTTAAACATGTTCCTCACAGCTGTGGATGCCTCATCTCTGGAAAGCCAGGTTGGATAGGGCACTGAGCCACCTGGTCTGGTGAAAGATGTCCCTGCCCATGGCAGGGCAGTTGGAACCAGATGGTTTTTCAAGGTCCCTTCCAACCCAAACTGTTCTGTGATGGCCTTCTTCTGGATGAAGAACCACATTACCTACTGCTTTATGATTCTTCTGGCCTGGCATGTAGGACTAGACTCCCAGTGCCCCTACTGGGACCAGTGGCTTCCCTTCACTTTCTACACTAACTCCTTCACCTGCAGAGCAAGGAGCCAGCTGTGAGGCAGCATGAGAGACTTTTTGGGATGCAAAGAAAACAACTGGATTCTGAGCCCTGTTGGAAAAACTTCTGTCTTAGAGCAGGCATTGAGTCAGTCAAGCAGCCTGTCTGTACCTACAAGTGGTGTGGCAAGTCTTGGGGAGGAAGGAGAAACCCTTTTCCTGCCTTGAACACATCCTTGTCTATGTGAAGGAGGAGGTCCTGCAGTGCTGTGTTCAGGCTGCATTTGCTGGGTACTCTAGAAATAATGAGTAAAATGAAATACAGCAGCAGTGGGTGCTTCAGCCTTGTGCTTTGCCGCTGACTGGAGATGCATTTCACCGAAGTTGTCCATACACCCCACTTAATTCACATGGGACATCTCTTCACTGGTGTTCTTGAACTCTGATTTTGACATGAAGGGGTAGATTTTGATAAAAGGCAGTGACAGAGGACTACGCAGGAGACGTTGTAGTTTTTCACACATGAACAAGACATAGTTCTCAACCGCTCATTGTGCAAAACAGGTTGGTATTAGCAAATTTTCATCATTTGCAGCAGTCAGATTCTCTGGCCTCTCACACCCTGTATGCTTCTGCTTTTCCAACGGACCTGTACCTTCCTTTGACCTGATGCCTACAAAAACATGGCCTGGAAAGGTTAAGTGACCTCAGCCTGGTGGGAGTGGCAGTTTGAGGCATTGTCCGGAGCACTGCAGGAAGCTCTTTGGAAAGGTTCAGCCTCAGAAAAATGATCTTTCTAAATTGAGCTCTCTGAATATTTGATATCTGCTTTCATAAAATGCCCAGACTAAAGAATTTAAAAGGCCAGTTTAGCCCTATGGAAAAAAACAGACTTGAATTATGTAAGTTCAAAGATATTTGCTTTCTTAATTTTTTAAGTACAGGAGGGGAAGGAAACCCACAGAATAGAGCAAAATCCCTTGTCCTGCTGCTTGCAGAGTCAGGTTTTGAGAACGCCATCCTGGGTTTTGTATTCTTAAGTCACTATTTATCAGCATTATACTGCAGAAATACAGAATATTACTAAATTATAATATTTTAATATTTATTCTAAGATGAGTTTTTCTGGTTTTCAAAGGGAAGTTTCCTTTAAAGTAGTTATGGACATGGAAACTTAAAACTGCTCTTCCTGTAGGACCCTTTCCAGTCTGTCATAGATGCTTTGGAACTTTGGAAACTTCCTTGATTTTAAAATTCGCTGACCAGCTTTGAAGGTGTTATATATTTTTGACATTAGCACAGAATTCTGCTCACAGAGTGAGCAGAAGCCCTGTGCTGAACAGCAGTGCCCCCCAGATTTAGGGGCTACAGATTAGCTCTATCAAACCACATTGAAGTTAAGTGCATGTGCAGCTAGTCTCTAGAGAACCAGGGCCTCAAGACACTGTCATCAAATTATTCTGGCCCTGAATGACACAGGCAGACTGTGAGGTGAGGCACATGAAGACAGTAGACTTTTGGAGCAAGCTGTGAGAACTTGTTTGAACAGGTAGGGTCTTGCTTTCTGGAAAAGGATTTTGTGTCATTCTATCTTAGTTACTTAAGCGTCTTTAAATGTTTCTCCCGCCTTGGCCATTGAAAATGAACTGAACATAATGTGAGAAGCTTTATGTCATGCAAAGAGTCCATTTGTTTAATTTCTTAAACTCCAACGTTTTTGCAAATTGGGCCAAAATGGCCCTTTAAGCCAAAGATTTACTGTACTTGGTGGCATTTATGCCTGGTGTTGCCAAAACAGGAGAGATGATCGGCAGGTTTTAATTACAGCCTGTCCTGGATTGGTACAAGCTTGACTGACCCTTGGATGCTGCTCATGAGCTGGTTTGTTTTTCTGGGGTGCCACAGGCACCACAGACAGGGTGCTGCTTGTCAAGCTGAGCCCCTACACCATGCTTGCTGTTGTTAGAAGGAATGGGAAAATAATAATTTATTTCAGTGAATCAGGTCACATAAGAAGAACAAGACTCTTTATCTGGAGAAAATTCTGGGTTAGAAGTAGGTTTGTTTGTGGCTTTTTTTTGCCGTAACCCATCAGATCCATTCTAGCACAGGCTCCCTGTGAGTGGTTTTGCAGGCAGCTTAAAACCAAGCCTGTGTTTATCTGTATTTTGTTCTACCTTGAGCCTTCATATTCATGTGTTTGATTCCCCCTGCCCCCTTCTGAGCTTGCTCTGCTGCTGTGGGATTGCATTACTTGCATGCCTTTCCTTCAGAAGTGCTGCTGGCATTTGCTGAGGGCAGGGAAGAACACAGATGGCAAGATGCCATGGGAGGGCTTCCAGTCGTGCCAGTATCATTCCCACAAGGGTTCAAGGCTGCTCAGGCTTTAGAAAGAAGTATCACAGGCATGTGGGCTTGTTGGTGCCAAGTCCTTTATGGAACATCTCTTCTTCCAGGAGCACAGCTCTGAGAGACAATCCCAGCAACACTCTAGCCCCAGTGTGTTTTTGAGTACTTAACTTTATCTAATTTTGGCAAGTCCTTAATTGCAGAAGAAGAATTCTACTTGGCAAATCTTAATTGTGTTTATTTGGGGAAGGGGGAAAAATAATTCTCCCAAGGAACATGCTGTTTTTATAGTTTAAAAATAAATCTGTGTAAGTAATTAGGTTGAACTGCCTAGCCAGGTGACATTTCACATTGGTTACTGTTTTAGCATTTAAATTTATAGCCCTTTTCCATAGGCAGGCATGTACACCAAAGCAATTGTTCTCATTGCTGCTTGATGCCAGTAAGTTGTGCAGGAAGAGTCATCCATCTGACAAGAAAAATAAAAATATTCTTTGCATTCTAAGCATTTCCTCCTGCATTTTTCAGGTGTTGAGAGGCTCTTGAGCTAATTTCTCCTTCAGAGGTGGGTTATAGAGGAAAGTTAAATAATTTGTAAAACTTAATAACTCCTGACAGCTTTTTAAAAAGTAAGCCTGCTTTGTGGACAAGCAACAGTAACCCATTATTTTCCTATTTGTGTATTAAAATGTAAATGCATCTGCTGTTTCTCAAGATGATAAAGGACTGTCCACTTGACCCCACAGACAAAAAAGTTTATTGGCTTCTCATCTAGGAAACACAAATCACTGATTTCACTGATCTGATCTGCAGCTTGTGAAGTGTGAAATTCATCTGCAAAGTGATGATTGGTGTGCCTGAAGTTAAAAGAGATCTACTTAGACTGCTAAGACACACACTATATGGGCTGAAGGACAATAGGAATTGGGGTGAGAATTTTTATTTTGTTTAGGGATGATTTCTTGAAGTTGACAATAACTTGCAACTTGAAAATCAGTGTAAGTAACGTAAGTTTCACTATTAAGGTCTGCTTATAACAGTGATGGCAAATGCATGTGAGCTGTGTCCAAGAGGTCAGGGAAAAGAAGATGAAAAGAACAAAACAATTATCAGTAGGCTTGCACTGCCTGTGTGGGATTTTTGCCTTCTCTGGAGAAATTTTGGAGGTCACAAATCAAGAGAGATTGAAAGTCTTTTATGTGATATCTCTGAAGCACGGAATGCATTCTGTGGACATGAGGACAGGTAGTCATGTGCCTTCTCAATACAGGAAGGGATCTCTTCTGCCTGCTGGCCTAACCTTACTTGGTCATTCATTGGAAAGTTCTGCTGGATATGATAGAATGAAAATACTCTGATTAGCCTTCTCCTCCATATAGATTCGCCCCTACCCCATCTAAAGAGCCATTTCTCTTTCTTCCCTTGTTGCATTAAATGGAAGACTTAGCTCTGTAAAAAATCTCTACAATCTGTGCTCAATTTTTGACTTTTCCCACCTCCTTCAGCAGTACTAATGGCTGGAGTTGTCTTCCATGATGTGGAATCAGTTTCCTGGATTTCTCACCCATAGGAAAGACTAGATGTCTGTATCTGGGAAATATTTGCTGAGTTCAGTCCCTTCCCATCACACAGAATTTTCACACTGTGCATGGGGAATCAGTGAAGCACAACTGGGGTGATACTGAGGAGGTGGCATTATTTTACTAGAAGAAATTTAACATGACTGCCATTGATCAGAAGTGGCTTTTGTGTGAGGGGAAATTCAGTGACTACTATTGCATAGTTTTAGAGGGTAAGATGTAGGAGATGAAGCAAAAAGGGGGGTGCTTGTTTCTTTTTAGTAGCATCGCTCTGCTGGTGCAATTTCAGCTGCAGTCAAAAAGAAGTTGGTAAAATGCTGAGCTGCCCTGTGTGTTCCCTGCTGTAGCCACCTTCTTTTTACACAGTACATGGAGAATTTTAACTAAAAAATTGCTTTTGTTTTCTTGATCCAGTGTACTGTTTCCTCCAGATATTATCAGAACATAAAAAGTATGACGTCAATTGAGGTTCCAGAATTTCCAGTATGAAATGCATCTGCTGGAGGTTTTTATTTATCTTTTGTCTGCTTTTGAGTAGATTGAGCCAGATCAGTGTTTAATCATGATTAAGCCCATTGTAATCTCTGTTCTTTATAAAATCCCTCTCCAAGCAGAGCAGGTTGTTTATTTGTGTAAGGTTATCCCTAGGAGCTTTTTGGTGTTTGAAAGAGAGGTGCTGTTTTTCATTTGCAGGGGTTAAGCATAGGCACATCACATCTTACTTGCATGTATATAAACGTGATTGTGTGTGCATTTGATGTAATTTTTTTTAATGTAGCCCAAAAATGCAGTTAGTCTGGGACTGAGTCTTTGTGTGCCTATTTTTAATCGCCATAATCCTTCTGTACAGTGTGAGCCCTATCTTGCAATCTTGCTTAGGGCTGTTGGTTAAAAAAGATCATAAGGTGATTTGCAATGAATGAATTAGTTGCTGTAAAGGAGTTATATTTACTACCTGTTCTTAGACCTATCCTTTCCAGAAAGGATGTTGAACCCTTTGAAAATTAAGTACATTTGGATGTCCTCTGGAGTCAGATAAGGAAACAGCAGTCTTGCTTTCAGAGATCAGGAAAAGGAGATGCCAGTTTGGCCACTGACTCAGTCAGGACATTAGATCAGTTTCTTCCAGCCCTGTCATTGCCTCATTTTTCTGCTCCCCATTTCCAGAGAGGATAGCTGGAGTTAAGTCTCTGAGCTATGAGATGGACTTTGCAGAGTTCATCAGCTGATGTAGATCCTCCTGCCCTGTTCCTTCAAAGCCACCATGGAGTCAATGACTGACCACTTGGAGTAAAAGGAGATTATTCCAAATCATCCCACTAATTTTGCTTTAATTATTTTTCTCACCTTATTCCCTATTATTTTACCCTTTTCTTTCCCACACTCTCTCTGTATTTCCCCTTCTCTCCCTTGTCTTGCTTGTTTACCTGATTGCAGGCAATATTCAGGAATACAAAGTATTATTTTTTTCAGACTTCACCCCATGGAGTCATGAAATCTCAGAGTGAAGAGAAGAATAACTGTAATTAGAAACAAATAATTTTTGTCTGAGTGGAGCAGCAAATGATGTAGCATTTTTTACTAAATGGGTGAGTTTTTTGGCATTATTGTATCTACTAAATTGCCTTAGGAGCACTGCAGCTATACTGTGTTTGCTTCTGGCCTTTCATATTTTCTTCCTTTCTGTCCTCTAGAAGGGATCTAGATGGCTGTAAGTTTAAGGACATGTATTGGTGGACCTTACAGTTCTGGCCAGGTCCACGATTATTTCAGTAGCTCTCTACAGGAGGACCTATGACTACTTTGTCTTTCCAGGTCACTCACCTGCAAATTAACATCAGGAGCATTGGAAGTGCAGGCTTTCATCTACTAAGATTTCTGTTGTCTTTGATCTTGGCTGGATTTTCTTCTTTCTAGTTGCATTGCCTGTTTCTTTTCTGATGATCAGTGGACTTCAATAAACAAAGCACGAGAAGCCTTGCTATACACAACACAGGGAGCTACAGAGAGCAGATTCTCTTGAAATTCTGTCCCTTAATAGGTGTCCTCTTCTTCCCTAGAGCACAACTCTGCCTCTCTGAGCAGTGGTGGCATGGAGATTGTTTGTTCCAATAGCTTGGCATTTTTTTTGTATCAGGTCTTATTTCTGAACATAAGCCAAACTTACCCAATAGTGAAGTCATTCTCTACATTTCCATAGCAGGGAGAAACAGAAAATATGTGTTTTATAAGTGCTGGCAAGTGTTAAGATTTGGTTGTGTGTGGTAGAAGAAAGAGGGGACTTAGTCCTTTTTCCTTGATTTCTTCTAGAAGATGTAGAAGGCAAAGCAAGTTCAAAGAACAGGAACAGTTTTGAATAGTCAGCAATTTGAGGAAGAGTGCTTTTTGGTTTTCTTGCTATATTTTTTTTCTTTTTTTTCCTTTTTAATATATTAACATAGCAGCAAGGGTGTTTTAATGTCATCCCAAATAATTTTTGATGGTAATGTATATACTTGCTATGGGAAGCCAGAATTCATGGCATCTGTTAGAGCAGAACTTTGATCAGGGTTGGAGGACAGTCCTGTAGACTCTGTGGAGGGAATCTAGGAAGGACAGACAGAAAACCATGTATTATTACTCACAGAAACTTATAAATAAAGAATGAGCTGTTTCAGAGAGGAATCACTGTCAAATTGGGCTCTTTAAATTAAGGGCTAGAGCTGTAAAAAAAGAAAAAAAGGGAGTATGAGATTTAAATTTTTTTAAGGTAAGATAACATGGTCTGGTGCTAGCAGCCTGGAAGAGATCCTCCAGATAATAAGCATTTAAAAAAAATGGAATTAGGAGGTGAGGCAGAATTAAATAACTTTGCGGAAGGTGGCACAGTGTTCTATAGGGTGGTGTAATCAATGCCTGAAGGAAGAATAAATATTTGAGGCTGGCAGTGGTTGTGAGTCAGATGTTTCTTTCTTCCTTGTTTTTGTGTTCTTACCATGGGAAAGAATGCTTGCTTTAAGCAGAGATGTAAATCAGCAGGGGAAAACAGTAATACTAACAGCAGGGAAGAAATGAAGCTGCAAAACACCCAACTCACTGTTACCTCTAGATATTAGTGAAGTTTTATCATGATGGAGGGAGACCTAAGCTTACATGCTTAAGCAGCTTTCCTTGATTAATAACATTAAAATATTGTGATTTCCCTGTTCCCTTTCAGTTTTATTTGTTCTTCTTTTTCATTAGCACATTTTCCCCCCTCCTCTTTTCCTCTGGCTGAAGGTGGTACGCAGATGAGGAGATTGAGATGATGGCAGGTTGATATAGCTCACTGGTCAGTTTGTTTGGGGTGCTTTAAATTGGTGAATAAGATACTGTTTCTTATCACTCTTGTATCTCATGTTTCATAGGATGATTTTCTGTTTGCTTTCTATATTAAGGACTGGGTTCTGATAAACTCATTGTCACCTCATGCAGTCCTGGTAGTTCCTGGGTGAGTAAGGTTGTATTCATAGTGGTGTCATTTTACACAACACCACAGAAATTGATTCATGGTCTTCATGGGAAAATAATTGACCCAGGATTAAGCATAAAAAAACCACACCCACACCCCCCTAACAAAAAAAAAGAGAGAAACCTCCCAAACAAACAAAAACGCCCAACAAAACCCCACTTAAACCCCATAACCAGCAAACATCCTAAACCCATACAAACAAAAACCAAAACCATAGAAAGGTGCTCCCAAGAAGTCATTGACTCCTGGTTGCCAAGTGTCTGATATCCAGTCTAAATGAACATGGAGTTTAGGTCTCCAGACAACTGCTTCATGGATGCTCATGATTTTGTGGTTTTAGCACAGCTACTCAGTTGAGCTGGGTACTATTTGATGACAACATAGTGCAAGTACTTGAACTCAAACACTCAACTTTGGTAAAACCAGCTTGATAAAAAAAGATATTCTCACAGTCAACAGGGCTTCTTTTTATTCCTTTTTATATCATGCCAATCCCCTTGGCATGCCATTACAGCTGCTAATGATTATAGTGCCTACTTATGAAGTATAAAACATGTCTTGAAAAGACTTCAAAAATAAATTTGTGATCATCCTTGATGACCTCTTAAGCCTTAATTTATAATTTATGTTTAAAATAAAAAAAGTCTTTAGGCGCATGAGAAGAAGTAGTCAGGAAATGTCTTCTGCCAAATGAGTCTATCCCACTAAGTACAAGGAAAAAGCTTGGCTTGTGAATGGATACATGAAAAATTAAAAGCTCACAAATTTTCTACATGGAGGCCTGATCGATATGGCTGTTCTCTTCCACAGCATAGGTTTCCACCAAGCATCTGTGTAGACACCTTCCCATTAAATGGCAAACTGGATGAAATGAGTATTCAATTTTGACAATAGGCAGCTGAACATCCCGTAATTCTTCACTATAGCCCCCAGCACTAAAAATGTGTTAGTGGAGTTATTGTATTGCCTCTTTCAGTTGTTGTTTTCCTGCTCTTCACCAAAGGTTCTTCCTTGTCTTCCTTTTGAAGAGCTATAAAAAGACATCCTTTATATAAATAATCACCTTTGTTTATGATGAAGGTAGGAGAACAGGCCAGTGAATGATCTGCATTGTCCTGGCAATAGTGTTTAAAGGCAAGCAAAGAACTGAGTTTATGAGCAACAATCTGTTTTTTAATCATATATTCAAAGATTATGACAGTAATTTCCTCTTAGATATTACAGAAAATTTATCTGGGAGGACAGTGTAGAAACTCACTGCTAACTTTTTCCAAAGCAAGTACTCAAAAGGGAAGGGAAGTAACTTGGGAGTGCAAACTTAGGCTCCTCCCACTCCCCAATGGATCCTGTAAAGCCTGACTTAGGAAAAAATAGTGATCTGATTCCAACAAATTTGTATATGGAAACAAACCCTCACACACTTTTGATAGCTGAGATTATGTTAAGCTTATCAGCACAATTATTTCCGGCACATTCCCAAAGTACAGTGGGTGAGTAACACAGCAGCGGCAGGAGAGGGGTGTGTGTCCAGCTGGATCCACATCCATGCGCTTGTTCAAAAGAGAGTCAGGCTCATGAAAGGGCTCAGATACCTGACAACAATGGGAAACAATGCCTTCAGTTTGAAAAACCTTACAATCCTGCCAAGCATCTGCCTAACCCCAGGGTGCCTTAAATGACGGTCTACTCTGAAGCTTTGCTGAGCAGTGCCTCTCTGCAGACATGGAATTACGCTTCTCTGAAGCAGGCAGAAGGACTGGACCACTTAGTTTCTAGCCTATGTATAATTTGTCTTGAATAATGATCCTTCCTTATCCTGTCTCCTCTGAGAAGCTTAGTCCTGAAGGTTTCCTTTTTAAAAAGTGTAAAACTTAGAAGTGAGTTTTGCAGCAAGGCTGGGAATTAAGGTCACTAAGGCTAATGGTAAGGCTGCAGTATGGTAAGTGTTTGCTCTGTGGTCCATAACATAGTGCCTGGAGCTGTCATTCCAGAGCAGAGTGAGAATCTGATCTTCAGAGGAAATAAATCCTTACTTTGAATTACTAGTGTGCTCTTTCAGAAGCAGAAGCAGCACATTTTCCAGGGAAAAAATGAGTCCTTCTTGAGTTGAGGAAAAAGCCATAGGTGCCTTCGGATGGACCTAATTTTGGGACCCCAGTTTGCACATTATCCTAACAAATTAGCTTTGTATGTACATAGCACACAAAGGTATGTAGAGGTGGTGACTGTGCATATGGATCCTGTATTATTTCTGAAGAAAGACAAGGGGTCAATATTTGCCTGTGCTGAAGAGTTCTGCCACGATTTCACCTCTTGCAATGAGTGTATAGAGCTTTTTGAAGGGTGAATCAGGTAATGTTTGTGAAGAATGTGAAGGGTGGCCAGAATTTATTTGGTCATGAATCTAGACATTTTGATTCAGTTCTAGAAACAGCAAACCAGTACAGAAAGGATGGGAAGGTCTCAATGACCCAGTACAAGTAGGACACGCTGACATGGTCAGAGGGGCAGCTAAGTTTTCCAGGTGTGAATCTATAACCTTTGCCTGTTCAGTGGATTGATTACTCTTTTTTTTCCCCCCTCTGTCCTAGAATTGCTCTCCTAAAGTTTTAAATTTTTAAAAAATTATTTCCTCCGTTCTGATGTCATTTTGTACAATATGGAATTTTGTACAATATGGAGAAAGAGAAAACTTTTTCCATCATAAATATATGCATATGGTTAAGACTGAAACTGATTCCCTGAAGGGGGGTTGTTCTACTTTGAAAACACTCATTACTATCCACCGATCAGACCCCCATCTGCCTTTGTGTAATATCAATACATGAACAACACAAGCAGTAAAAATTATGCAGTCTGTAATGAAGTCTTCCTGAAAGCGACTATTTGAATAAGCATGTGAAGAATGTTATAACTTAACATAGGGTCACCCCAGTTTTCCCACATGCTACTTATGTGGAATAGAGCCAGTGAGTGCATCCTGCACAGCAGGGGATGCATCTCATTCTCTTGTGTGTATTTTTTTTTGACTGTTGCAAATAAGAAAGGGATATGCTTGAGAGAAAGGCAAACAAGCAATGAAGGCCTGAGACAATATTCTTGTCAGTGGGAAATGGGATCCAGTGATGAGTCTCAGTTTCAGGCTTTAATCATAATAATGCATCCTTCTGTGCTGTTACGTTTGGTTATGGGAGAATCCAGATGTCACTGAAACACCTGATGTTCCTCTGTGTCCCCTTCTTGAGTTGCTCCAGCCTGTGGGAGGTGCATTCAGTGTTACCCAGCTGCAGAAGTGTGCTGAGCATCCTGGCCCGGCTGTGTCTTTGCTCTCCCCTTGACTTGCCTTGTGCTGTCATGTATGCCTGCACCAGGACTGCAGTCTCGAAGCCTCTGATCTTTCCCTATGTCTACCTCAATAGCCAGTACAATAAAGTACAGCACACACAAGACTCTTTACCCCCCAGCTCTGCTTTTTCTCCTCAGAAACCTGATCTAACAAAACACTCATCTTCTGGAAGTCAAATCAGAAAGTTTTGCTTGAAAATCGAAGTTGGTGGTTTCAGGTTCTTGGAAATATTTGTAATGCTTCTACTCCTGGCTTTCCGGGTCAGGCTTCATTAGGGTGAGCCAACTGTCACTGTGTCCTGTGGTAGATTAGATTTAGATTGCAGGTGTTCAAGTCTGCTTTTTCAATTAGAAATAAAAGTACAGTCCAGTTGGATGAATAAAGACAGGATAATGTACATTTAATTTTTAATTTATAAGTACATAGGGATAGAGCAGAGAACTCAAGTATGTATGAAAGGATGGATTAAAAATGAGCATTACCAGATGGTCTCATGAAGCCACTGTCAATTCTGTTGTATCCTCTATGAGAAATATATTAGATCATATTTCAGGATGGGATTTTTATTGGAGAGAGTTGTGAGCCTTCTCAAGTGCCACTGCTCAATTTACAAAGTCTATCTTAGAGTTCTGTTTACCCTTCCTGGATGCACCAAGTCCATCATACTTGGAGACACTCCGTAGCACAAAACAGCCCTTACCTCAAACTGCAAGTGTCTTTCCCCATGGAAAGACAAATCTTTGCTAATTTGACACCTACACATAGCTGAAATGATAAGGAATTGATAGAAGTTTATTACTCATCTCTGGTACTCATTAAAGCTGCTCCCTCTAGTGCTTATTAAAAGTAACTATGCATATGTGACATCTAGAAAGGGAAAATTTATTCTGTTGTTCTCATCTCTCTTCTCCATTAAGAGGAACCAAAATCACCTTTTCTTTGATGAAGCAAGTAGTTGTTCACCTCAACTGCAGTGCCCTTTTGTGCTGGCAGCTTCTGTGGTAGTTAAGTAAAATGGATAATTAATTGTTTTGAGTGCCTTTCTGAAGTTCAGGTGATGATAGATGTACCATGCCACAACAACAGACTCACCTTGCAATCTCATTTTCACTGCTATTTCTCTCCCTGCCCTTCTCACAGCCTCTGCTCTGACTCCAGGTCTGAAATAAAGGTAGCCTCCAAAGAGCAATCCCTGGCTAATAAGAAATGTGTCATTTTTTACACACTAAGGCATTATTTTCCTTGTCACATTTTGTTTCCTCGGGGTTTAGGAGTAGCCCATCTTCTTTTTGAGCAAAAGTTGTTCACCACAGGGGAGGTTGCTGGCTCAGGGTGTTCACCAGAGCTGGCATTACACTTAGGAATAACACTTAGCAGGCCAAGATGTTCAGCACATGCCATCATCTGGGAAGTATGACCCTGCTGGACAAATGGGGTTGGCTGCACAAATAGCACCCCAAAATAAAACACAGAGTAACCAGGGCATCCTGAAGAATAGGTGGTGGGAGCTGCTTGTGTGCGGAATGTTGCAGAGCGCTTGCTGACAGCTCTACTAGTAGGCAAAGTTACTGCACTGGAACAGATCAAACTTAATGCACAAATTAGATGTTTTTGGAGTGCCCTGGAGAAGCAGGTAGGTGTGTTAGGAGGACTGTAAGTGCCTTATGGTCTCCAGCATATGCCAGTCCAGCATATGTTTCTTTCCCTGCTCCCAAATTAGTCCAAGACCCCATGCATTCGGTTCTCAAAGTCACTCACTTGCAATCACTCCTCAAATATGCATTTCTCCAGCTTCTTCCCGCTGCCCTGTGTTCTTTTCCAAAGTCAGCCATAAGTACCTGTCTCTGCTTCTGTACAGGCAGGGAGGGCCAGGTGCCAGCACTTTATCAGGTGGACAAAGAGCAATTGCATCTTTGGATCCTTCCTTCTTGGGAAAATGACATGTTGCTGGTCAGCAGATGCAACTACCCCAGCAGTTCCTGGGGTAGTGGCTCTTACTGGTGCTTTGCATGCCAGATGGGGGCAATCATAGATTTGTAGGCTTATTTTTGGTTGGAGAAGACCTTTAAGATCATTGAATCCAATGGGCAGGTAGTCACCTGACAAAAGGAGGCTGATCACAGGCTACTCTTTTGTTTAGAGTATGCCCTTGGAACCTGGTGCTGTCATGTTCCTGCTCCCTGGTAGCACTGCCTATCCCACGAAAACCAGCACCCAGCTGGAAGAGAGAGACCACAGGGCATCTGTGTAAGTAAGCTGTGGTGCTGTTGGTCTCACAGTGTGTGTATGTCAGCTTTGACTTGGTATGTATAGGTTATAATGAACAAACTGAATTTCAGGAGACTTGCCTGAGACTTTCCTGAAAGGCTCTAGAGAAAAACAAAACTAGAACTTTTTTTCCTTAGGAAGATTTTTTTGGAGGGAAAAAATAATTGTTTTGATTGACTGAGATTTTAATTTTTCTTTACCACTTGGAGAATTGCCTCTTAAAGGGGTTGGCATAGCTCTAACTTAGTTTTGCAAAAGAGGAAAGGTATTTTTTTTCATTCCCAGGATGGACTAAGAGCTTGTCTGTATATTTTTGCTACATGAGCATCATAATGTTGGTTGATGTTGGGTTTTATGGGCAGAACATGATTTGAAAAATGCCATTCTCACTTTAGCAAAAAAACATGCCCTCGGCAAGTATGCTGTCACAGCTTCAAACTATGTGTGCCTCTAAGCCTTGGAAAATGAGTACAGGTTGAAATCAGCTGCTGTAGGCCAAGTTCTCCATGACTGCAGCCGTACCCAGAATGGGCTCTTTTTTCCAGAGCAAACTGTATCATCTTATTTGTCATCTTTTTGCTTGCACGAAGTCAAATCAAAGCCCTAAAAAAAATCACTTTGAAGGAAACAAACTATTCAAACTAGTAGACTACAGATGCTCTTTTTAATGAAGTGTTGGTTTCTGTAGGATTTATTCAGTCTTGTCATATGCTTTGTGCTGGCTGGACTTTCTAGGCAGCTGCAATCTAGAGATAAGTATTTTGTCAGGTTACAGTTGAACTCGTAATTTCAACAATATTTTTGTTTTTCTGATGTAAGTTATTTAAGTCTCAGAAAACTTATTGACCAAATACACTCTGTTTGAAGACATCAGAATGCCGTCAGGAGTGAGTAATTATTGCTGTTATGATTTATTGTATTAGCTGGGGTAGCACCTGGTGATCAGCTGAGAGCAGAGCTGTGTTCCTAGGCTGTGCAAACACCCTACCTGCCTCTGAGTTCCATAAATCAGCGCAGCCCCAGCACTGCCTGAAGGTACATAATGGGCCACAACATCTGTTAATGTGGCATCTTGAATAAGATGCCCCAGCCAACCTCTGCATGTCAGAAAACTGTTTTAAAAGTTATGCCAAGGGTTTTCGCTGCGGTGTGCAACCAAAACGGCTCTTGGTCTTCTGAGGCAAGAAAGGGTGCTTGGGTTGTGTGTATCTGAGAATCAGACTGCTTACATCTTCAGCCTTCAGGATACTGAACTTGCAGACAAGGGAGTCAGTGAATGATCAAGATTTGATTTTAGTTTCTGAATCAAAATATAAACATGAAAATAACTATTCCATCATTTTACTGATATCCATGTAGGAAATACTTATATCCATATAGCTCTGTAGCTCTTCAAACTGTGTTAGGCACATCCCACTGCAGAGAGTCACTGTGTACATGAAGTTATTGTTTGCCTTGAAAATCCTTTGTTAAATTGCTGCTTGATCTGGAGGGGTGTTCTGAATCCAAGATTTTGTCTGAGGATACTTCTTCACTGTGAAAACTTCTGCACTTCAACCCAGTTTCTCCAGTATCAGAACAAGATGTTGTATGGTAGAAGTCTCTCTTGCTCTTTCACAGGGCTGACTTTTTACTAGCCCCTTTCCCTACAGCCAGAACCTGTGCCACAACCAGGGCATCCAACTTCTGCCAGCTTTCAGCCAGAGCCTGCCTGGAGCCAACACCAGCTTTACAAAGGACTCTAGCTCCTGTTGAGCCTGCTTTTGGAACCCCTGAGAAAAAGTATTCCATATTGTCTGCATCAAGGACTTTCAGATCACAGGTTTTCCAGGGTGGCTTTTATTATTTATTTATTTAATTACTTGATTTCTTTTATTTCAGTCTCAAGATGTTACACAGGAAGACTTGGGGGCTCTCCACAGTGTCCACAGTTCTGGTATCTCTGATCTGCTGGGCATTAGGATATAGTCTCTCCAGCTCTGACCATGTACTTGAACATGTAATGGTGTCCAAGTGCTGTGGCTGTTCAGCAGTGACCAGGAAGATGAGCACCTCTGGGAAGCATGAGAAGGCTTGCTAGAACTGCCTGCAAGTGCGCAGCTGCTTCCTGCATGCATGGAGGAAATCAGCATATGTCCCTGGCATAAAGTCAGAGGAGCTTTAACCCCAAAACTCCAGTTATTGAGCTTGGCCTACACCCTTCCTCTCATGTCATGCTGGTGGCTGTGTTGTTGGAGTAGGGCCAGTCATGCTATGGAGACCTCCTGCCCCCAGGAGGATTTGGCAGCTCTTCACGAAGCCTCAGGCAGGAGTGGGATATGATGCAGCCAGCATCTTCAGTGGCAGTACAGAGGAAACCTCTTTCCAATCAAACAAGTACCTCTGGAGGAAAATAAAAGGGTCAGAGAGATAAATGTTATACTTGCAGCATTTGCACTGAGTTATTTTAGTTTAATTTATCTCCAAGTCAGGGGTGAGTCAGCCTGTGATGTGGCTCAGACCACCTCCTTTGCATGCCTTCAGGGAAGGCAGAAGAGCACAGCCTGTGCTCCTCTGTGCCTTTTACCAGTGCTTTACTGCACACTTTATTTTGCTATTTTTTAAAAACCCTCCAAGCTGATGTTATTTTTTTTTCCCTTTCCTCTCTCTATAGTTTTGTATGGAGCTGAACCAGCCGACGCTGCCAAACATCCGCAAGTGGAAGGGCCCTAGAGGATGTTGGAAGGGTGTTGTTTCCGAAAAACCCTCAGGCCAGCTACACAAGGTACATTAATCCCTAAGTCTGAACTTTGGCGTTGCTTCCCCCCCCAACCAAGGACATATTTTGAATGTTTAAGGCAGCACTTTTTGCAAATCCTTTTGGGCAAGGTTTGCATTTCTTGTTTTCTAAGCTAACTGTTCCTATACCTTTTAATTTGACTGTACAATTTATATTTTGGAAGAATTGTGGCACACTTGTAAGGAGGATGATGCATGTGTGTGTATTTGGTGTGCACATATTTGAGGGAGGTAGATAAAAGCAGCACAGGTATATACATGAAAAGCCACGCATTTGGACAAGGTAAAAGTCCTGAGTTTTTTCCCCTGGCAAGCTGCAGTACTTTGATATTTTTTGTGCAAGTCACCTGAGCTTGCTCCCTGTGCTGCACTGGCTGTCATTTGAAAGGGCTTCCCATTTTCCTAGTCTGCGAGTGAAGAGCCCACAGAGGAGCCGTGCAGCCTGCCAGCCTCACCTGGAAGAGTTTACCATGTGTGTTTCCCAGAGTCCTCGGCATAGGTGTTTAAAATGCTGTGGACTCCATTCGAAATCTGCACTGTGCTGCAGTGTGCTTTTCCCTGCAGCATCGCCTGCTCTGGGAACATGTGTGTGTGAGAGTGCGTGTGTGTGTAAGTGTGTGTGTGTGTGTATAACTATCTACTGAAGAGAGAAACTGATTTGTTAAGGTAGTGACAGCTGCACATGCCTACCTTTGACAATATTCAAGGTGTAGCTGCACTGGGCTGGGCACTAACAGTGCTCAAAAGCAGTTTCTCCCAAGAGAAATCTCTCTTTTTCACCATTAAGGGTGCTAATGATTTTTCAGAGCAGCGTCCTGCTCGAGCCTGTTGTTGCTGAACAGAGTCCTTCTCATGGTGCAGTTATTGCAGTGTGGATGTTATTGTGAGTAGAAGCAAGATCTGAGACCTATCATGCAACAAGTAGTGCCTGTCAGTACACGGGGCAGTCTTCAACAATCTATTGATCCAGAATGATCTATTCTGAGCACTGTTGTTACTAAATATGTGGCTGCAGTTGCGTCCTATAGCCATGCTGCTTAGAATGCACATTTCTTTATTTTGGCTTTTCCAAATCAGGTTGCACCATTCACTGGTTTTGGACTCCTGTTTTTCAGGTGCACCTCCTTTTATTGCCCTTCTGAGAAAAACCCAAGAATGAGGGAAAAATAAACCCAAACAAACCAAAACCCGCCACCTGAACAGCACAAGGATTGTACTCTAGCTAGACAGACATACAGGGTCAAGAAGGGTCTGGAAAGATACAGAGTGTCTGAATGTGTCTGAAGTTTAATACAATTCACACTTAATTGAAGTGCAGAGTGTAAATGCCCTTCAGGATATTTTTATTTATGGCTGGAGTTTTCCTTTGGGATCTCTTGTTAGGCCAGATCATTAAAACACTGAATATAAATAGTCATGCAAAGTTGTCAAAGTTGTTCCCTCCACTTTTTCATTTTTTTACCAAGAATTGTTAATAAATGTATCAGAATTTCTATGTTAAATTCAGAGTCTTTAGTCAGATCTTTCTTAAGCTGTACTTCCAAAGATAACAATGGCAGCTTTGACTACAGGGTGAGTAAATAAAAATGATCATCCACTTTGTTTTACGGAGAGGGATATAAGAATGAATGGTTCCCAAAATTATGGTAGAAATGTGCAGCCAAACTAAGAATAGAATTTTTATCTACTTGACTCTTCCTTTTAGCTGTTTTAACAGGAATCTGGCTGAGCTGGCAAAACCTTCCACTAAGCCAAAAAGTCTATTATTTTCCTGGGGCTAGTTAGTGAGTCCATCAGGTTTGAGCACTGTGTACACAAATGCAGTGAGGTAATGCAGTGAGGTAATACAGTGTAATCTCAAGAACACAGCATATTTGGCACAAGGTGATTTTGAGATGCTCTGTAGGGCTAAATAATACAAAATGGTGGATGGTGCCTCTAGCTTGTGCTTCCATACATTCTGAGCATTTCAACCAGGCAATTACTTTTGACAGTTATTTGGATACAAAGTCTGGAGCCGTAAATAGCCAACAGCTGTTGACAGTGGTTTTATTCTTCCACATCTTTTCCCTTTTAGACCTTAGGCTTCTTACTGGTGGAATAATTTTGTCAGTATTTTAAAGGTGAGTTATCAAAGGAACTACCAAAGTAGTTGAACCAGCCTTGATCCCTTCAAGGCTTTGGGAAGTCAGTGGAGCAGTTAACACTTTTTTATTGCAGCTGTAATGGAGAATACTCTTTCTTGCAATGGATTTAACTGTGATTTGCTAAGGGAAGTGTGTTTGAATGATGCCAAGGAAAATGGTGTCTGGGTGATAGAAGAAGCTGACAGTCTTTGAATTAGATACTGCTGCTGGTGAGATCAGTGTAGACAGCTTTCTGGAAATGCCAATTCCACCTCATGAAGTAATAAAAAAACCCAAAATGTTCAGGATCATAGAAGCAGAGCTGAAAGGAGCAGAGAGCTGAGCATGAAACATCCAAGCTGGAAAAGAGAGAGAAATTGACAAGGCTGAGAGGTCTAGACCAGATTTCACCCAAGAGACTGAAGAGACCCAGATATTTTTAGCTTGTGGGTGAAAAAAGTCTGTGAGATGGTGTCAGTCCTGGGAAGAACAAACAACTGTGCACAGCATCGTCTGCTGGAAGCCCTAGCAGTCACCCAGTGAGACCTCAAGGCACCAAACTCACGGTTAGACAATTAATCATGTGGGTAACAAACTACCTCATTACTGACCATGCTCAGAGGTATCCAATGCCTTGCCTGGGGTAGGAGGAAATGGGGACCACTTCAGCCCAAACACACACGGGAGGCAGCATCCTTCACCCCTACAAGTGGTCCTGAACATGCTCCACCTGTAAAAGATAAAACAGATTATTAAATTCTTGACTTTACTGCAGCAGTGCTGGAATTAACTGGACATCCAATAGCCAGTGTGCAGGTGTGAGGGGCTGTGAATAAGCAGAGTGATGCATGTTTCAGCTTGGCACACTCACTCTTCAGTGAAGTCAGTGGAGCTTCCCAGGAAGCATTCCTCCCACATCTGATGGGAGTTTTGGCAGGGATGAACTGAAGAAGCTTTCTACTTGTCCTCTGTATCTTCCACTGATAGCCCAGGAAGCTGTTTCTCCTTTATGCTTGGGCACAGCCAATTGGGCTTCTTGCTCTCAGTAGGCACCATGCCTGTATATAGACATAGACATAGATGATATCGATATAGATGATATATATAGAGATAGATAGATAGATAGATAGATAGATAGATAGATAGATAGATAGATAGATAGATATGGGGCTACATTTGGGCAGAATGTTTTGTTTTTACCATCTTGTGACTGGCATTTCTCTTTATTTTTTAATTCCAGGGAGTTGAATATTCTGGCTTCCTCTGGGATACAACAGCTGGCATTGAGTTGAAAGATGCCTCATCTCAGGAGGCTGCACAGACTAATGGGAATGGGAGGCACTCATATCCTCATCCGTATCTTGCACATTTCAAGGTAACTGCCGGATTTCTTTGCAGAACTTTTACTAAAAAAATTTGGCTAAGGTGAAAAGAGACACAGCCTTCTCACAGATAAAAATTTGCATGAGCCTCTGACCCTTCTCATTACTATCCCATGGCTTGATTATGGATAGGTAGGTGCTTAAGGCAGCATAATACATGTGGTAGTCCACCACAGTCAGTCCTTCCCTTGCTTCTGTGGGAGTAAACCCTGCTGCAAGGGAGTGTTTGAGAACCTGAGGGTCAGTGGATCCTCAGTACCAGCCAGGCCATGGGGCTGGAATTCTTGTCAGTGCTACAAGGAGGGACAAGTGCAGGGAAAATGGAGATGGATTTTACATATATACAAGTATGTGTGTGTATAAGGCACAGTGTTCCAGTGAGACTTGGGCTGGCCTATCTTATGTTGTTGTCACACTTCAGAGTTTCCATTTTAAAGCTTTTTCACAGGGGCCAAACCTATCTAAAAGAATATCATCACTTTTGGAACCAGTTCTTCGGCATATGCTGGAGCAAACATATGAGCAGAGAGAGCCCATCTCCACACAGGCTGTGGTGACAGAGTCCAGTTTAGGGACCTTGACATCTCTGGTAAGGCTTTGAGAGAAGCATTAATCAAATAATTATAAATAAAGAAAATATTAATAATTAATTGATCATACAAATAGGTCCAAGTGATTCCCAGAAGGTGAACAGGAGATTGCAGGGAGCCAACAGCTCTTTTCAAGGTACATAAAGTTTCTTGGTTAGTCTCTGTGATAAGCTCACAAGACAGTAGTAATTAGCCCCTGTAATGACCGTGACATTATTTGTAGCTTATTAACAACTGGTTTTGCATAAACTGATTTTCATAAGCAGCTGACTTCTTTCTGCAACTGTGATGAAAGGAAGCTGTTTGCTAATGCAAACCAGTTTCCCCAGAACAGAGAGGGTATAAGGTTATTGCAAACAAAGCTGCAAAATGCAAATGCCTCCCTCCTCTTCCTCCCTACACTGAGACACACCAAGACACACTACATATACAGCAGTGTGAGTGCTACTGCCCCAGATTTACTACTGAAAGTATTGGGAACTGGCATATGGTTCTGCATTGTGACCTTCCCTTCCCCACGTGCATGGCATTGATTTCTCCTCCTTGCCCCCCCCAGGTTGGAATTAATGATCTGACTGTGGTTAACCTTCACCTGGCCTTGCCACCCTCTGCAGGAGAGAGCACTGGGAAGAACCACGACAGCCACAAACTGGCAGCTTGTGCACAGAGTTTGCAGGAGACTCTGAAAGGTAAGGCAGGGCTTTAACTGCCAGCTATCACGTGCACACTATCTAATACAAAGGAATTTTTAACAGTAAACTTTGTCTCAGTGAGCATTTCAGAAATATCCTTACCAGCCTCACAGTTGTCTTTACTCATATTTGTGTGATGCATAGTGTGACAAATGTGCTTTTCCCTTGCACATTGTCTTACAGCCTTTCCTAATTAACAAAATAGGAGATCCTACTGACTTTGACACCATTTTTTCAAATTAAGTTCCTTCTGTTTTTATGCTACTGTAACAGCAAGTTCTGCCAAAGGAAAGAAAAGTCACTAGAGTTGAGACCCTATTTTAAGTGCTTTGTGGAAATGACACTTACCTGATAACAGAGCAAAGCTTAATTACTTTTTTCTTCCAAGAGAAATAGGTTCTATATATTTAATTTTTGGATCATTGAAAGCTCTTTTGAAAACCCAATGCAAATTTTCAGATGGCTGCTAATGAGAAAAGAGACTAAATCCTGCTTTGGTACCTGGATGTAATACGTAGAATAATTTTGTTGATTTCAAATAAGTTACTCTGACTTTACACCAGGCTAAAATGACTCCAGAATTTAGGCCAGAGCTTGAGCAATTAAATAGGCAGCTGGATTTCTTTACTACATTTCTGTGAATTTGCTTTTTACTTTGAAGCTTGCAAATTATGTTTAACTTCCTGTGAAGCTGAACAAAGCAGTTTAAATTCTAAATGTTGCTGATCTTGTTATAGGAACAGGGAAAGTCTAGCACTTTGTTTACTGCTTAAAAAAGATGTGAAAATGTTGCAAGGTTATGCACATGATGATTTTCAGCTCGACCCAGCTCAGCAAGGTTGGAAGCATTAATATCCCTGTTGTATAACTCGAGATATTTTCAGTTTTACTGCATTTTCCACTGTTGTTCCTTTTGAGCTTCAGAAGCCAGTCAGAGCTATTTTAAGTGCTACTGATTTAAGTATTTGTCCAGTACTTTAAAATTGGAAAAGATGAAGGTAAACAAAAGGATCTTTTGTTTAATCCCCAAAGGCTGAACTGAAGCATGGAATAAATGTGTAGCTCAAGTCCACTGAGCTGCACTTCCACTGCATCTAAATTTAGACTGTTGGTGTTCTCTTTATTTCATGTTTTAATTTTCATATAGCTGGCATGTTACTGGACCATGCTTGTTCTTGGCTTAGTCTTTCACAAAAGAAGAAATTCAGATTCCTTCCAACTTGTGGGATGCAGGTGTGGTCTGCTAAGGAAACGGTAGTGCACACATGTGACTTTGAAGTACTGAATTACCCTGCCAAAATGAATATCACACTTAAAATTACCACCACCCTTCAATTTCTTCCAAATTAGTCCACAAAATATGGGCAGTAAGAACTGATTTGTCTGTCGGTACTGCAGTAAATTTGAGTTTCTATTCCCATTTTGCTAACAAATGCCTGTTCTATTATCTTTTATTCTTACTAAGAGGCATGTGAGCATTTGAGGAACATCGTTAACCATCCACAACCTCAAAACACGGCATAGTATCCCCATATTTCTCCCATTAGATTAGTGGTTCCTGGTTCCTTTTTGCTTCTCTTACGTTTCTTTCATCAGTACTGGAGAGATGCATAATAGCTAACTCTTTGAAGCAGCTCTTCTGTCTTCTCTCAAGAACACCAGTTTGTCTTCAGTTTGGTGACCATGGGCAGCACACAGATGTTATTCTGGATGTCCTGGTAGTGGCTGTACCCAGGGACCAGGGTGCTGGGTGGATTGATAGAGTCCTAAGGAGAAGAACTTGCAATTGCTGCTGGATGAGAAGCTGGACATGACTCAGCTATGTGCACTTGCAGCCCAGAAAGTCTGCCTCATCCTGCTGAGAGCTACATCAAAAGAAGTGCAGCCAGCAGGACATGGGAGGGCATTCAGTCTCTCTAATGTGCTCCCATGTGACCTCACCTGGAGAGCTGGATGCAGCTCTGGGATCCCCAGCATAGGAAGGACATGGACCTGTTGGAGCAAGTCCACAGAAGGGCTATGAAGATGATCAGAAGGCTAGAACACCTCTCCTGTGAAGAAAGGCTGAGGTATCTGGGGTTGTTCAGTCTAAACAAGGGAAGACTTAGGGAATATCTTACCGCAGTCTTCCAGTACCTGAAAGGGGCCTACGAGAGAGCTGAAGAGGGACCTTTTATTAAGACATGTAGTGATGGAATAAGGGGGAATGGGAATTACCCTCTTAAACTGAAAGAGCGTAGGTTTAGATTAGTTATTAGGAAGAAATTCTTTGTTATGAAGGTCATGAAGCACCGGTACAAGTTGCTCAGAGCAGCTGTGGATGCTCCTCCTTTGCAGTGTTGAAGGCCAAGTTAGATGGGGCTTTGAGTGACCTGGTCTATTGGGAGGTGCCTCTGCCTGTGGCAGGGGTTTCAAACTAGATGATCTTTAAAAGTCCTTTCCAACCCAAACCATTCTGCGATTCTGTGATATCTTCTTCCACATGGCTTGGCCATATTCCATGGGTTATCCATGCATCAGGCACTGAGCTTACAAGACTTCTGAGAAGACTTCTTAGCAGCCAATGTAACATCACATCCTTCTCATCATGTGTGTCACTCTGTCCAGGAAGGATTTGAGCATTTAAGAGTCTGTTTAATTCATGAGGGAAATCATCCAGGGCATGGTAAAATCAGGGAGTGTGTCCTACAGATGTCCTCTTGGCCTGCCATGAAGCAAAGGAGGGTTTCCCAGTTCCTGCAGAGAGGCATATTTCAACACTGCAGACCTTCTGCAGGCACTGTCAGTCCCTCAGCTGATTGCCTTGGCACACCAAAGCTTAGCCACTGCAGCAGAGGGCTGAGTTAAGGTTCTGCTTTGCTTTGCTGGCCAAGAGCCACCTGCAAGCACTGCCAGAATTCACTAGTGCTTTAGTGAATTTGAAGATGCATTTGCAAACAGACCAGATGCATTTTTTCACCTGAGGAGTTCTCCATTGACAAGGGCATGATTGCTTTGGGCCCGAGGGGTGTGAATGTGTGTGGGAGCACTGCTGAGAGGTCATGAACAGGACATGTACCTGGCTGCTGTGGGTTTTATGCCACCACGTCCCAACAGATGGAGGCTCTGGGTCCTTGTGGACAGTACAGTCTGTGTCAGGGACCTTTGCAGTAGAAGATTGGTTGTTAAGAGAGCTCCTGCTGCTCTGTCTGTTGGAGGAGGAGGAGGACCAGGGCCAGATTTCATTGGCCAAGGAGCCTCTGGCTCCTGAGGAGCAGAATCAAGCCTCACCAGTCTTAAACTCATTCCCTCCAAAAGAGGAAAATCACAGCACCGTACCAGTAGCATTGTCCTAATTTTCTGTTTTTCTCTCCATCTGATTGTAACTGGGGGCATCATGACTGCAGCTTTTGATCAGTTATCATCCCTCATTATGATTTCTTCCAGAACTTTTGCTAAGTTTTGCTGAGAGCCGTTGGGGCTCATCCATGAGACCCTTGAGAGCTGCATCTGCTGTGGGCAGCTCTGCTCCCTGCCTCTGCTGAGAGACCCAGGAGTGTCCAGTTAGACAGTCACGCACTCGGGAGGATCCAGGAGGGTTCACTTCCTTCCCCCTCATGGCTGGATGTCTGCCAGGGTCTTGGGAGGCAGACAAGACATGAAACTGCAGTGCTGGCGTGCATGATGTTGTTGTTGCAGGAGCTGGCAGAGGTAGGAGCAGGGCTGACAGTGAGCCAGGACAAAGGGGAAATGAAGTTGCTGGTTGTCTAGAAAGCTGGTTGCTTGCTCTTCCTTGCTTAGCACAGGGCTGCCTGATGTATTCCCCACTCTTTTGCAGTCTGAGGAGCCCCAGAAACTCCTGTCAGAGGGGAACCAAAACCAATCTTTCTCTTCCCAATGGCAAATGGAGTTTCAGCTTCTTTAACATGCTCCAGCCTATTTTGTCTGTCAACTTTACACTGTTATGATTTTATGCTTAGTTATTCTGCATGCAAATTTTAAATGGGTGAAGAATGTAGTGATTCCCTCCCTGGGCAGTCAGCTGCAGGTTGACTTCTTACCTCCTTCCAAGCACACATCTAAGTGCTGGGTCTTTTATTCTCTGCTATTTCTAAACTCTCCAGAATGGAAATGTTAAAATTTTTAGTCAGTTAAATTTTTCACTTGCAAGTATGTTGGGGTTTTTTCATAGATTTTTCATATCAAGGAAATAGGCTTGAAGATTTGCTAAAAGAAGCATGAGTAGTTTAGGATAGAATAGAATAGATTTTGTGCATAATCAAGGTACTGCTGTTAAGATCTCTGTCATTTTTAAATACCAAGGATGTGCTTCAGAGGTTTCTGTAATGGCCTTTTTCCATATAGGGTGGAGATGAAAGCATGGAACAAGCCAAGTGCTGCCTGGGCCATTAAACAAGTGTTAATTAAACAAGTGTTGGGGGGTTCTGATGGAGCTTAAAATAGCTCAGGTTCAGATTCAGGTGGGGTTTTTTCCTTCAAAGGTGGGAAGACTGATATCATGAATGCTTTATAGGATAATATTTCAACTTTATGTTGTTTACAATATTGTTTGTGACTTAAAAAAGATAGAGAAATCATAAATAATTTCACTAACTATTCATTGCCCCTCTGCATCTTAGCAAGCACCATGTTTTGAAGTATTTGTAAGTTGTATGCCCTCAGTCTCTGCTTGCTCTCTTGCCCTTTCCAAATTCATCTTTCTTGTACTGCAAGACAGGAGTGGAACAGATTTTGTTGAGCTTGTGCTCCCTCTCCTGGATAGTGATTTCTACAGCAACAGCAAAAAATGAGGAGGTTTATCCAGAGGATTAAGTATGGTAGAGAAAGTCAGTCTGTCCACCCCATTCCCTCTCACACTTCAATCCCAGGAAAGAAAAAGCTTATAATAAGGCTCTTCATAGATCTCACCTCTGAAGTTATCTTTGGGATATTTTTTTTTTGTGCATTTGTGCCTCATTTCACCATCCTTCTCCTTCTCCAGTTCCAAGTAGTGACATGGCAGCATTTCTGGTCAGCTCTCAGCATTCTTCTTCAGTTGTCTTCTCAGACATTTCTGGCAGTGGTTTGAGATGGGCACAGAGGCTTGTGCTTTGTCCTCTTACCCAATGCCACAGATGGGATGTCTGCATCCACATCTGCGGAGCTAGGAAAGCACACATTGTGGACATGAGATTAGGGTCTGGAGTTTCTATTCTCAGTCATTAGGGTTGGAAACAAAATGTAACTGAAGTAATTTTCTCTTCCAAGTTGAGCAGTATCCCTTCAGTTAACCAGGAAAAAAGAAAGTTACTGTAGTCAGGGAGTGTCCGTGTGGTTTCTCAATTCATCTTCTGCCATCAGGCTTGTAGACTGCTCCTTGATCCTATTCCTTGGCCTTTCTTTAATGCAGAGGTTAGAATGAGCACTGCACTTTTAGGACTGTGGTGTATGCCAGCATAAAGCTGCATCTTCCTTGGTTCCTCACAGAAGTGTCCTTGACTTTTACAGAAAATCTATTAAAAAAAAGTCAGCATAAATTAAAGCCAATAGGTGTTTCTTGCAGAAAAAGAAGATTGCAAAGGCACAGATTTCTAAAAGCCTCTGAGACTAAAACTGCTTGTCTTTGAGTTTGTCACTACCAGGGAGTGGCAAAGAAAAAACATCAATATTTGGGCTACAGTAAAGCTATTGATACTGTCTCTCACAGTAGCCTTCTGGACAAAATGCCCAGCACACAGCTGGATAACCACGTAACATGATGGGTGAGCAACCAGGTCAGGTGAGCAAACAGATCAGGCACAAAAGAATTACTGTGAATGGCTGACATCAGGCTGGCATCCAGTCACTGATGGGGTTCTGCAGGGCTCCATCTTCGGCTGAGTTCTCTTCAACATCTTCATAAATGGCTTGGACATGGGACTTGAAGGAATACTAAGTAAGTTTGAAGACAACACTAAATTGTGAGGAGCTGTCAACTCCCTTGAGGGCAGACAGGTTCTACAGAGAGACCTCAACAGATTAGAGAGATGAAAAATCACCAACCATATGAAGTTTAACAGGGGTAACTTCTGGATTCTGCACCTGGGGTGGGGCAACCTGGTTGTGTGCACAGACTGGGGAATGAGCCCTGTGGAAAAAAGACCTGGGGGTCCTGGTTGATGGCAAGTTGAACATGAGTCAAGAGAGTCCTGGCAGCCAGGAGGGCCAACCTGGGGGGACAGCATCGCCAGCTGGGCAAGGGAGAGGATTGTCTTGTCCTGCTCTGCACTGGGGTGGCTTCACTTTGAGTGCTAGGGGGCAGTTTGGGTGACACAATATAAAAAAGAATTAAGCTGTTACAGAGTATCTAGAGAAGGGCCATGAGGATGGTGAAGGGCCTTGAGAGGAAGTTATATGAGGAGCAGCTGAGGTCACTTGGTCTGTTCAGCCTGGAGGAGACTGAGGGGAGATCTCATTGTGATCTTGAACATCCTCAAGTGGGGAAGAGGAGGGGCAGGTACTGATCTCTTCACTTTTGTGCTCAGTGACATGACCTGAGGGAATGGCCTGAAACTGAGTTCAGAGGAGGTTTAGGTTGGGTATTAGGAAGAATTTCCTCACCCAGAGAGTGGCTAGGGACAGGCTCCTCAGAGAAGTGATCACAGCACAAAGTCTGCCTGAATTCAAGAAGTGTTTGGACAATGCTCATGGTGTGACTCTTGGGGTGTCCTGTGCAGGACCAGGAGTTGGACTCAATGACCCTTATGAGTCTATTCCAACTCAGAATTTTCTATGACTCTATAACTCTATAATAAATGAGATGATATTTAAAAACAAGCATAAAATGTGTACTGGCTGGTTTTATTGTCACGAAGAGAATGGCCATGAGTAAATAGTCAATGAAAAAGACTTTAAACAGCATTTCTTTTAGGAGTTCAGAGTACAGTCATTTTGTTTATTCAGTTTTTGTATTTTTCCTCTTTCCATTTATCCTCTTACACTTGAGTGATGGATGTCCATTCCTCTCACTCTTTTATATTTTTCCTGTTTTCTAGGAGAAAAAGATGTAATAATCCTTGGAGACTTTAACCAGGCCCCAGACAGCAGTGACCATGACATCCTGAAGAAGGAGAAGTTTCACCATCTGGTCCCTTCCAGCACCTTCACCAACATCAGCACAAAGAACCCACAAGGGTCCAAGTCACTGGATAACATCTGGATCAGTCGGAGCTTGAAAAAGGTTTTCACAGGTAGTGTTGCTTGAGTGAAGTCATGTAACCTTTAGCTTGGTTAGCCTCTCATGTCTGGTTTGGGCAACATCACTTAATGTTTTCACTGTGATTCTCTTTGATGCAGGCCACTGGGCTGTCGTGCGAGAAGGGCTCACAAACCCATGGATCCCTGATAACTGGTCCTGGGGTGGGGTGGCTTCAGAGCACTGCCCTGTGCTCGCTGAATTTTACCTGGAAAAGGACTGGAACAGGAAGGAGGTGACGCGGAATGGGAACGGGGTGACGGTTGAACGCAATGACTCCCACACTAAGCATGAACGATGACGTAAACTTGAGGGTGCCTCTTCTGCCCCCCAGGGAAGGCTCTGGTCGCTCACAACTCCACGACAGGGCAGGACTTCCCCTACCTCTCCTTCCTGCTCTCTTCCCTGCACTTAGAAAGCATCAGCACTTGATTTTGGTGGTCCTGGCTTTGTGTCCCTGCTGGACAGTTCTGGATGGAGTCTTATGGCAGCAGAACAATCTGCAACTTTTTCCAGGGACACAGTGGACATTCCCAGGCCTGGAGATTTGGATGAGAATTGTACAGAAAATAAAGTGTACTTTTAATACTGGAAAAGCTCTTTGCTAAAATGCAGCTGAACAGGGTTTTGCTGGGAGGGGCAGGTTAGGGTTATTTTCCTTTACCTGTTTGTAAATTGAGGTAATAAGAGAAGACACGGTGGACATTCTTGGTGAGTCTCAAATGCCATTCAACACTTGCAAAAGCTGCTGGAGCTGGTCTCTATGTGATCTGCAGTGAGACCTGAGTGGTCCCTCTGCTCCAGCCAGGAGAGACATTGTTCTTCTGTAACCCCATCTAGGCACCCTTCATCCTTTCTTTCCTCCTTCCTTATGCTCCTGGCAGGGTCATTTTGCCCTGGAATATCTTCCTGGAGCTTGACTTTGTCTTTTTGTTTGATGCAACATTCAAAATTGGGATTTCTTCCTATATACAATAATTTTCAGGAGCTGGGAAAGCACTAGCTTGTCCCTCTGCATAGCTAGGTCCGCTTCTCCACTGCCCTTTGCCTTGCTCCCTGCTGGGGATCTCACAGGAGCAGCATTTGTCCTTGGGCCCTGCAGCTGGCATCAGTGAGAGGTAGCCATGGGTCTTTATCTAGGAGTCGGTGTTCTGCATCGGGGAGAAACAGGCCATGCATCCTGGAGGTCTATAGATGAGCCCATATTCATGCAGTCTCTGCAGGGGCTGGCCCACATGATGCACTGACCTCTGCCTATTGACTTTTATAGGGGGTTTCAGTTTCTCCTTCTGGCAGACCAGGGAGTAATGCATCCCTTTTCTGAGCCTCACTGCTGCATAAGCCTGGTTCACTCACCACAACAGGAGGTCCAAATACAGCATGTGGTCATCGTGCATATGGAAGAGATGGGGACTGCTTCCAAGGAGGTTCAGGTTCTGTGCATATCCTGGGTGGGGGCACTTCAGTCAGTGCCCTGCCACAGCAGTGCCAGAAATGGAGCATTGAATTTGCCACCTACATGAGATTTTTCATGCAGCAATTATTAACTAGTGGCCTAGAAGGGAAACATATCAGGACTTCAGCATCTGCAAAAGAAATAGGTTGACTGTGAAAGGCACTGAGCTGCCCACTAACCCAGTGCCTGCTGCTCCTGGCTGCAGATAACCACATATTTTGCTGCTGAGAGGAAAGTTCTCTGGCATGGCTCACTACTCTTGACAGCAGTGCCACACCAAAGGAGATGTTGTAACTAAGGGGTTTAGAGCAAAACAGTATAATATTCTTGCAGTATTTTTATTACTTTAACTTTCTGAGATATCACCTCATTTCTAACCTATTCAATAGTAACTAATTTCTCAACAACTAAATAAATTCCCATGCAAACACGCACAGTTGAACAGTCTCTGAATCTGTTTCGGTGTTTTCCCCGAGATGTGTAAAAGTTCTTGTCTGGCAGTTCGTGTGCCCGAGGTGGAATAAATCTGAGCTCTTTAGTTTTCTCGGTTTCAAGGTTGTTTATTATTTTCTTATTTGTAATATTTTCTCTCAGTCCAGCGAGGTCTGTCTTGCAGGGCAGCCATGGCACACTCTCTGCCCCTTCAGGGTGGTGTTATCTTTTTATACTAAAAACTACGTACATGATGTTTACAATTATTTCCCAATTACTATCATCTATGTTAGACAGTGAACTTCTACTCTAAACCAATCCAAAAGTGCCAACTCCACAATAGAAAATGGAGATGAAGAAGAAGAACAAAGAAAGACCAAACATGTGCTTTTTCCTCCATCTTGTGTTCTAAAATTCCCATTCCCAAAAATCCTACAATCTATATTTTCACTTTATGATAACACTACTTAAACTACTGTGACTTTTAGGTTCTCATATAAAGCTGGTAATTTGTTTCAAGGGCTATAATCACACCCACAGATGTTTTGGGCATCATTCCAGGGTCTCAGAGCCCCCTGACCAGGGTCTCAGCAACTCTGGACTCCCAAAGGGATGTCTTAGACTCCGACAGAACAACATTTTTGTCTGCATGCAAAACTAAACCCAGAAAAAGGTGGCATAGCCTGAGGGTGACCCTCAGACTGAGGGAGATTTCAAGGATATTTCAAGAGGTTAAGTGAATGACTAAGAACTCAGAGCATCTGATCGAAAATATACCTTTATTTGCTCAACATTCCCTATTGAAAATGGGAGCTGTAGGCATTTATCTCTGGTCATTAAAGAAACTAGCTGAAGACCTTGGCTCCTGCTTTCATTCTCGATCCTTGCTGCAGCTTTGTCCTTTTCAATCAGGTACAATTTTGCTGCCCTCTTTTAATTTGAGCAGCACCAGATTCCCCAAGAAACTCTTACTGGATAACTGCAAAATACAGGTGAAGATGCAATAGAGTTGCCTTAGTCAAATGAATATTACATGAGGTGAGAGGCAGTAAAATTCCCAAGAACACATTCACTCTCTTGTACCAGCTAGTGTTTCCCTGCTATAAATATGTTTGGAGGCTGAAATTATTTTATAGCTCTAGAAATAAAACTTGGCAAGGCCAGATTCCATTTATTCTGCTGCAGGTGTAAATAAGTGCAGAGGCACCAAAGCCTAGAGAAGCACCTGCAGGTGATAATGCTCACAGGTGCTGCAGGGACCCTTTGGCTCATGAGTTAACAGGGGCTGCTGGTGTGGGAAATGAACTGAGGCCCTTTCATAAACTATGTATGAGCCATAGGGAAAGTTAATGAAGCTGGTCTGTAGCCTGGAGGTTACTTAGTCCAGTGGAGAGTTCTGGAAAGGTGATTACTTGGTGGATAAAAGGATGCCTTGGGATAAGATGGGAGGAAGATGGAGGAGTTGGGTATCTACAGGTGCCATTTTGCCTTGTGTGGAGCATCTGTATGAGGTATGTGCCTGGTTACTTCATGGTGGCAATCAGCAGTGCCTCACTGTGGTCTCACTGGTTTTAAAAGCTTGCTTTGGAGGATGAGGTGGTTGTGAGTCTGGTGGATTTTGGGGTTTCCAAGAACATCTGTTGTACTATAGTTCTTCAGAGGCTGACATGGTGACTGTGTTCCTCCTCCCCCTGTGGGAGCAAACCTGAATAGCAATTTTATTTCAAGATGCTCTTAGTGGAAGCTCTGCTGGCCCAGCTGGCTGTGGCTTTAATGCCCAGGTAGTGCCAAGGGCAACTGAGCAACTGAGGAGGGGGTACAGAAGTAGTAAGCCTTTCTTACAGGAGGGTGGATACACCTTACACATCTTGGGGTCCCCTCAGGAGCCCAAATTTTCTGAGGCAGGGTCCTGCTTCATTAGTAATGTCACCAGTGGCTACAGACTGATTCGGTCCAGGTTTATTTTTTTTGTAAGGCCATTCACCTCACCTGTGCACAGTAAAGGTTGGTGAAACTCTTCCCTGCCCACTGCACATGGAGCCTTGGCCACTTCCTTACAACAGTGCTGCCTCCTATCTAGCCTCAGACCTCCCCTGGCCAGGGGATGTGGTGACAGCTGATACACAGCCCATGGTCCCTTCAGTGGTCATGGTTGGTCAGACCATGCAGTGGTGGCTTCTGCAGGGAGCTCCTCCTCCTGGCAGGAGAAGCAGCTCCTAGAAGGACACATTTGAGTTTCTACCTTTAGCATCTTCTGGAAAAAGCTTAAAGCAGCACCCAGCTCACCAAGGCTACTATGTCTAATATTTGGCCTCTTTGCTCATCACAATGAAAGCTTTTAAATTCTTCTCAGCCAAATTATTCTCCTTTCCTATTTGCTCTGACCCATTTGCTTCATGGGAAAGCGTCTGCTTTGTCCTGTGGGCTTTTTAAAAGAACTTATTTGGCAAATGTCCATTTGGTCACTTGGCTTTGCAGTGTTGTTGCACCGCAGTGTTGCAAGCCATCTAAAAGAGGGAGGTATGATATAGAAGGGTTTGGAGAGTTGCTGATAACCTCTGAGGAGCAAGCACAAGGAAATAACTGTCCTGGAGATAAAGTTCCAAGAACCAGGTTGTGGCAGCAGTAGGTTGATAAATCCTGATGCAGTGTGCAGGAGTGGAGGCTTGACTGTACAAGCTAATCAGCCTTGGTCTTGGGACTCAGTGCTCAGTGTTCCTAGAAAATGACAAAAAATGATCAGTCCAGGACTTCAAGGTTTTCCTAGACACCTAAATGCTGCCTTCTGACATCAAACTGATTTTTGGTTTTAAACTGAGCATACTGGCCATGGGCAGATGCGATGGGAAGCAGAGCTCCCAGATCAACAGCTGCTGTTCGCTGGGAGCATGTCAGGTCATAAATTTAGGCACTCAGAAATTCGGTTGAAATGTCCAGTATTTATGTTATGAGCTTCTCCTTAGCTGCAGGAAGCAAGGCAAAGACATGCAGGCATTTCCTGGCCACTGACTTTAATACTTTCATACAGAGTTTATAGATGGGAAAAACTTTATAGGAGGCTTGTTTTTCCTAAGCAAAAGGCAAAGTTCTTCATGTGAGGAGTTACACTGACTGTGAATCAGGGCTTTTGTGGGAAACAGCCTGCAGCAGCTTTTTTCATCCCAAGAAGAGATGTAACAGGAGGTTTCTGTGAGCTGGCTGCTCTCAGGGTGACTGGAGGGCTATGCCAGCAGACTGCACAGGTCTCACTGTCACTACTCATCAGTGCTGGGTTGCATACCACATTCCACAGAGCAGGACAAGACCATAATTGCAGACAAGCCTTTAAGCCTTAAGTATGTCTAACCTCCATATCTGTAGGTAAAAAAGCTCCTTTGTAAAATCAAAGTAGCTCAAAGGATTTACTCTGAAGTACCCACAGGTTAGGTGTAGACTTTGGAAATATGTTGCTGGATGACTCTTTGATGACCCATCCTTCTGGCCATCTCATAACCCTGCACAATGAGATGTTCCCGGCTTGAGGGATGTCCAAATTTCTCTTTATCAGGGGGAGAAAAGGAGTGTGCACAGACCTGAATTGCAACATTGCTCAAACTTTATGTGAAAACACAAGGAGCACCAGGGTCTCAGAGCACTTTCCTACCAGATTTTAGGGAGTGGCCTTCAGAGAAGCTCTTCCTTCAGACCTCCTTACTCCCTTATCTATAGACAAGAGAGGTTCCCTTCAGCTGAGTGGTCACTTTATCTCCCCCATTCTTATTGCCTGAAGTTGTCAGAAGGCTCCCACAGAGGTCACTCATACGTGCCTGGCTGGGCACCTCGGTACCTTTGCCCACCCTCCTTTGGGGGCGCTTTAACTTGATTCCTTTAACTTGATTCCTTCAACTCTATAGCTATCGTTCCTTTTACTGACCAAGGATGCTGGGAGCTGGAGGACTATGGGCTAGAAAGATTAGGAAATGGAGAAGGACAGAGATGAGACAACAGATGGAGGAGTGAATTGCCACTGGAGGCTTCTCCACATGGTCCTGTGTCTGGCGAGCTATCTTGTCCATGCCTGGAAAAGCTTCTTGACTGAAAACTATATAGTAAGATCAAAAATACAGGGGACCTTAGCTTTAAAATACTGCTAGGAGGAGAGGAAGAAGTTGACTTACAGATCATCTGTGAATTTTTTGGGGGTGGGAGTGAATTTACTTTTTAGTCTCAGAGAGGCATTATGTGGTAGTGGATATATTCCTTAGATAAAAAGGAATGTGAAGAACTAGGATTAAAAAAAACAGTCTGATGGATGGGTGCTAGTGACAAGGACAAAAGCCAAACAAGACAGAAATAAGCCAGCAAGCTGGAGAAAACAGCCTGACAGATATCTTGCTTGGAATGTGCCACAGGATGGAAATTGGGCCCTAAAGTATAAATGTGAGACTCTCCAAGTGTTATTTTCAAGGCACTGCTGGGACAGGGCCTGAACATGAGCCCAGCTGTGTGGAATTGCACAGATCCAGTGGAGAAGGTCCCTGCAGGGAGGTGCCACTCTGACCCTGGGAGATGGCAGGAGTGCTGGCCCCTTCTGTGTCACCACCTGCATTTCTCCTGCCACCAGCTTTTTTTAGGATTTTTTTTTCAGGAATTTTTTCTTTTCAAAACCATGTCTATACAGCCTGACACTGCTCACTCTTGAGAGCTCTCTCATCTGTGGGCTCTCTACCCCTGATCCTGCTCAGCCATAAGGAGATGATGGGACTCCCTGGAGATAAGTAAGGACATTTTATAATGTGAGAGGGGATGGGGAGCACTGGAATGAAGCAGCAGGGGAGGGGGGACTTTGGAGGTGGATCAAAGTGTTATAGTGCAACATTTGGAGTTGCCATTTCCCACATGGATGGTGCTGAGAATTGCATTGCAGCAAAGAGACTCCAATGCAGCCTCAGACTATACCCTAGAAAATAGGAGGATAATTTCCTCATGAGCAGCCAGGCCTTCTGACTGAACAGGGAGAGCCATATGCAGTGTAAGAGTTCAACAGACCCTTTATGACTCCAACCCTAAGTGATGTCTTTGAAAAAGAGTCAGAAAGGCACCTCTTCCACACACAACATAGGATGTGCAAGTTTCTGTAGAGCCGAGGCCACTGGAGAGAGTAGCCCTCTCACACAACATGATGTTACACTTCAGTACTCTCATCTCTGTCATTATTTCGTCTTTATTTGCAAAAGTTGTATAAAATGCCTTTCAAAATTGATCTGGTGAAATAGGGAGGCTTTTCCAATGCCAACCAGGTTTCCGTATAAGAATAATATAGCAAGACATAGATACAAAACAAAAAAACCAACCCAGGTAGCCAGGAAAGGCTACCAACACAGCACTGACACCATGAAACTGTGCAGTGACATAAGCTCACTGCTGCTCACCACTGCTGTCCGCACACTCTATCACAGAACTTCAATATCACACCTCAGTAACCAGCCTCTTCACAGTGAATAACAAAAATTCAGGAAAATTTACAAAAGCTACACTTCAAAATTTGAAATATTTTTACAAAGGAGGAATGACAGATCTGATGCCAAAACCAGAAGCTGACAGCTTCACCTACTGCTACATATTGATACTGACCACTTCCAGACTCCAAACTTTGCAGCACGCAAACCTATTTCTAGAATAATGAAGAATGGAAGTTCAATGGCACCTACTACTTTGCAAAAAAAAAAAAGGTGCTGCAGGTGCTCAAGTAAAGCAAAAAGGCTTGTAGTTGTGTTTAGGGCTACAGAGTGGTAAAAGTGTCAGGCCTGCAGGCATGGCATTTTGTGGCAAAAGTGTGATTAGCACAGCCTCCTGGTTCTGAGGACCCATGCACATGCCCTTAGATTATAAGATGCTACTGCTGTGGAAAGAGGAAAACCACTTTGCTTATGTAGAAGTCACGAGAGAAAGGCAGGGATCTCTCCTGCCAGAATAAAATCAGTTCAAAATTGTTCCTTTCTTTAAAGATTGTCCCTTTTGCATACCCTAGGGTCAGCAAAGTGAGCCAGATTTTTCCATGGTGTAGCTCAAATGATCTCTGTCCAGTTTACTCCAAAGACAGCTTTTGACTGTAATCCTTGGCTTGACTTCAGTCAAGCTTTCTTGCTGTTTCTGGTAAAGGAGCCAAAACCTGGAGCACATGTGCATAACTGACTGCAAATGGTTTCTGTCAGGCTGCTGCAACACTGTGTCTGCTCTGCACAGCTCTTTTAAAACAAAGCTGGGCAGGCAAAGTCACCAGTGACTAAATTAGCCTGAAGGAGGAAAGGAGAGAAAACAGCATACAGAGGCTGATTGGCTTTCAGCTCCTGAACAATACTGACAACACAAAATTAAGGCTGCTGCAAGCAGTTCTCAGTCCCTGCCTTGAAAATAACTAAATTTAATAAATTTATGCTTGTTGAACACATTTTCTTTCTTTGCAGCAGCCAGCCAGCCATTGCAAACAACCTGCAGTAGTATCTGAAAGGCAGCTGCTTTTACGGGAATATTCATAAACCTTCAGACCTCTTAGCCAACCGTCACCTTTTCCTCACAGATTTTCCTATGGATCAGAAAATGTGTTTTCAAGATTTTACCGTAATATCTGGTAATGTCCTGGGTGTAAAACAAGGTGGGAGAGTTATTGCATTTCTTACGTTAAAGAACAGGATAAGAGGAGAGGCATACTCTGGCTCAGGTCCATGCAAATGCGGTGTGGGTGAAACCTTGGCTCCATCTACTCACCTTATCCCATGCCAGGCCTGTTACCTGTGGGCAAAAACAGCAGGGAAAGAAAGGGCAGAAGCCCTCTCCAAGGCTCCCACTAGTTTCTGCCCAGCCTCTTTTACCACAGCTGCGTCCCAGGAGTTCAGAGGAGCCCTTGTAAAATTCTGCCTATTAAAAAAAACCATTTGTCAGAATACTTACATACTTTGCCTCACCAATTCCATAATACTCCACAATCAGAAAATGTAGTTTATGTAGTAAGTCCTCCTGTATCATCCAAGGTATTAATCATGTGACTAGAAAAGGCTCTTTGCTGTAAGGAGCATTCTTTCTTGGTCCTGGATGTAGCACCAGCAGTTAAAACAGAGGTAAAGTTGCTTCAGGGTAGTGCAGCACTTCTGTTGGAACATAGGAATAGGGCACTTGAGAGGTGTCTTCACTCCCCCAGTCACATCTTGTTTCTGAAATGAGCTCTGCAAGCTCAACCTTGCTGCAATGTGGGGGTACTGCTCAAAAATGTGACCCAATCCTCTGTAGGCTCAGGTGACCCAACGAAGAAGTGAGTGTTGCCTGCTGTGCTGGATCATGGCCCTATCTTCCTGAATTTATTTAGAACCATGGGTCATGAAATCATAGTTTTGCTCCATCCTCCTTCCAAAACACTGGCATGCTGAATTTCCTAGGCATGCTATGCTTGTCCTCAAAGGAGGGAGGTCCTTCCCAGAATTCAGCTTCCTGAAACATGTACTATACACATAAATATGTAGAACAGTGTAACTTTTTGAGGGAATGAAAGGGAAAGCTTTGCTACCTACTTACAGTCATTAAAACAGCACTATCTACCTTTTCTCTCTTTTTTAAAATGCTAATCCTCTCACTAAAAAAAAATAACCTGAAACTTTTTGTAATATTATGGACTTCGATCCTGTGGCACAAAGACCTGCTTCTGTGCACTGTTTTTAAACTTTCTGTTTTCATTGTAATGATGACTAAATGGGAAAATTATGCAGACAGCAATGCGGCATAATCTACAGCAGTTCTATCGCTATGAACCATGACAGCTACGACCAAAGATAAGGCAAACAAAAGTGAACTAAGGGGGAATGTCTCCTTTCCTCCACCTCTAAACCTGGGCGGGAAAAGACAATATATTACAAGAAACAGCATTGAGCACTATACTAAGCATACAAAAGAGAGTAGATGATTGGACAGATCACTGCAGAGGAATTTCTAAGCCAAATTTTTCAAAAATGCACAATACCTTTAAAAAATAATCAGTACACAATCACAATGCAAAAGGACATAAAGGGTTTTTTTCTGAATTCCACATATTCTGGCCACTCTTCCCTCCCATCCCTCATAAGTCTCTTTTTGCAAGCCCTGGGAAGTCCAGTTCTACATCCTCATACAGTAAGTGAATGGAGATCTAATATTGTTAATTTATGAGATCCTGGAGCTCCTCATCAGTCAGCTCATTGACTTCCATGATCTTTTTCAAGTGTTCCATGTATCGGGTGTGGTCTTGCAAAAAGTGTGGCACCCTCATGTTCTCAATCACAGCTAATCCTTTCAGGCGATCCACATCTTCATATGAGATCTGTAAGGAAGCACATGGGTCAGTTTAGCAGTACAGTCCCATAGCCTCTCTGCTGCTGCTATAAATTCTCTCCTGTAAATTATAAAATATTTCAGAGCAGGAGAATTTAAAATCTTGGAGAACCATTTGAAAACATGAGCAACTGTGTGCTTCAGTGGAAGATGCAAAAGAAGTGTAAATTAAGCAAATGACTTCATAATTTCTGATTCTGCTTTTGATTCAATCAGTAAACAGACTTGTAGGAATGTAAATGAGAATCATCTACAGCAGCTGCAGGAATAGAGAGGGAAAGGATGGAGCACATGTGAACCCTGGAATGTCTTCTCAACAAGGCAGAAAGATTTACCTGAAAATGGAAAAAACACAACGATTAAGGAACTAGTAAGAGAGGGCAGGACAGGTATGGCACTGGAAACAGTTTGGGAAATGCATGGTGCCTGCTGACCTGAACTCTGCTGTTTCATTTTCACTAGTAAATGTGCTTATGCAAAGCTAAATTAAAATGCACCTCTAGTAACTAACTGCAGCATGAACAATACCTAAGCATCCCAATTTTAGTTTTTTGTTTTCCCCATTCAATAGCAGAGTGGAGACTGGGTTTGCCTCATGGAATCAGAGCCTTCTGGGTGCTGAACTCTCATTTTGCAGCTATTATAGCACCTGATAGAAATATCCATTCTCCTTAAGAAAGAAAGATATCTTCATAGTCTTATGATTCTACAAGCTAGGACTTCTAATCACAGTAGCTCAAGATGCTGTGAATGATAATCCAGAAAGGATAAATGCTTTGGCTGCACACAAGCTGCCATGGAAACACAGAGCAGGACTCCTTGGGCAGCTGTCCAGTATGATGAAATTTGTGTGGTTGTTGCTTTGTCCCCAAGCTGTGTGTTCTGGCACCCTGCAGACAGCAGCATATGCCCTGGCAAAGCCCACCAACCTCACTGTGCTTATTTTCTGACACATTCTATTTCTTCACATGCTGTGCAGGTAGCCTGCTCCTTCCAACCTTTTTGCCCCATGTTTCCTCTAAGGAGCTGAGCCCTACACAGTCTGCTTTCCCTGGAAGCAGCCTGTCCTCTTGTCAGGTGAGGGTTTCTACTCAGCAGTGACTAAAGTGTGCATGAAGAATTCACCAATGTGCAAGGGGCATGGAAGGGCTTTCTGGAAAGACAGGACAGTGTAATCCAGATTGCTAAACCTGATCCATAGAGACAGGTATATATCTCAGTGATGATAATTGGAAATAAGTCCACAAAGAGAATCAATTTGCATCTGAGTACACAAGTGTGCTTTTCTAGTTGCAAGGACAAGATGCTCTCAATTAAAATGAACAGACACCCATGCCCAGGCTTATTCAAGTCACTAAGATACTCCTATCTGAAGATTGTGTGGCATTACCTAACTAACTTACTTACAAGTGGATACAGAGGAGCTTTACAAAACGATATCATCTCTCAGTGTAGACACACAGTACTACATACAATTAAATTCTACCTCTTTTCCTGCCTAAAGAAAGAAAAAGCATCCCTCCCCCCTCATATTTATGTTCAGAGGTTTCTGTTACTACTACAAACAAGAAACATGTATCTATAATCTGAGATATGGTTTGAACGGGATGCATTTTCCCAGTCCTTGTAATTGCTAAAAAAATTACCAAAGTTGACATCCTGAGGAGATCAAAAACATAATCCCATCTTGTGGTAGTGTGCTGGTTACATTTGGGTGAAGATAGAGAAGTTTTTCTCTGTGGAAACTTCCTCTGTGAGTTGATGGGACCAATTGGAGGCTTGTTTGGTTATTGACATCCTGAGGAACCAATTGGAGAAAGCTAGTTCCCTCCACGAAAACACATTTTGAGGGAGGTAACCCTGAAAAAAGCCCTCTTTCTTTTCCAGCAGTGCAGGTTAACACCAGCCTGGCCTGGCTCCACTGCAGGCCTGTGAGCCTGGTAGGGGGGCAGGGCCGGGCCCCTGTCCAGGGAGCTGGCATGGCCTGGCAGGGAGGAGCGGAGGCCATCAACAGTGGGTGCTGTAGCTGAGACCCAGGGAGGCTGAGTGAGGTCCCAGCCATTCCCCCTCCTCCTGCTTTCTGGCACAGCCTGAGTTTCCAAGATCCTGGTACAGCTCCAGCATTTCAGCCTTGCATTCCCTGTGTGAAGTCTTAACTCTTCCAATGCTCAGATAAGACTTGCAGACTTTTCAATTCTCCCTGGAGTGAGAAGGGAAAAATAGAAGAGCTAAGTTTCTTTAGAAGGAAGGAGAATGAGCAGATGTTATGAAGGTTGGCTGAAAATCCTTTTGCAAGCTGTAGGGATGAACTGAAAATTCCTATAAACCATGGAGAAAGACATGGGGAGATTGGAGTGTTCCATTTGATAGACTGTTGATTAAAAGCACCTATGTTATGGATCCTTTGCCCCGAGGAGAAAAGGGAATCTCTATTTTTGGAGATGAAGCATGAACAGAGAGAAAGAGAGATGAAGACAATTTTTGTTTTGGAACAGTTCATTCTTAAAAGTAAATACCCCATGAGTTTAACATGGCCCATAAGCACAGCTTTGGGAAAGCTGTGAAGATGGGAGGAGCTTCACGAATTGCAATTTTTTTCCCCGGGAGGATGCGAATCATGAAAGTGAAGCCACAAGAGAACTGTTTTTTTTCCCTCCTTGTGGAGAAGTCCCTATGGGCTGACAAGAGGAAACTTCTCTCTGAAGTGAATGGAAAAGGACGATTTAAGTCGGGAACTGACTGAAGTAGGTTTTTTGTATGTTTGTCTTGTTGTTATGAAGGTTGGGAGAGGGGAGGAGGGAGTGGTCTGAAGATCTTATTCTGAGTTAGTTTTTTTTTCTTTGTGTAGTTAATAAATTTCTTTTTATACCCTTTTAAGTTTTAGGCCTGCCTTGCTTTTGCTCCTGGTTCTGTCTCGCAACAGAAAATGAGTATATTTAAATTGGCAAATCAAAACTATGACAGGTGGAAACAGGTTGTCCTCCTTACCACATTATTAGTCATTGCACTAGATAAAAAAGACAGGCTAAAACAGGCTTACTTATGCTCTTGTAATGTGCCCATGTGTTTCTTGGGAAACACAAGATTAAGTGATATTTTGCTGCTTTTACGTTTTTCAAACTTTGGTAGTAGTTATGATATACTCAAGTGCACCTAATATCTGCATTCTATTTCTCTTCAGCAATATTTGCATGAAATTACCACATGAATATTTTGCAGTGCTTCCTGTATTTGATTCTTTCCTGTGAAGTTTTAAAACTGCTCCTTTTAAGAAGCACCTTTTCTCAGGTTTCAAGTGTTTTCCTTACTCACTTCTAGGTATCTTGAGCATCTTGCATGTAGCCACATCACACTTTTCTACACTGTAAGTAATGTTAGAAGCAACAGGAAAGAAGGACCTGGAAAATGTGTCAGCCAAGCTTAATACTCCCTTTGGAACAACCTGATCCTCCCATTCCACCCCAAAAAAACCCAAATAAATCCCCCATTTAAAGTGGTGATAAACCACTAGGCTAGATCCCAGTGCAAGTTTTATAGTTCTGTCTTTCATGAGAAGATATGGAGATCTTGGAGTGGGCCCAGTGAAGGGTCACTAAAATGATTAAGGCACTGGAGCATCTCTTCTGTGAGGAAAGGCTGAGAGAGCTTGAACTGTTTAGCCTGGAGAAAAGCAAGTTCATGGGAATTGTCAGTGTGTACAAACACAGGAATGGGGCCCTTCTCACCAGCACACATTGGCAGGGCAAGAGGTGGTGGGCACCAGTTAAAATTTGCAAAATTCCATGTGACCAAAAACCACTTTGTACAATGAGAGTGGAAAAACACTGGCACAGACCACCCAGACAGGTTGTGGAGTCACCATCAGTGGAAATATTCAAAGCCCAGCTGGACATGGTCCAGGGCAAACTGCTTTAGCTGACACTGCTTAAGCATGGAAGTTTGACTGGATGATATTGCGAGATCTCTGCAATCAACTAATCTGTGATGCTGAGAGCAAACATTGCTCTGATACACAAATTTCCAGCTTGACTGCAGATGTCTGAAGCTAAACCATTCAGAATACATTTTAAGATCCCTTGATTTTAAAAGCTGTAAAGTCAAGCACTTATAAATTATCATACTGCTAGAAATAAATTGCTTGTAGACCTTTCATGTGGGTACCATGCAATGTGGATGATAATGGAATCTGTAATTTTATAAGGAATGACTTAGTGTGTTTTTCAAGTGGCCTGACAACTGCAGACTCCCTGAAGTGAGGCATAAAGCAGTAAAGGAACTGTGTGTTCAGTGGTTTAGCAGGCAAAAGTTGTGTGGAGTTAAGTGGGCTTAAAGCAAAAGGAAATTTCAGAGAGAAAGTTGCAGACTTATTTGACAGTGTGATTTTATTTTCAAAGCTTCCTAACTCGGTTTAGTTGCCTAAATTGCTCTTGCTTATCAATAAAGATGTTTCTGATAGTAAAGGGAAAACTCAAATCTGAACCAAAACCCTCTATCATAATATGCCCTTTGCCTTTATCACCCATTGATTGCTAAGTAGACAGAAATGTTGGTATAGCAGCTCTAAATTTAAGCTCAAGTCAATTTGACTCCCTGTTTATGTGAGTATGAACCCTGCTAAATGAACTGTGAAAGCTTAGCAACCCAAGGATTTGGTTCAGGAAGTGTGACAACATTTCTGCACTTCTTAGGATGATTGGAGCTTGAGTGCATCCAGAGAAGGGCAACAAGGCTGGTGAGGGGCTTGGAACACAAGCCTTATGAGGAACGGCTGAAGGAGCTGGGGGTGTTTAGCCTGGAGAAAAGGAGACTCAAGGGTGACCTTATCACTCTCTACAACTTCCTGAAAGGTGCTTGTAGTCAGGTGGGGGGTGGTCTCTTTCTCCAAGGAGCAACTGACAGAACCAGAGGACACAGTCTCAAGCTGCGCCAAGGGACATATAGGTTGGACATTAGGAAAACGTTTTTCACTGAAAGAATAAAGTACTGGAATTGTCTGACCAGGAAGGTGGTGGAGTCACCATCCCTGGATGTGGTTAAAAACAGACTGGATGTGGCACCTGGTGCCATGGTTTAATTGAGGTGTTAGGCCATGGGTTGGACTCAATGATCTTGAAAGTCTCTTCCAACCTAGTGATTCTGTGATTTGAGAACAAAGAAGCCATGACAGACCCCTCATTTTTTAAAAACACCTGTCATTAGTGAGACAGCTTTGAGATGAAATACTCTTTGTGGTGGAAGGAAGGTGTAGGAGCGACGGTGGGCAGGACGGCCAGGACTGACGGAGAGATCTCTAAAGCCAGGTCTTGGAACTTGTGGTTTATTGCAAAGGGCTTGGGTAAAAGGGCCCTGCTTGGAGCTGCCAGCCACAGCTCGGAGCAGGCCTGTAAGTGCAAGAGAGCAAGAGTAAGAAGAAGGTTGAGAGTGTAAGAGTAAAGAGCTGAGAGTGTAAGAGTAAAGATCTAAGAGAGTAAGAGGTAAAAGCATAAGAGGTAAAAGAGCAAGGGGTAAGAGAGTGAAGTTCCCGCTACAATACAATAAATCTTCTTCTGCGTTGAATATTCTAATTTTCACTAACCAATCTAATACAAGATACAAATCCTATAGCATTTACAGACAGCCTATAAGAATCATTACCATACTGTGTTACACTTTAAACCCTAAAAACTACTCTTTGGACCCCTTCTGCCAAGCTAGTAGGGTCTTCTCTGACCCTTGGACCTGTCTGCAAGTAGAGGGAATTGTTCAATCAAGAGGGGATTACTTTCAGCTGGCCATACTATTGTTTTCTAGTTGTTCAGTAACTAAAGTTTGGTATCTCAAAGATGGCTTTCATTTCAATCTTGCTTATAGTTTCCATATTCTCAAAATCTTTTGCCAGGCAATCATATTTATAAGGTTTTCCTGTTTCATCTTCCCCAACAGAGGGGTGCATTAATATCAAACGGTTTTGTTTTCTGCTAGGACCACTGCCTTATCTAGTACCTGTCTTGTTTAGCCAAGGCAGTCTGTTGTACTGCAGGCAAGGTAGTAACCCATAAAGAGAGAAAAGTCTGAGAAATATGACCATAAAATCTTAATCTGATAAGTGAAGAAGGAGGACAAGCTGGTAGAATTTTTTAGGACCTCAAAATACTTGCAACTTGCACAGTATAACTGAAGGTGCTGTACAGAGCAGGTAATTCTAGATCAAAGTAAAAGCACGTGACTCATAGCTTATTATAGGCAGGCTTGCTGAAATGATAAAACAATACCCTTGGGAATAATGAGTTCAGTCACCTTTCCAAGTGCTGTCAGAAGATGAAAATCAATGGATTCCCTGTATCTCAGGATTCGGAGGATGCCATCCAAGTACACCTGGTCCTTATTGAAACAGCCTGAAAGGAATGGAGATACATTGCACTCTATCAGTGTTTTGTCAAGGCATGTTCTCGGAAGCCGTTATGAGCAGAACAATTTTATTTTTAAAAACTAGATATTTATATCTCTGACTTTGGAAACCTTTCCAAAAATTAGCTAGAAGGCAAAACACACTAGCCAGAAAAAGAAATCAAACACAGAAGATAGTGCCTGTGAATAACCACAGGCAACATTACATCTGTAGAAAGCTTGTCAAACAGTAAGTATGACATTTTTTCAAAATTTTGCATTTATGTTCCACTTCCACAAAAAAAAAAAAAATCCTTTATTGATTCAGCTTGAAGGTCTCACTCATGAGCATTTTCAGCCTTTTTTTCCATAGCAGAATTCCTGGGATGCCATTTCAGAAAGTGTGGAGTCTGATTTCTCCCTTTTGCAAAGGTTTTACTGTGTGACATGATTAAGGAGCTCTGTGCATGTTCTGAAAACCTCCCTGAAGTACAAAACAAGAGAAGACAAATAGGGAACTCACCTGGTTGTGAAGTGTCGGTCCATCCTCTCTTGGCACGTACACAGTAATCCCACCTAGTATTGGGGTCCTTGACAAATTTCCCCACATCCTGGAAAAGCTGACTGAAGGACATTTGGCTGGCCTGATACACTGTGTAATAGAGCAGGGCAGCTCTCCAAAGGAAAGGGTCTTTGCGGAACAGGACGCTGTGAATGCTTGCTAGCCCCTCTTCTGTAGGATTGATTGGTTTTAACCCATGTTTTCTACGTCCATTACGGTTGCACCAAGGCTGGCTGTTGTTGTTAAAACCCCGAAAGTAATGAGTTCCTGAAAAAAAAAAATAAATGGAATGTGGCACTTAGAACAGCAGCATCCAAAGATTAACAAAAAAATTGTAAAATATATAAGGAGATACCCATTTCAGAACTCTGAGCTGATAGGACTGGGCACTGGGAAAAGGGATGACTTTAGCCTTGTCTACAACAGAGAATTTTGTCAGAGATACAGACACCACACAATATTCACCTACTGACTGCAAGTGAAATTCCTGAAGGAATGCAACTATCAGGAGGACTTGACTTTCAAAATCTGTGAAAATGAATTTCCAGAAGTCTTAAAAGATGAATTGTCTCTGGCATAGTCTAGACATTGTAGGGAACAGCACAAAGGAAAATCAAAGTTAAAGGGCAGAAATATTGCCTCCTGAAGGTGACTAAACAGCACTACTGCAGCCTTGGAAGATGCTATGTCCCTTAAAATGTGAGTAGCAGTGGTTCTAGGCCTAGTGCCTAGGCTTATTCTTCAGTTGCTATTCAGACACTAGCCAAGTTTATCCATTTTTTATGTACTTAGTTGAGACAGATGCACTGAAAAATTTGTAGAAATTTTCCACAGGGCTGGGCCAACCTTGTGGTAATGCAAAACCACAGCAATTTTACAGCAGTTTAGGGATCACTGGGTAAATTCTTCATACCTAAAGCATGCCTACATTTGCAAGCAGTGCAGCGTGACAGGAGCAGGTTTGTAAAGCGACATGGTTTGTAAAGCTGAGGTTGAACGGTCACACTATTTTTGTTTTCCTCTTTTTTAATTCCAGAGTAGTTTAAAAAATTGCTATCATGAGCAAAATGTCCCTGAGCAGTGACAGCACAGAAGGTATGCCCTGGAGCAGAGCCTGGGCTAGCACCATCTGAAAGGATTACTCTTTGCATGCTCCAAGAACCTCAGTGCTATAAGTGGGACTAGCTTCAAAAGCTTGCTCTGGATCTGACCTAAAATGCTAATGTCCATGAACCCTAGGAATCCTTTTACTGCAGTAATAAAAAGGTTTCTCCTTCTCTTTAGCACATCTCCAGCATGGGTTCTTTGGATAGTGATGTTCCCTCTTTCTGTATCTGTCCAGTGCCTGGCCCATCACTGTGCCATAAGTAACAATGCATGCAGTACTCCTCTTTGCCTGCAGAAGGGATGTCATGCTCATACCAATTTCGTGTCTCAGCATCCCCTCCAGCCAGTGCTCTCGCGCAGTGGAGACATTGATGGTGAGAGTGGGCCGGCCGTTCACTACGGTCATGGAGGCTCGGGACAGCAGGTCCTCCGTGAGATGGACCACAATCTGAAGAGGAGAGAGTTCAGGTAGAACTGAAAGAGCTCTCTTCTCAGTCTTGTTCCTGCTTTTTCTTTTGGCCCTTCCATTATTTCATTTCTCTTTGGTCCCTTGCCCTCCACAACTCTGTCTTGTGATCAGCAATCACCTGAGAGAGCCTTCTGAATGAGTTTATCCTACTTACCTGTGCTACTGACAAAACCTCAGACTTTATGGGGTGAGTGAGGGTGTAGACCAACATGAGACTGAAAAATTCAGTACGGTAACACTGACTAGACTCAGAGGGCAGGGAGCAATTGCATGCATAATAAATTAGAGGAAATTTCAGTTTTTGAACTGTGTTGAATTATCTGAGTATTACTAAGAACTGAAAAGTACTAGATAAGAACACCTTATCTAGTAAATTGACTAGGTATCTATATAATAAGCTGTCTGAAAGCAATTCTAAAGCCACTTCAATGAGAGAGGCTACGTAGTACTGGGCACTTTTTCTCCTGTCACATGATGCAGACTTGAAATATTGAAATACTGGTATTGTTTGGTTCTGTACAGCAAAATAGTTCTTGCTTTCCTTTTTTCTCTTGGAAAACTGGTAATCAAAACAAAAACTGAAAGAGAAGGAAACTAATGCATATTGATATATTTTATTATTTAACTTCAAAAAGCCTTTTTAAACAAGTGACTGAAAGGAAAAAGTGAAACTCTTTGTTGAAGACTAAGCACCTTTCTCTCTTTATGTGAATCCTAAAGAAACTACCGCTCAGAGAGTACAAGGGAGACTATTTAAAGAAAGATTATTTTTTTAGTATCCAAAGAAAAGGACCCAGGGATCAAAGGCATGAATATAACACTTTCCTGTACTCAAAACTCATCATTCAGCTTCAAGTTCAACAGCAAACGGTCAGTCCCATAAAACTTTTATTTAGGGGCAGGAAAAATTGGTAAATCCCAAAGCATTTAGATTTAAAGAACGGGCCACTTAACTTTATTAACACCTCTTCAGCTGGAGAAAGTATTTTCATATTTTAGACCATCCTAAGCATGATGTATTAACCCTATTTTCATAGAAAAAGTAAAGCATTTCATTAAGAAGGACATGCGTTGCTGGATGAGGATGTAGGATCTAGCTGCCATGAAGTCAAACCAAGCCCAAAATAAAGAGGGAGATAAAAGCACAGGAAAAGACAAAACATACAATATTTTTCTGCTTGCTCTAAATTGTAGTTTATTAATCCCACTCTTAGAAACACAGGTAAAGTCTGGTTATCAGCCAAATCATAATCTCACAAAAATGTTGATGAGTTTAGCAGTTTCTCCTAATAATATTATGTTGACCAATTAAGCCTAGTTTCTGGGAAATTAATTTTTGTCTCATGATTCCAGACTCCTCTTGCTCACTGCCAGTGACTTCATCCAAGTCATTGACTCTGTCAACTGGTTATTTCATTTGGATTAATTCCTTTTTTATATATTCAGTTTCATCTGACTTTTCCAAGCAATTTCATGTAACTTCATCAAACTGGTCTTCTAAAATTCTGACTATAGAAAACAAGTTTTTTTCACAGGGCTCTAAAAAATTAGATGGCTAAAGCCAGGAAAAAAACAGCACTCAAACCAACTCAACACGCTCTTTCAGACATTTTTATTCATTTATGTCACTTTCATTTGTGTTCATTTGTGCTTCTTATAAATCACTCTTGGGCTGCTGCTTATTTTTCTTGGCCTTTTCTTAACTCTTTCCTTTGGTGTAAATAATTTGATATAGGAGAACAGATGGCAGAACTGATGAATAAATGGAAACGTGTTGGTCTCTAAATAGCTGAAAAAAGGAGGGAAGGAAGGGTGTCGTTCTTGGATACTCCAAAAAAAGATGATTTAAGAACTCACATATATGAGTCAGGCTCAGAGAGATGACTGAAGTGTTCACAATGAATTTGGGTTGTTTGATTTGTTCAAACATTAGACCGGGCTTAGCCATGAGAAAAGTATGATGTAAGGAATATTCTTGTAATTCTGGAGCAAAGGCCTCCCAGATGGTCTCTTAGGTCCCTCCACATGTAATGTCTATGTAAGTGCTTCTTTCCTGATCCAGTGCAGGACTTACCTCACCAAGACAGCCTTCTTTCACCATGTACTTCCTGACATGATTCCAGATGCGACTTTTGGTCAGCAAGCTGCCTCCAGCAGCCTGTTCAAATTTTTCATAGCTTCCATATTTCTGCAATGTCCGCTTCATAATATTAATGGACTATAAAATGAAAAAGCATTGCAAATATCAGTGCAGTAAGATCCCCAGGTCAGACTGACACTTGTATTCTTTCTCTTCCTCTCAATCTCTCTTTTTTTCTTAGTTTAAAATCCTTCTTTTCTTAACTCACTAGCAGTCACTAACAGGCTGTACTCATTTAATACATGCTGACATGCTCTGCAATGAATTTATACCATCTTCACATGTACATTAACGCCAAAGTACTGAAAAAAGATTCTGATCAACTTATCTTAGACCCCCATACATGAGCATGATGATGATTATCAGTCTAGTGAAATAATACTAATTTTCTCTTTAATTTTGGCAGTGTTGTACAACTGCCTAGTAAAACAGATGTAAAAGGTCCCCAAGACATTTGCAGTTTGACAGCATGTTTCTTTTTATGTTTTTCCAAAGAATTTGATAAAGATCAACTATGACTGTCATCTTGCTTAATTTCTTGGTATTTTCTAATTTAGGAACACTGAGTCATGATTAAGCAGATATGTAACTATAATTTAACAACAGTACTTCTACCAAAAGTCTCCTTACAATGAAATCCCTTGTAACATGGGTGTCTGTGTGAGAGAGGAGGAGAGAGAGCAGGAACTTTTATTTACAGAACTTTCATTTAAACTTTTCATTTAAACCACAGTACTTCTTTATAACTCCCCAAAATGAAGGCCTATTTCATGAGATAAATAGAGTGGTGTCAACAATTATCCTGTGAATTGCTGCTAGAAGAAGTCCCTTGTAGGTGCAAGGCTTAGCACAGTGCCAGTAACTATGATCTGAACTACGTTTATTGAAGATTTTATTGGTGGGGTGTGAAATGCTCATACCCAGTTATCTGCATTCCAGCATGTCATTTCATACCCTTTAAAAGAAAATGTGGTGTGGAATAACTTCTTTTCCAGCAATAGTTCAGCAACAGGAAATAGCTTTTTGTCATAGACTTGATAACAGAAGCTCTTGGCACGACCTTAAAAAATTAATGCTCTTGGTAAGAAAATACTACTAACAATAAAAGTGAAAATCTAGCAGACTGAATCTCTTTTTACATTATACACTTATATCCCTTCATGAACATATTTGTCTCCTGCTATGTAATTCTGACTGATTTTTCCACAAAAATTGGACTAATTTTTTATCTCTCACAGCTACCAGCAATCTTTCTCTAATGTTTTTCAAGTTGAAACTAAGCCACCCTGAATAATTGCTACTGAAATCCATAAATGACAGCTGGACAAGTTTTTAAAGTCTAATAGCTCTTTGATGAGGGAATGTCACTTTCCTGAATGCCAAAGAAATATTGCACCTAATATTTAGTATTTCTTTGTCTTGCATATTTTTCCAAACAATTTGTTCCTTTTTTAAAAATTACCTATGAAATTTAACTTCTAAAAATATTGTCTGTTTTATAATTCTTTCAGTGCTTGCAAATGTGGAGGCATTTGCCTGTCTTACACAAAATCCTTGGTTAAAGAAGCAACCTAAATATTCCCACCCTTATCCCATGAAATTAATTCTCAGCCAGAAGCCTGAACAATTCATGATAACAGTTCTTCAGTCTCCTCTGCCAGGTGCCAAATCCTTAAGATATTTATGTTACCTACTACTTGTTTGTTATATAGGGTTTCTATGAACAATTAATTAACTTTATTTGTTCACTCTGGAAGAAGTCATCTCTCAATCAACCTTCTAGCACTCAATCTTCTAGCATGAAATTTGTCTTCACAACTTGTTGACATTAAATTTCAATTAAATCTATAGGACTAAACACTAAGTACCCACTTAAATTCTAGGATGTCTAAATTCATTTGAAATGAAATCCCAGAGGACTCTCTGACCTTAGCTGGAGTGCAGGCATTTTCCAAAACCACCTCATCACAACAAAGAGCGAGAAAATGAGGACCAAACACATCAAATGTCCTGCTTGGCTGTTTATAATAGCAAACTCCTGGAGCTGAGACCTCCATGCTCAGGAGGTGGCATGATTTTGGGAGTCAGGAGACTCCAGTTCTAGCTCTTCCTGCCTGCCTGCAGGCACCTTCCTGGGCTGTTGAAGACTTTCCTAAATGCTGTGAGACACTTGAATCAACAGCACAATACAACAAGTAGCAGGTTTTCAGACAGAGGGCCTCCTGAAGAAAAACAGACCCAGTCCAACCTCTTCTAACTCAACCTGATAGAGTTCAAGGGCAAATTTCTTTATATGTCACACTAGGTAACCCACATCCTGGAATTCCATTCACATCCAGATAGGTGTTGCAAGTTTGAACTCCTGCATACTGAGAAAGTCGTTAAGCTTAAGCCTCCTCATTGCTGAACAGATATTCAGAAATTACTAAGAAGGGTGCTCACCCCTATCACCTTCTCTCGACTTTGTTTCAAGTGAAACAGAAAAAAGTCCCGAAAATTCTTTCCAAGTGGGCAGGTGTGGCTCTGGAAGCACCAAAACAACAGGGAGAGTCATCACACAGACACAATGCACACAAATCTCTGGGGGTGGCAGATGGCCCAACACTGAGATAAGCCCCATCCCTAGTGATGTTCCTGGTTTGGACACTTGTTTCCACAACCACTCCTGAGGGGAAAAGGTTTGGGAAGTGTTTGCTTTCCAGGCACTAAAACACCAAGCCCTTAACTGGGGATTGTGCATCTGCCTCCAAGTTGAGAAGACTCAGTCAGGGTGTTGCAAGAACTTACTGGGAAAGGGGAAAATCTAGACCAGCAGGCCAGCTGCTGCCTACTGCAGCATCCAATTGTGAGCTTATTTTCCAGCCTCTGGGCCAGCAGAACACTGGTACTGCTGCAGTTCCTCAGGTCAAATTATAAACTTCAGCAACAAGTTTACTTGGAAGAAAAGAACAATGTAGCTGTACCAGGTTACTGGTTAGGAGTAACAATTCCTGGTCTTTTCAGTATTACCTAAAATTCTGCTTATCCCTCTAATCACTAGCAAAGAGTGCCAAAAGAAGTAGCAATCCCAAGACAAGCCACCTTGCACGGCAAACTCTGCTGATGCTCAAGAAAGCAATGATACAGAAGCACTAACAAGAGCAAGGTAAGGCTGTTTAATTGAGTGGTTTAGGTTATGGTGGTGTTGGCTTTTTAAAATAAATTATTTACAGCCAAGTAGGTCTCTGAATTCCAAGTCATCCATGCTCAGCAACACAGCTCAGTGGTTGAGAGTTATTGTAGAAATATGGACTGATAAGACTAATTATGAGCAGTGTGAGGCAAGCAAGTCAGAGAAGGGCCTCAGTGATATAGGAGTCAGCCCCCCATTTGAGTTGGCTCATGCTACATTCAGAAGCAGCTCTGCTGCAAAGGGTTTGCAGTCTCTGCCAAGATTTGTAAGACAGACAAGGTAGACACACATCATTGCTCTTCTTCCTGCATAACTTATCTGCTGGGGAGAAAAAAGCTTTCAAGGTGCATCATTAGATAACACTTAGTACCAGGCTGAGCTTGTTAGTCTAATCCACAGCCATAAAATGGTGTCTCTTTGGGTCAAGAGGAATGGAGGGAGGGAAGGTAAGTGTAGCTTTTGAGGCTAGTCCACTCAGGCTGTAGTATTTTGGGTTTTATTCAATGTGTATATAGGGGCTTTTCTTTTGCATGCTTGTTCTTAGTGGTATAAAGGTCACATTTAAGTATTTAGAGCTGCAAGAAATATTTTTAATTTAAAATTTTTGAATTACTTTGTAAATCATTTGAAGTTAATACTCACTGGGTTTTTGTATAAGACTGTTCTGAAGTAAAGCTATCTTCCTACCAGAGGTGATATATTAAGTCTCTTCTAGGGCAAGAGAGACATTTGTGTCAGACCCTGAGAACCTGTGCCACTTCCTGATGTACTTTGTGTTATGTAGCAGCCCACCTTATCTATAAATCTTAGTTAACAAGGGAATTTGTTACTACTGGAGAATGAAGTGTTTTACAATTAAGTGCTTTTTACAGTGTCATGTACTTGATTCTTCCACATGCCTAAGCTGTGACATCACTTGCACATAGCAAAGGATTACTCAGTGTTAAATGCCGTGTTGTTTATCCTTCCAGCTCCACCTAAATTTTTTCCTAACATCTGATATATTTGCTAATTGTAGGCTACTTTTACTATTGCCTTAAAAGGTGTCACACAAACACTTGCAATGTGGTATAACTGGTTTATTTATGAACTCAAAACTGCTATACTTTGATGAGTACAAGGGAACAGGATGTATAACTCTTTCCTGGAGGGATCACTCATTCAACTAAATGGTTGGGATTTTTTTGCCGTTTTTTTAAATGTATACAGAAATAGAATGTATAATGTATATAGAAATATAGAATTATTACTGCCTTGTACAATTCAAAGAAACAGGTTACCTAAAATTGCAACTTGCTGATTTTGGTTCAGCAAATTGCAACTGTTGAGTTCATCTGCTCTGCAAACACTGGGAACAATTATTTCTAAGCAAATATTGCCATCTCTAGCATCTGAGCAAAAATAACCAATGCTTTGAGTGCTAAGAAACTTCACAATGAGGGATAAGTAGTTTGAGCCAGAAGACTTAGAGCACAGAGCTGCTGCAGTGACCCTGAAATACAGTTGTAGGAGAATTAAATTCTATAATATCAGATATGTTAATCAATATAAAGAGTGCAAATATGCATTATATTTTCTGTTCTCCAGTTTACATCCCTAAAGGCACTGTATTGTGTGACTCATGAAAAAACCTTATTATGAAGAAAATATCATAAAGTAGGGAGAAACAAACAGAACACAGTATGAGAAAAAAGACAATAAAAATTAACATTTTTCAAATGTGTTAATAATTTTAAAAAGTTTTCTCTATGTCTGTGAAAAATCAATCAGTAAAAGTGTTGGGCTGTGCCCAAGATTTAAAAGCTTTGATTTTAAGTAGAGGCATGGAGTAAAGTGGATGTTCACAAGCCTGTGTGTTCCCCATTGCAGCATTGCTGGGTTAATGGTTTGCAAATCTTCAGTGCTCTTTGCCTGTAAAAAAATAAACAAATGGGGCAGGGTGTGATTTGTCTTCCAGACATATTTCAGTAATGCTATATTAACCAATTTCATAGACATGCACAAATGCAGGAAGGGCAATAAGAAAATACAATCTGTTTTAATGTCCTAGCAGGCTATGCATAGTTGTGGGTAAAATGATTTTTGACATGACGGAAATATTCTCTCAAATTCTGAAATGTCAGGTTTTGAGCTCATTTCACTTAAGTATCCTAAAAGCCCTCTATAAAAATGGTGGGTTCAGTCAGTAAGAGCTGAGTTTATAGCTTTTTACTCATAAAAGAGCAAGCAAGAGTAACTTGCCATGAACACCTGTAGGAAAAAATAGCAATAACTCTGTTCACAGTTGCAAAGGCTTTCTTAAATTAATGGAGCAAGAAACAGAAGCCAAATACACTTCAAAAAAATCCTAACAGAACTGAATTAAACCTTCTTGTAGCAAAAAGGATGACTACATACAGTTGTATTTTTACTGCAGACCAGCTCTTGATACTGAGTACTTTTTTTGCAACTGAAGTCATCCTTTCTGAACTTAACTTCCTGTAAGATACCTACGTTTCTTCTGACAAGTAAAATCTGTGTGGAAAAAAAATAGCAGTGAGGAAAAGCAAATGCTCCTACACTACTTGCTGATTAAAATTTTGATTAATGCTACTTTTTCTGGATAGTAAATCTGCATGAAATAAAATTCAAATTTGCATGGAGATGAAAATTTCTAAAGCTAGTTGTAGATAGAAGAGAGAGAGTGACACCTGCTGGGCTTGGGGCTGTGTTAAAGCTGCTGGTTTGGGCCTTTTTAAGTGCAAGGCATTTTTGTTTGGTATTTTTAGGAGCTGAACTTTGAATATATGCTTTTCTAGTAACTGAAACTAAGTCTTGTGAAACAATTTTCATCTTTCTTGTTAATTGTCAAAAATATCATACTTCCTTGATTATTAAATCCTTCACTTCGTTTCATAAAGCTGTTATGGAACCTTTATTTTTTCATACTTTTTATGGACAGGGAAAAAGGTAGAGTTACAAATCAGAATAATATTAAGGAATTGTTAATTGTTAAAATTATCAGTATTTAGGCTTAGGGGTTTTTATTAAAAGAAGCATAAACCAAAGACAGGCTTGCACCAGAAAATCATCATGCATAAAAGGACTTTTAAGGCTCTGCTAGCCCACACTAAAAGGGATAATTTGTATTAAATTTGGTTTGTCAAATCAGTAGTTGTTGACTTGCTGTCATCTATGTTGTTAATATTGCTAAAAAAATCAAAGGAAAACCTATTAAAAAGCTCTAGTCAAGGAGCAGCTTTATTTGGTGTCATTACAATTTAGTTCATTGTTTGGAAGTATGGAAAAAAAATTAAGAATAGAACAGCGGTTCCCTTTTCTCATAAAGCAAATAAATTTTTAATGAAAACCCAGAAATTGAGCTCTTAAAATATAGAGATATTTTCAATGTGAAAATGGAGACTATCAATACAATGATGTAGTGAGCAATAGCACTTTTGTGCATTCTTGGGTTTAGAAAAATAAAAAAAAAATCCATCTGTTCACAACTCAGGGATCAGTACCTACAATCTTTAGTCCTTTTAATTCATGTACCTTTCCCACCAGGAATTTTAGGTTTAAGTGAAATATTCATATCACAAAGAAGTGAATCTCACGGAATGGCAGGATGTCTTCCCAAGTTAAAGGAAACTTGAAAACGTAAGAGTCTCTGTTTAGAAAAGCTTGTCAGACTTAAATAAGATCTAAACCATTTTAAAATAAAAAAATCTTCTAAACTCTCAGGGTCCCTGTTGGGACTTTTCTGCCCTGAGATGTGTACGAGGTTTCACCCGCAGCCTCAGCGTCGGAGAATAAATCACAGCTTCTCAGGTTTTTGTTCTTCAGGGAGTATTTATTAAGTCTTATCTATAAAATTTTCTCTCAGCCCAACTGAGGTCTGCTCAGCAAGGCTACCATGGCACACTGGCTGGCCCCTCAGGGCGGTGTTATCTTTTATACTACAAACTACGTATTCTATGTTTACTATTATTTTCCAATACTTATCACCTATGTTGCAAAGTGCACCTTCTATTCTAACCAACCCAAAGTGTCCACATCACAGCAGAAGATGGAGACGAAGAAGAAGAAAGGACTGAACACGCCCTTTTTCCTCCATCTTGCATCCATAAACCCCCATCCCAATAATCCTAAAATCTACTTTTTCACCCTGTGATAGCTATCATTTATACTCTCATGGATTGTAGAGCCTCATACAAAGTTGTCAGCCTGCTCCATGGCTCAGAATCAAATCCACAAGTGTTTCTGGCTGCCTGTCTAGCTTCCAAAGCCCCCCGATAAGGGTCCTGGTAACTCTGGACTCCTAAAGGGACATCCTGAGTTCCCACACTAAACCATTTAAAAACAGCAAAAGTGGGAAGAATACTGCTTCTGCTACAGTATAGATAAGCACTGGGTTTTGCCACTTAGGTCAAAGTTGAAAGCAAGGTTTTGGTTGTTTAGGGTTTTTTATAACTCAGGTAGGAAGTCAAGGCAGTTACAGAGAATGGGAATGTCTGTAGCTATGTTACCAGTGTGGCTACATGTTATGAAAAATCAAAATTGTCTTCTTAAAATTTACCTCTCTCTGGAATGGAATTCAGCTGTTGCTTGATTGAGTCTAATGGATATTCAAATACCTTTCAAAGTTGATTAAAACAAGGAAGACCAAAATGTGCTTATCCAACAATGATGACCTCAAATGACTGCTGTCCCCTCCCAGTCCCTGTGTCACCAAGAGGATTGGCAGGATTTCTATGCTATTTAGGCACTGTATTTTTCCTGTACTGGACCCTGCTTCATTGCCTAAAAAACTTTCTTGCTTTAAATTATGTTTCATGTAAACCCATTTAGAAGAAACTGTGCCTTTATCCTTTAAAATCCTGTAAATTTTAGAAAGGTTTTATTTTTTTTAATAAAAAAGATTTTATTTCAGTTCTACTAGTGCTGCTACTATTCTCATCTGATGTATTTTTCAAACAGCAGGGGAGAACAAGGAGAAATTACTTGCTACAAACAAAGCCAAATACCACGTAGGTGTATGAAGAAATAAACACTGGAAATGGAGGGGAATAAAAGTAACTATACCTGCTTAAGAAATCTGTCAGATGCATGACTGTGCTTAGCTAACACATTTGGCAGAGCAGGGTTTTCATATTCAAATTGAGGATTGTACGTGAAATCGGAGTTGAAAAACTTAACCTTCTCCTTCTCCACATTGGATGGTTTGATTGCAGTCAGTAAACAGAGCTTTTGTCCAGCGGCATCACCATCCTTCCCAAGGCTTTTTGAGGACTGGGACTGCTTTGGCTTCGTGAGACCAGAATGCTTTTTAGTTCTGCTCCTGGGCCGAGGCGGCGGCGCGGCGGCGCTGCCCGCAGGCGAGGCGCTGCTGGCGAACCTGGCGCCCGCGGCCGCGGGGTCGGCGCCCGGGAGCGGCAGCAGCCGCGGGCCGCAGCACCGCCCGCCCCGCACGGACAGCGGAGCCTTCGCCCGGCGGTGCTCGCCGCCCCGTGAGCTGGAGCAGCACCTGGTGGTTCTCCTGTGTTTCTTGTGGTGGGCGGACGATGGCTTTTGAGCGTGGTGTTTTTTCTCCTCTTTGCTCTGCAGAAGGACATTGTAGCTACTGGTTCCTGTTGTGAAAATGTTCTTAAGGATCCCAGAAGGTGGATGCTGAAGGCTGTTTTCATTATTAATGTTCAGCTTATGTACTTCCAGATTCAGGACTGATTTCCTAGAAAGCTCTGTCTTAGGCCAGTGAAGTTTTTCTGCATTTAGGGGGAAACAAAAAGAAAATAATGAGGACACACTTGATTTTCACATCGTGATACTAATCTTAAGGACTCAAAACTGCAACATAGAGGAAACACAAAATGTCTTAAATGCAATCACATCACATTTATCTTGACTTCTAGGCATAGGAGAGAACTGAGTATGTATATCACTTTTGAACAATTAGACTGGAACTTGTAAGATCCAGATAAACAAGTATTTTATGCTTGCATCCCCATGCACAACTACACTGCTGGCAGCTAAACACTTAGTTACTTAAAAAAAGACTCTGCAGAACTTCACAAACATTTACTACTACATTAACAAATGTATAGTTTTGAGCTGATTGATCTTTAACAGGCAAAGAAGGCTTTCTGTAAGGATAAAGAAAAACTTAAAAAATAGGAAACTCTAAAGAAGCATGTAAGTAGTCTTTACAGTGTTTACCACAGGGATCCGTGCTTGGATACAAGCAATCTGGTATGATCTTATCTGCAAAATCTGATTTACAGAATTTACTCTCACAAAAGGGTGAGAACATTGGCAAGGGTCAGCCACTGTGAACAATTTACAACAGCATATGGATAGTAAGGTATGTTTAAAAGACTTCAGTTTCACGTTAATATAGACAATAAGCTATATTTAAGGAGGCGAGAGAGATCAGCTAGTTACACTCCTGAAAAGCCTTAAGACAATATTGGGTATTTAATCTCATCAAAGGTGTTCTACAGTAATAGCTGACTTAAATTAAACACTTGAGAAGAAATACTGTAAACCAAACTAAGTGCAAGAAGCAAATAAAGTCTCTAATGAGTTAACCTTCCTTCATTGCTCTCACCCCTGGCATTGCCTTCGAGGGAGACTGGTGCACGGAAAAATAATTGAGGATTAAAAATTGAATTTAACATTTGTGCTGGCTTGTTAGAGAGAAGTGACCTTGTTTCACTGGTTCTAACCATCCCATTTTCTCGACAAACAGTTCCTCCTAGAACTTTAGATCAGCTGAAACTATAGGTACAAATAAATTGTGCCACAAGAGAAATGTTATATACTTCTAGGTACCTAAAATAAAAGAGTTTACAGAAGAGGAGATATGGATAAAGCATGATTAAAGCCTGCAAAAGGGATTTGAGCTTCATTCCACAGTTATACATAGTTAAGCTCTAATTACTTCACATACAGTAATTATACCCTAAATGAAACAGTAGCAAGAGATCATTAAATGCCTGCAAGGCAGAAAAAAAATAACAGTGGCTTAATTTCAGTTTTATTTTCACAGTAAAATTTCGTTTTACTCCCAACATAAGCACCATCATAATGTATTTCAAGGTGTTGGACCTTTGTCAGTTCCATATCAATGTGTGTTCCTCAGTTCTCCCAAACATCCTGTCCTAAAAAACAAAAAGACCAGAGGTCCTATACGCATGAACATATGCTGGGTGATCTACAGCCTGGCTGTTTTCTCCACTGGAAAGAAGAGACATAGAAGCATTAGATTATTACCTAGATAGAAGCATTACCTTTCACTAAAGCACTTGTGTCCTATGCTAAATCAGTTTTCTTCCACGGTAAGCTTGTGAATTCCCTTTCTACGCTTGGCACAGGAATGTACTGCTTGACATTCCTGTTCAAATTCTGTCAGATCATTCTCATCCCATACACGACAACCTGCCTACATGGCTTATCATGCTTTCCTAGGAGTTGTCATGGTGAGAAACCATAATCCCCCACTACTAGAAAAACAACACCAAACTAAATACATGAGAGACACATTTTTTGGACAACAGGATAGGATAACCACTCTCATATTTCTGGGCAAATATCTGAGATTGACTTCAGACCTGTATCAACTACTACAGAGAACCCTTAATTTTAAGGAGAGTAAGTGAAAATTAAAGTTTCCAGAATGTCTGAACACATATTAAATTTCTGAGCACATGACTTTGCTTAGGTAGACAAAATTGGAGTTAGAAATTACACAGACACTTCTTAAAATATAGACAAAGAAAAAACATGCAACTAGAGGTATTAACACTTCACTTTCTCTACTAACCAGCTCTTGAAAGCTACAAAGAATATAGAAGCCTTTAATTGCTGCTATAATGGAACAGTTAAAACTAATATCACACATGTATCTAAGAAGTGATAAATAGAAAAGAAAAAGAAACAGAAATTTAATTCAAGGAAACAACTTAAAATTACCTTAAACCACCCATTCCCTCCCTCCCACAATGCTCGTGTCAATCAATCTAATACCAAAAACTCATGACAGCAAGTTATAGCACAGAGGTACAGCTGGGCAGTCATAAATGCTTTTATATCTACACAATTGCTGCATGCCATAAATCAAAATTCTCCTGAAAATGTCACAAATGTTGGTTGAGTGCTGAACATGCACTGGCAGGTTTCACACGTACATGGCTGATATCAAAAATAGTTGTTCCCAATCTGTAGTTACTTTATAAGCGCAATCTTGTAGCAAAGTGATTTCTCAGCTGCCAAACTGTGGCTGTCTTTAATGTCTTCTGACTAAAGGGTACTGTTCCACGCCTATTTGTGCTGGAAACCTAGAATCAACAGGTAATCTGGCACATTTGAAATATTATAATAGATAACAAAGCAGTTTTCACAGAAGTCATTTAACTGCTGTTCTAAAATTCTATATAGGTCTTCTAAACATCACTACCAAATAGATTAGAAAATAATATATTTTGACTATGTCAAAAATCATATTGTGAAGCACCAAATTCAAAGTTCATTCTCTAGTACATTTGTTTAAACTGTAACAGATATTTCAAACTCACATCTGTAAATGCAGCATCAACCAAATTAAGAATATACTGTCTTCTAGGAAACTTGTCTTACAATATCCAAGAGTTTCCAATGGTTAGCAATGCCTGGTGATTGAAAAAGCGGTCTAGTATTCTGAATATAAAATTAATTGCACAGCCTGCCTCCTGAAAACCTGTTTCAGTGATTCAAAAAGTACTGAGATATCATGCTGTTATAAAGTAGCCAGTTGGAATGGATTATCAACCCAGATTAATTGCATGGATTGCTTAGCAGTGATTTCCAGTTTTTAAATTCTGGATACCATTAGACAGATGACTGGAGATTACTTCTAAAAGATATGAAAATGGCAGATTGAAAACCACCTTGCTATGGTGTAACACTACCCTGCATACCAGGATACAGATACCACTATGGATCCTATAGGTTTTTATGTCTTGTATCTCATCCACATGTGCTACATGTGTTCTGAGAAGTACAAACCTGAATTTCATGACTTATTTCTGTTTTTGCAGTAGAAAACTGTCAAAGAACATATGCCCAGGGCTCCAGTTATCTTTGAGAATCTCCCTCGTGTAATTTATGTACAAAGATTCTTTTCATCGTTCTCACTTCCAAACACTCAACAGTCACAAAGCCACAAGTTCTTCAGCAACTAAAAAAACCCCCAAAACCCACAACAAAAATAATATAGTCTCTCCCTAAAAGATTCTACATCATGTTTACTTCCATTTATTTATATCTTGTTCCTTTCTGCAACAACACATTAATAAAAACATGGTCCTAGAGATACAGGTGAATTATTACATGAAACAATCTGCCACATTTGGAGCCCAAGGTAATGTAGACATAAGCAAGGAGGGGACAGAAGAGCTGCCTGTCCCCATTTGGTCATAATTAGGGTACCAAAGAACAGAACACCCTCCTGTTAACAGCAACTTGGTCTGTCTTGGGCCAAAGTAGAGCTCTACTCCTCTTCAGTGCTATGGTGTTTGGCATCTGCTGTCCCATAAGCTGGGCTAGCACGGTAGCTAGCCAACCAGCCAAAGGCAGCTACCCCTGTGAGTCTGAAGAATCTCACAAGACAGCAGGTTGTGCACTAGCCAAAATCCCATCATTGTCAAGACATCAGTTGGAATTGGCAGTACTGCACTTACTCCATCCTGCAGACATAAGTGTACTGTGTATCACAGAACAATTCAAAATACCACAGCCTTGATTTTGCAAAAAGAGGAGTTTTATCTGTAAATTCCATTTATACAGGTAGCTATTCCAGTGTCACAGGAGTACCAGAAAAGGGATGGAGTCCATGAGTGCTGACAGAGAATACATGGGAACCACAAATTTCATGATGATTCTGCACTAATGAAACACTTTCCATGTATAAATTGCATCCCGGTCACTAGCCTCGAATCCTGCACCACTGCAGACACTCCCTAATCTTGTTATAGGTTATTTGTTAGAAAAAATATTCGATTTTACGTTATATTCAGGAATCAGGTTCTATTATTGGTTTCTGTCCTTTAGAAACTGATGGATTGAGCTAATACATCAATAATATGCATGGTAAAATCACAGGGTAAGCATTTATCCAGCCTTTGGAGAGTGTTGTATAAATAATACCTTCCTCTAAGTTACAGGGCAGCTACTATCCAAGCAGTTTCTTAAATACCAGATCCATAGGTAAAATGAGGTTAATGATAGGTATTTGTGAGCATGGATATCTCTGTCTGGCTAGCCTTGCTCTAAAATAGCAGAGAGCTCCTGCAGTTTTCAAGCAACTATCACTCAGGTTATATATGCACAATGAACAAATCCTGTCCAAACTGTGAGTAAGGTGCTTAGCAAACGTTCATGGAGTACTTCCTCCTATCCTAGGGATGTAATGGTCTGAGACACTACTTTTGTTTTTCAGATTACCATTACCATGTTAGATTCTTGCTCAAAATGAGAAATCATTTCAAGGCTGACTTGAATTTTCAAATGTATAGGAATGCAAATAATGTATGTGATCTGTCTACAAGCAATAGTTAAGTTTGAAACTGTGAGATGAGAAGGAACTACACAGATGTGACAAGTAAGATTCTTCCTTTGACATACTGTGCAAAGGTACAATTACATTACAAAGAAATGTTTATCTCCAATATTCAGACAATTTGAATAGATTCACAGCACCCTATATTTTATGGGCTCTAGACTGTATGGTTCATGTGCAGAGGGCTATAGAAAGAATATTCTGAAAAAAAGCAGACCACAAAGTGTTGCATATGAACCTGTAATGTTCCACTGCCTCTCAAACACTACAGGCTTGTACCTGTGGCATAACAGAATCTGATCACAATCCTATATTCTATTTCCTCACCGCTGGAAACACCTTTAAAGTTTAAAAACACTCTAGTTTTGAACAGAACCTCTCAGGCAACTTGAACTAGAATGCACTGGAAGCCCTGTCTATAATGACTGAACATGGTTCAACAGCAGAATCAGGCAACGAGTTTCTGTAAAAACACTGACATTGAGTTACTTTCTATTTTCTCAAGCATCTTAGTTATTAACTAGAGCCTGTATGATATTGGGAACTTTTACATTTAACCTAAACTCTTTATTTCCCCCCCAGAAATCCACCTATTTACTTTTCTCATGTAAAGCTGTAATCTGTCATCCAGCTTTTAATTCTGAGCTTCAAAACCAATGGCAGGTTTCAGCTATCAGCTAACTTGTATTTCTGATTCATTAGCTGCCAGTGTTTGTAAGTAACTGCATTTTTAGGGCTGATTGGCAGTTTGGATTTTCTTCTTTAAAATGACAATGCTATTTGAAATGCACTCTTTCTACCTTAAAAAAAGAAAAGGTATGCAAGCATTATCCTCACATTTACTTCTATTTTGAAATACAGTATTATGTAACTGACTTCAAATTCAGGCCCTTCAAATTAAATTACATGGGCACAGTAGTAATCAGTAAAAGTGAAGACTTGGCTCTAATGAAATCAAGCAACAAACTCCCACTGATGTAATAATCTCAAGATATAATCACAGAACACTGATTTATAGGCAGACCTGCACAGGATGAAACTCTCATCCAAGCAGGTCTCTGGCTTGTTCTACTGCAGCACAGATGCAGTCAGAAATATTTGATGGAGGGATATGGACTTTTAAGATTGCAGTGGTTATTGCACATCTCCAGGGATGCTCTGATCGATCCCATGAACTTTATTTCTTTTCCCATTATCAGAAGTAACATTCTAGTCATATGTATATAGCACAGACAGAACAGCATATCAATTACGCAGAGAAAGAGCAGTTGTAAGAGATCTTAGTTACGACTGCAAGGGTATTGAATGAGGGCACACTAAGACACCTCCAGCAGATTTCTTATAGATTTCCCCATGGAAAAGTAACATTGGCTTCAACAGCTGAAGCACATGAAAGGATGTCAAATTTAAACAAGGAAAACATCTATTTCCAAGCAGCAACTGTATTGTAGGTTTTCCTGCGTTCCACATGTACACAGCACAAGAAGACAGTTTTGTGGGGCACCAAGTTATATTATTAATATACGTCTATATTATCGTTATATAGTCTTATAAGGATTTGTTAACTTCTCTGAGAACACAGCAAAGGGTAGAATCAAAGCATGTAAGACGCCAGATATAACCAACAATAGTTACATTGGCATTCTTCCTTGCATGGTCTGTTTCTCACCCCAGCGGAGCCGGTGTCACCTCCGCACTCCCCAGAGTCCGGGGGCAGGGCCAGGGCCCGCAGATGACACGCTCACTGCCCATTCACCGGGGGGGCTCCAGCTCCTGGAGCCAGGCAGGTGTGGAACCTCTTCCCCCGTCCCCAGGGACCAGGTGACAGCCCATCGACACCCGCGGCGCCGCCCGGGCGATGCTTCCTCGCTCGGCAGGGAAGAGCTGGCGGCCCGCTGGCCGCCCCGAGCGCGGCGGGAACCGCGCCGCCTCCGCTCCCGCTACTCACCGGTGACACAGATGGACTTCAGCATGGTGCTCCGCCGGGCAGCGCCGCCGCTCTGCCCCGCCCGCTGCCTCCTGCGCGGCGGGCTCCCGGCTGCTGGGCGGGGTGGCAGCGCCCGGTGCCGCGGGATGTGCCCACCTCGCCACCTCGGCGGATCCGCGGAGGGCAGCTGGCCCCGGGCTGGCAGGCGGGAGCCGCGCTGGCAGAGCCCCCGCCCGCCTCTGCAGACTACAACTCCCGGCGGGCTCCGCGGGGCCCGAGCGCCGGCGGGGGCGGGGCGCGGGCGCGTTGCACCCTGGGATCTGTAGTGCAGCGGTCTGTGTCCTGGAGTGCCACCCCGCCGGCGCCACCTGGGAACATCAGCCTGCTGTGTCCCACCGGCACTGCTGGTCTCAGCTTTCAGCAGCACAGGGAGGCTTTAGTGTCATCCTTTGCAGGAGTCTAGCGAGCATAACTCACGCAGAATCCAGCGCTGCAGTCCTCTGATAATCATCAGCTACCATCATCACTGCAATTGGTAAAAGTTGGTGTGATTGGTAATTATCTGCTGGATCTGTGGCAGGCAGAGAAAGGACTGCATGGGGCAAGAGTGCTTTGCAGGATATATGCCACCCTGGGAGACGGGTCTCATGCCCGGGGATGTCCCATGCAAGGAGAATGGAGGAATTCCATCAGGGCAACGGTTTAGGGCCGTAAACTGATGGTTACCACACAGTGATAAGTAGTAAATAGAATTTTAAGTAGAAGACAGACTTTACACCCTCCTGTCGCCTTACTTGTGCAATCTGCTGCTTTGCTTGTGAGACCTTTCACTCCTTGAAATACAATCTGTGCATTTTAAAACTGAACATCAAATAGGAACAAGTTATTTTATCTTAGTAATCATGGTTGTGCAACCCATTAATGTAGGCAGAGTGTAGGAAGATTCTGTACTCTTCATCCAGACTTAAGGGGACTACTGAAGTCAGATTACACATCAATACATTCTACTGTGTTAATAATGTATTTACTTTTCTTAAATGGTCAACATTTGTTGAGAGAGCAAGTTAATTGAAAGTGACTTACCAGCACAATAGTGCTTACATAGATCATGTGAGTGTAGTGATCTCCCAGGGAGAGGAGAGCTGGGAAGCTGTGTGGTGCTTTGAGTATCTTAAATATCTGCTACGTTCTTTCTCGTCAATAAATCCATATCTGTAATGTGCTCTACACAGAGGTTCCCTCCATAGCACCGTCCAGTAAGACCTGGCTGTATCATCAGGTAGCAGTGGAGGAAATTCTACACATCACAGCTTGTTGATACTTCAGAGAATCCCTTTCTGTGTCCTACCTGGAAAAGTTTTACTGAATTTCATGAATCCTTCTTAGACTGACATGCATATTTGCAAGTATGCAATCACAAGACTGAGTAAACACTGCTCAGATAGCTCTGTCTGCTTTCATGTCAGTCTTCACAGGCAATAATTTAAAAAAACCAAAAATAAGGGTTTAAAGCAAATATTTTCATTTTATTTCCTACTGCCTCACACACAGTCAGACTTTAAGACCAGCTATGAAAAGACTGAGGTGTCATTTTTCTCAGTTGGCTAATGAGGAGCTACACTTCTACGTAGCTGACAAATTTGATGTCCCTTTTAACTTGAATTCTTTGAAGATCTGAAAAGATATATGCTCTGTCAACATGTCCAAGTTTAACCTAAAATACCGTCTAAATGATTTTGCTAACAATGTAGCATCTGGAACTTTCAGACTTGTCTCCAAATCTCAAATTGCAGGAACTGAATAAACACTTTTAAATTTAGAGAGACAAAGCTATCCCTAATGCGTTAGAGTTTGCTTGTGATACATGGCAGTTACAGGAAAAGACCCCAAAAAACAGTGAATTGGTTCAAGCACTGCAAATAATTAGCACAGCTGATGAAGAAATGATAGACAACTGCAAAATATAAAGTCAGTGTACCATTTTACCGTAAGTTCCCAGTGGTTTTGCTGCATAGACCCTAATTCTCCTTATAGAGATGACATTTTATATATACTTGGATGCCATAGCAATTAAATCAGTAACCAGTTATTTTTGTGTATTTTACACATCTACCTCGTCTCCTTACTCCATCCAGTGGATGCCTTCTCTCCATTTCTCTCACTTCCTGTCTGCTTCTCCCTGGTGTAAATGAGTCCTTTATTCCCTGAGTGCTTGGGCAGTCAGTCACCTCTGAATCTGCTGCCTCCACTTTGTGTTTTTCTCTTTCCCCACTAGCCTTTTCCTTTGCAGGGCAGTGTGAAGGTTTTTTTAGGTCATACTAGCTCCTGGCTGTAGCAAGAAGATGCCAAAAGCAATAACAGCAGAAGGCACAAAGTAGGGATACTAACAAGCCACCTGTCCCTGCTTTCTGCTTCATCTTCGAGAAAGCTTTGTCACATTTGTTGACTAAAAGCATAACATGGAAAGGTCAGTTGAGAAAAACATTACTGAGTATCTCATGACAAGAATGCTACACACACATAGATATATGTAATTACAGATATATATATAGTGTACCTCTAGCAGTTCTGACCTTAAAAACATCTTAGCTTGCAAGTCTGTCTGGAAAGATAGCAGGAAAAAAGCAAGCTACTCTGTCATTAAATACTTCCAGGAGGCTATCAGTGCAGCTGGCACTGATCACATTGTAGGAAGATAACAGAACATGGGGACAAATTGATTGTGATGTTTGAATGAGCCAACCACACTGTGGAATACAGCTTAAATGACACAGTTCCACAGTCCAAATGGATCTATACTCATTGTTAGGAGCTGGAATTAAAGCTGACATGTATCTTGTATTTCAGCTTTAATGTAACAATACTTCCAGAGATAATTGCAGATTTACCTGGTCATGCCTTCAGAGATAATGTCATAGTCACTTGGTCAAGCATACTGCAATGTCTTGCATGCAGAGGAATATCTTTATAGGAGTATCAGCATCAATAAGCTCTGCAATGTGTATAGTCTACATTTTATTGATCTCGGTATCTGTCAGAAGCTAACACTGCAAAATTCCAACACATATGTGCATATATAAATATAGATGTGTATTTCTGCATTAGGATTTTAAGTATGTGTATATATATATATACGTTCACACACTTGTTTTAACATTGCTTTTATTTGGTTACTCCCTCATGTTCCCACCATCTTTCCACCACTTCTCTATGACAACAAAGAATCACTGATGAACTATGAAAGCTGAGAACAAGAGTCCTTAACTAACTCTGCATAATTTGGAAGAGCTTCGGGCCCTACAGAGTGGCAAGATCAGCCTTCCCTCCCTGCTAAATGACCCTTAAGCTGTCTGCTATCTCCTGACCAAAAGATTTCACTGACCAAGTGACTCCAATTGACCGTCCTTCCAAACGTATTTTTTCTAGAAGCTCCTTCAGTAATGTCTGAGATTGCCTTCTAATTTCAGCTGGGTCCTACGCTTCTAGTACACAGCAAATGCAGCTCATGCTCGCGGGAGCTGCTTATTCATAGATGTATTCAATGGGACTGCTATTTTAAGATGCACAACTTGATACAGCTCCAGTATTCAGACTGATTTGTCCACTGAATTTGTTCACATTTTATGCTAAGGAGGCTCAAAACCCTACTCTCAATGAAACAAAGGCAAACAAAACATAGGCAAACCTTGCAGCAAAGTACAGAGAAGTGAAAGCAATGTAAGATCCTTGCAATGTGAACCTATGAGTGCATCTGACTGTTGTCTGCTATAATATGAGGAAAGAAATCTAAGATGTCTATTGTACACTCACAAATGCACTTATACTTACTAATGAACAAGAGGCTGCTTTCCTATGGGCAGAGAACTGGGTTCTAAAAATATAGTCCCTGTAAAGCATGCACCTCCTTCATTATGGACTGATGGACTAGCTCACCCCTCTTGACCTTTCCTCCTCTAACCGTCTATCCACTTCTGCAGCAATGCCTTGTTTCTACAGGGGTCCTTCTGAGAAAGGCAGGATGTTGCCTTTGGCAGTGGCAGGCAGGACGGGCAGGCAAGACTGGCAAGCAGCTGGAGCACAAGCTGCTGGCCAAAATGCAAACACTGGCAGATAAATCACAAGTGCCTTGCTGCGGCAACACAAATGCCAGGTCAGGAAGCACAGGCAGCATGAGACAATCTGCCCTGTGCTGGTTTTGGGTGGTGTAGAGTTAATTTTCTTCACAGTGGGTGGTGTGGGGCTGTGTTTTGGATTTGTGCTGAACACGTGGTTGATAATATAGAGAGGTTTAGTTATTGCTGAGCCGGGCTCACACAGAGCCGAGACCTTTTCTGCTTTTCCTACTGCTGGACAGGAAGTTCAGGGTGCACGGGAGATTGGGACGAGCTGCAACCAGGACAGGTGACCCAAACTGACAAAGGGACATTCCAGACCATCTGACATCATGCTCAGTATATAAACTGGAAGGAAAAAGGATGAATAGGGGGATGTTTGGAGGGATGGTGTTTGTCTTTCCAAGTCACTGTTACGTGTGATGGGGCCTTGCTCTCTTGGAGATGGCTGAACACGCCTGCTCATGGGAAACACTGAATTAATTCCTTGTTTTGCTTTGCTTGTGTGTGCAGCTTTTACTTTTTCTATCAAACTGCCTTCATCTCAACCCACAAGTTTTTCTAGCTTTTACACTTCCCATTCTTTCTCTGATCCCACTGATGGGGAGAGTGAGTGAGCCAAGCATGGGGCTTGGCTGCTGGCTGGGGTTAAACCAGAGACCATCAAAAATTACCATCTATTATACATTTTTACTTTGTGCCTTTTGAAGTTGGTCAACTCTTTTATCGTGCTGGGATAATTTCAGTTGAAAAGCAAAGTTTTCCTAGTAGTGCATCATCCTTTTTGGTTTCTCAGGTGAGCAGTACACCTTTTTCTTAACCAACCCGAAAAAAGCACACTGTTCCTCTCTCTATTGCTGTACATTTCTTCCACTTTGTTTATTTGATCCCCTATTTTTTGCTAGTCCAAACTATACAACAGACTTGTAAAATGAGAAGGGGATATCCAAAAAACACAACACACCTCCTTACCAGCCTTTTACAAGAAACAAACTTAGTACTGGTCCAGTAGTGTGAGTACATGGAGTTTTGGAGGCATCTCTCACCTACATGCTGGACCCAGCACTCTCCTTGAGCAGGAGCTCCAGTGCTGGGAGAAGGGGACCCTTCACAGCTAACATAAGTGGGCAATGACCCACTAATGGAAAGAATGATGATGTACTTCTTCATCAAAGCATTTCATTTCATGGGACATCCAGATTCTCACACTTAGGACAGGATCTGTAGAGCAAAAGGCACTTTTCCTGGCCTGGAGAAGGTGGTCTTCTGATAAATCCAGTTTTCAAGGAGAAACACTGACTCAGTGAGGGGTAGAACCCAAGGTATAAACTCACTCTTTTTTTCCAGTCTCAAAATACATGCCTGGCACCACTACTGAGCTTTGCAGATTCCCACACAGTTTGTGAGGTTAAAAGGGGCTATAAAACAGCTGAAGCTCTTTTATTTACTCCATGAGGAATAACACCTTCCAAGTGGTATCAGTTACAAATTCAGCCAATGGAAATGGTGTTCAGTAGTGTTGGGGAAATGTGTAAACCAAACCAAGCTCTACTTTGCAGATTCCCACATAATTTGTGAGATTAAATGGGGCTATAAAACAGCTGAGGCTATTTCATTCATTCCATCAGGAATAACACCTTCCAAGTGGTATCAGTGACAAATTCAGCCAATGGAAATAGTGTTCAGTAGTGCTGGGGAAAAGTGTAAACCAAACCAGAGGTATTTTCAGACTTTATTCACCTCCACCTCCTGGCTGTTTCTGGAGATTCCCTTGCTATCTCTTCATCATAGTGTTAGTAGAGCCCTAGTGTTGGAGATGCAGCATCTCGGAGATAGGGACAGTTCAGGGCAAACACTGCTTACCTTGTTACAGACCTGCCAAGTTCAAGAGATTTTTGGATTAGACATTTAAGAATAGAAACTGCCCATACCAACCCACTTGCAAATAGCTGTTAGGGAGCAGCAGCTATCTTCATGGCCCAAGATCTGTACCATCTTCATGTGAGCTCTTGCTCGAGGCAGCCAAAGGCCCTGGAGATGTAGAGAGACACGTTCAGAGTTCTCACAATTTTCAGCACCACGGGAAGAATGAAGGAAAAATTATTTAAAATGACCTCTTGGCCAGTTCCATTCCCTTTGCTTTCTTTCATGTTTTATTATAAGGTGAAGCAACCCTTTGTCATATCACATCCAGGTGGTCAGTAACACTGTGTTTGTACTATAGACTGCTAATGTAGGTTTTACTCCATCAGATGCTTCTGTCCTTCTCATTAACAAAGAGCCATGGTCTTATTTTTATACTCCATTAGTTAGTCTAGTTTCTGTGTCATAGCAGTTTGCTAAGCAAAAGCAGATTGAAACATTAAGGATATTTACTCATCTCTAACACATCCTCAGTGTGTTATATATGTAGTTTGCACTGAAGCTGAGATGACATAAGGGACCAGCGTCCCTCTTGAGTATGTGTGTGGAAAATATAATTTCAGTTACGTTTATTTAAATTTCAGTAGAATTTGTCCCATAAGAAACATCTGTTTCTTATTTCAGATGTGCATTTTTTCCAAATGTTGAAAAAGTGATTTCCAAAGCAAGACACTGAGCAGCCTAAAATCCTGTCCAAGTAGCACCCTCTAGTGTAAATATGCTACTTTTGCAGAAAGGATTTCATAATACTCTGTGGCTGGGTTTTTTCTAAAGAACTGACATAGAAAGTGAAAAAAACTACCATGAACTCACATAAAACCCATTTCATATCCTTAGTATATCCTTTCCCTATTTAGCAAAGCATATAGACTACACTTAATTTGAAGCACCTATTTTGGTTTTTAAAAGTTTCAAGCGATTTTGCAGGTAACATTCTTGGCTTTCCTTATAAATAATTTATTTTATGTGTGTCCTATCGTTTCATTTATTTATTTAAAATATGAGAATAGGATGGCAAGAGGTCAGAAAATGTTAAGCTTACAGCCTATTGAGTCTTTAAGAAAAAAGCTACAGCTGAATACTTTTTTTGTTAGTGAGAAATGGTTTCTCAATAAGAATGTCCTAATTTTTTCATTGTTCAGAAAAATATTTCAAAAACATAAAATGCAATACAATTTGGCAGCTGGTAAAATTGCTGATGTGATTATGTGATTACTCCATTTGCACTATGTTGCAGTTGCAAGCAAGTCTCAGGTACTGAGAGTAATATCCTGGTCTAAATTAACATAGCTGCACCTAAGTACTCTCATGCCCTTTGCTTAATTTCAGAATTCTTATGTCAGCAAATCTGTACCATATGGATAAAGAAAGAAAAGGGGGTATTTTACCTTGAGACACAAAAGAAGGAAGTCTAATTCTTATCCTGTGTAAATGTTAGGAGACCTAAATGAACAGCCCTGAGAAACTTTCTGTGACTTAGTGATACAAATGCAATATTATACTGACTGAAGACAATAAATCTTTTGAGGGAGCATGAAACCCAAATATTTTTTAACAGCCCTGTAAAAAAGCAGAATTCAGCTACCCAGAGATCTTTTTCTGAAACTGAGTCCGCTTGACAATTGTCTTTTTTTGTCTCATTCCTTGTTTCACTACTCAATTTTAATGTATCTTCTTTATTTTCCTCTGTTTCTTTGTTATCCTTCCTTGTTGTCTGCCACTTTTCACTCATCTTGTTTTAGTTCTTTCTCCCCATAATCATAGAATCATGAAGGTTGGAAAAAGACCTCTAAGATCATCAAGTCCAGTCATAATGTTTTTGCTTTTCCCTCCAGCTTTAATTTCTCTGAGATTTTTTCCTTCAGTTGCTCCTCATAAGAGAGTTTCTGTAATATTTTCCCTCAGCAAGCATCCACTTTAAGGATTTTCCCCCCAACTACACTTGTCAAGGCAGAGTAATGAATGAATCCTTTTGGTAATAGAAAACAAAGTCCTAGGTAAAAGTTACACAGTAATGTCTATGGGGTCCTGCATTGTTTTAGTCTGGGTGAGCTGGTTATGAATTTCTTATTTGGACTATTAGGATAGAGACTTGTGCTCTGAGCATTGCTAATTTAAATCCATGCCACACATTGGGTTACTCACTCATGAAACCTGTCTTGTTCCTGACATAAATATATTCCTTTTCTGGATAATGTCAGCCTGTGATTATCATTGGAGCGGACAAAAGCAGTATAATCACCTTTGGCTTGGCTTAGAGAACTATCCTAAAAGCTGCCCATCAAAATGTTTTTGATTATGTAACGTTTGTAACAGAAAATACAGATTAATCCAAACTGCAGTGTTTTGCCAGACTATGGGTCTACCCTTCTATTCTGTTTGGAGGTGAAATTGCCTTTTTCCAGGCCACCTCTCTGGCATACTAGGATATTCAAGAGGATCTGAGGGCACAATTTGTTCTTCATTTCAGAATCACTGAAAGGATGGATATTATATTCTTACTGTTCTTGTGTAGTGCAGGATTCCTTTATTACAGGGGTCCTGCTGGAAGGCCTGTGAAGAGGGGAATTTCGTACAGCATGGCTTCAACTTAGACATAGCCAAGATACAGAGAGTAAGACCTGTACCATACATCCTCCACGATCCAGTAGAGGAAAAAAAGAATGTCGGCCAGGGGAAGGAGATGTCCTCAAAAAGCACTGCAAAGGCTGTCACCTTGTCTCTTCCCCAAGGTTCTTCTTCCCCCTTTGTCATAAGTTTTGGGAAAGAATTAATTTTAATTGGGACTATGGCCCAGAAATTATGATGCACACCACCATGTGCAAGGCCATACATTTGCTTCTTCTCTCTGTGGATTCCCATGCAATCCTATACTAGGTAGGAAAATGGCTTTCTGAATCATGACAGCTCTCCAGCTGATTAGTGGAAGACTGGATTTTTCTGGTAAAAAACAGATTTTGAAAGGAAATCTACACTACAAGGAATACTACACTACTGTATTCTAACTACCATGCTACATATTGATTCTGCTTGCAAGTGCAAGATAGGTGTGCATCAACTTTTGAGTTATTAAACAATGAATAAAAGGAAATTACAAGATGGAAGGTTGTAACTTTCTCTAATTGACAGGATTTTTCTGTGCATCAAGGAAGCACCTTGCTCATCTTTCCTTTGGAATCAGAATTGTGAATTCAGTTTCTCAGCAGAAAGAAAGTTTTTGGAAATATTCTCTGACAATTACATAATGGAGCTACACAGTGGACTGCACTAGGATCAGCATTTTCAATGTCAATATTTTACATTTCTAATTGGCATTGGTATTGTAAGGAAGTCAGAGTTAAAAACACTTTGACAAGTGTTCTCCTTATTAGTTAAAAAGTGCTCTGCTCTTATTAAAGTGCTAGTGCAAACATCTCTAACCTTCTGAAATGAAAATAACCCCCTGAAAACAGTCAATATGATTTAAAACTTTTTGAAGGAAAACTTAGGCAAGTAAAAATGTACTTCTTGCCGTGTTAAAAGAAAAATGACTGGTTCCAGTGCTTAAGTTCTCAACTCCCATGAAAACTACAAGCCAGCAAAAGCTGTTCCCCAAGTGCTTTGTACTGTGTTATTTATAGTTACAGAAAGAAGTTATTTTCATTAGCTTATGCCTGGCAAGAAGACATCTTAAACCATATCATGTGAGGGGAGGAGACAGTGAAGGGTGTGATTCATAATTTTTGAATGCAAAAGTCTGGCATAAAATATAAAGCTGTTGAACAGGCAGAGCTGGCTCATTGTTCTGCTGGTTTCACATGACATTCCTTTCTTTCCCTCTTTTTCTTTATGACTTCACACTGTGAAAGATCAGTTGATTTTTCCCTCATAAATTGCTGTATAAACACTGTTACTAATTTATTAAGAAAAATATAACTCCAACTGAAAATTCCATTGCTAAGAGCTGTACCTCCACCACTATGCAGACAACAAGCCTCATTTTTATAGCACAGTTCCTGAAAAGGGCTGACTTTCTTTGGCTCCTTAGAGTGATAAAAGAATAAAATATATTTACAATCCACTGATTCCTGGAAGACAGACATAATTCCTTGACAAGATGAGAAACTAAGTATTCTATTTATTTCTAGCAAAACCTTGATGAGTCTGGATCAAACTTATGAAGAAATTATTTGCTCTGTAGAGAGCAAAAGGGTAGGACAGTTGTCATATATATACTGCATTGATTTAAGCAGTTATACACTCCTAGGAATCTCCATTTCATTTTTCAGAGTACACTGTATAGAAATACATTTTATAAGAAATTTATTGCCCAGATTAATTCTCTTCCTTTTTTTAATAATAACAATAATTAGCATATGTCAGTATTATTTAGACATCCTTATGTCAGTATTATTTACACACCCTTACATACAGCCACCCTCATTCTGTCAGCCCCCACACTGAGCATCATGTGCTGTGCTGTGTCATTAGAAAGACGCCAGCAATGGATGGAGCCACATTTGGAAATGAACCAAGGACAGATGGAGCTGCACTGTATAAATCTCACAGACCCTCACGTAAAGCAGAAAGCATGTTTAGATTACAGTAACTCTGTATTATTTAAAGGGTTCAAATTGTACACAACTTTTATTCCTTTGGAATGGCAGGAGAAAGAAAGTACTTAATTCTCTCTATTTTCTGCCAATGACTTTTATCTCCATATTGGCTATTTTGTCTTCTGGTGTTTTCCTGCATTCTCTACTGCTCCATTAAAGGAATGTTTCTGTTGTTTACCAGTGATAGCTAAACCTAGTTTCTCTCGAAGGAAATAAAGTATGTTCTTTCTTACCACTGAACAGTTCATAGATTATGAATGAGTGATAAGTCCCATCTGGTAAGTCCTGATTTTCTGCCTGGTGTGTGAGCAAGTTCTGATACTGGACCTCAGGCTGCTCCAAACCATGTTTATCTGAGAACAGTGCAGAGATGTTTGTTTGCCAGAGTGTCCAATCTTGAAGACTTCTTCAGAAAAGTATTTTTAGATTCTGTTGCACACTTGTGGTCAGAGAGACATCTAGTGAATTAGCTTGGAGAATTATTTCTCACAAGTTTGAGTTTTGCCCTGTTCTCAGGGTGATAAGGAGAAAGTTTCCAAGGTGATAACATGGTCAAAACCAGGTTGGAATTCGTGAAAAACAAGTTGGAAAAACAAGAAGGAATTCACAACAAGGACAGACACTGGTGTTTTTTCCATGGGACACATCCTGGGAGATGTTTGTCCCTGTGGACCAATGAACTACGGTTCTGTTCCGTGCATCGGAACATGCTTTAAATATGGGCTCTCGGTTCAATAAAATCGGCTTCTTTTCCCAAAAGGAGTCCGTGTGCTTTGTTGTTCCTTTTGTCTCTTTTCCCTTTTATTTAAGTCTGATACCACACACACTGATGCCATGCTGTTTGCAAATAAGACAGTGGAAAGATTTTTTAATGAGGGACAATTAGAAGAGTGTTGGTTTGTTCAGCAAGTCAAAATAAATGCTGAAAGAGTGAAAGACTACTGCCTATAAATAAGCAAAGAGGCAAGAAGCACAGCACTAGTGAAGAAGGGCATTCATGCAAGGTAATAAACACTACTTGCATAGGAGCAAAAAGGTCTAAAGGGGTGCCAGTATGTATGGATAGACTGGAAATTTGACAAGGTTTACTCATTTGGGCAGGCAAGCCTATAGCAGCCTCCCGATGGGAATGGCAAATATGAAAAAAATAATAGATGTATTGGTGATTGTGCTGAAAACGCGTATGTGAAGGGTATTTGGGGTGCTGTATGGATAGCAAGGAGTGAACCTCAGCAACCAGTCGGTCTCTGCTAATTCCACATTCACTGAGAAGGGTGTGCCAGTGATATGGTGCAGGGGACAGCTGTAGGAAGTGGCGGGTGAGATTTCATGAGACCCACAGGCTGTAGCATGAGGAGGAACAAGAATAATGAAAAGGATCCACAAGTTTCACAGCTGCACTGGGATAAGTATCCCCTGCATTTACTGCATCACACAAAAATTAGGCTTTCTGCTGACATCTCCATATCAATGCCAAGTGAAAAATTAATCTTCCAACTCAGCAGCCGTAGCAAGATGTGTGATCAACCAGGCACTATTGCTCTACTTGCCTGTAAAGGAGGTAAAAGCCCCTTTATTCGAAGAGGAGCTGTCACCGAGGAGGAGCAGGAAGGTGAGTTCAAGAGGACACAGCCTTTAAGCTGTGCCAGGGGAGGTTTAGGTTGGATATTAGTATGAATTTCTCCACAAAAGGAGTAATTAGCCACGGAAACTAGCCCGGGGTGGTGGCGGAGTCACCATCCCTGGAGGTGTCAGACTGGACGTGGCACCCAGTCCCATGGTCTGGTTGACAGTGTGGTGTTCAGCCACAGGTTGGACTCCATGATCTCAGAGGTCTTATCCAAACAAATTCTGTGACAAAGCAGCCATAGCTGGATGGACTCCGGGCACGCAACATAAGGAAGCCCCGGGTGACAGGGCCGCAGACAGGGTCACACGCACAATCCGGGAACGCAGCTCACGAATCCAGCCGTGATTCCAAGGTGGGGAAAGCGGGCTCGCCCTTCCGGGCTGCCGCCGAGCCCCTCCGTTCCCCCGGGTGGGCGGGCTGGCGCGCGCGGCTGCCTGCTGCCGGGTTGGGCGGCACACCTGTCAATCAGAGCCCGCGCGCGGGCACCGCCCCCCTTCCCGTCGTGCCTGCGCGCGGCGGGCGCTGAAATTCAAATCCCGGTAGCGGTTGGGGTGGAGGTTCGGTCGTACGTGGGTGATCCTGGTGAGAGGATATCGGTGGTGCCGGCACAGCGATGGATCCCTTCACCGAGGTGAGGCCACGGCTTAGCCCGTACCGTCCCCCCTGGGCCATCAGCTGGGGAGGGAGAGCTGCCAGGGAGGCATCGAGTTGTCATTGTTGGGGACCGCAGGGATCCAGGGAAGGGAAGGGGCCGGTTGGGGTCCGAAGGGAAGGGAGCTGTTCCTTGCGCCGCGCTCTCGGGGCAGGATAGTTGCTCTTGGCGGAGTCCTGTCAGCCACCCTCGTCCCCGCTTGCGGGGGATTTGCGGGCTTGCAGTGACCCTCTTTCTCTGCAGAGGGGAGCCCCTCGTAGCCCCGCCCCGCCTTGCTCCTGCCGGTGCCCCCCTCCTGAAGCAGCCCGGGCTGTGTCAGATCCTGCCGGGAGAGGGCGGAGCACGGGTGATTGGCGCAAGGGTTTGTGAAGGAAAGGCCCTTTTCCAAGCCGGGCGTTTGCCTTTCATGCGCGTCTGGCAGAGAAGATTTCCAGCGAGGACGGAAGGGATCCCAGGAACAGACGGGAGCACTGTTGACATTCTCTGCCTGACATACCTAAAGGTCGCATCATAAGTCTGTCCAAACTGGAGAAAATCTGATAAAGAAAGCGCCCTATTTGGCACTATTGCCACCTGTGATTGGTCCCTTTCTTTGGCAGGCACAGTTCCTCTTTTATATATACATATAAAAAAAAGGCCGTCAGTTGTTAGGGTGAATTGGCTGTGTGTGTGCTTAAGTTTTACAGAGGCAAAATTATAGTAAAATGAGGTATTGATCACCTTGAATCTTTGTGAAGGTTTCTTAAAGATACTATACTGTACTCTGATTTCATGTCAGAGGTGTAGTTTTAAAGCTGTCTTGTGACTGCTTTGAGAAATGTCATAGTAAAAAGGGCCTTCAATCCAAGCCTATGTAAATAAAACCTGAACTACTTGAAAAAAAAACCTCAAAGCAGATACACTGATTAAATACTCTCTCCTCTCCTTGTAAACAATCTGTTTACTGACATTCTTTAGGTAATTTGAGTGCCCGAAGAAGGTGACTACACAGGTCTGATTTTTAAAAATTGAACATAAGGTGTTGATCTGAATAGATTTAGTAGGTGTGTTATGCCACGGCAGTTCTACCCTATCTCCATGTAAAGTCTTGCTAATTGTAAACATCTAAAACGTCCTTCCTTAATTGGTAGTGAGTGACATGATCCAACTCGTCTTAAACTTCAAATCCGGACTACTGAATCAAGTTTAAAATGGTTTTGCATGCTGGGAGATACTCCAACCTGTACACGCCCTTCTTGTACATAGCTGACTTTGAAATGCTTTGAAAATGGCCAACTGTGAGGCCACTCCCCAGGGTAATCTTCATTTAAGTGTTAGCCAGTATTGCAGAGTGCATAAAAATTCACCTTATCAAGAATATTTCTGCTGTGGAGGACATTCCACTGTTGTGTCAAGTTCTGACCAATATTAATATCCTAGTACTGAAGTTTAGTGACTTCTCAAGGTTCTGTGAAAAGAAAGCATTTTACCACCTATTTTTAAGTATTTATGTTCTGTGGTTTGTGTTACTATATTTTTTTCTTTTAATATAATCTTCCTTTAGTTTAACTGTTTTCAAATAATCTTTGTCTACACATTACTATACTTTGGTACTTGCAGGGACCTGGTGAGGCACTGTAAGTGTTGATTATGTAAAATGTAATAATTCAAGCCTCAATTGGATGAAGCATACTGTTACTTCAGTATCTGCTGATCACTTTGCAGTAGCAAATTTTGTCAGTGTCTTGATGAATTTAAGCTCAAATAAATCTTGGTGTAAGATTCAGTGGAATGCTTTCAAATCAGTTCTGAAATAATGTTTCTTTTGGTTAATCTTGCGAAAAAAATCTGAACCTTCTGAATGTCAACCAAATTATTAAGGATATGGCACTGAGGATATGGTACCGTGGGTACGTTCTCAGGATCACAGTGAACAGTTGTGACTCTCCATTCATAGCTGATTTTATAACTCAGCAAAAGGGTTTATGGTTCTTACTACAGGATGTTAGAAATTGTCTAGGTAATTTTGTACTTTGAAGTAGTTTTTACCATTCATAGAGGCAAGGATGATTTCTCAGCATGGAGGATGAGCAGAGAGAAATAAGCAATGCACAGTTTGAGGAAAATTTGCAAATGGGAGGTTTGAAGTTGATTATTCTGTTATTTGCTCCCTTTATTCTGCTAGTAAAGCAGGGTAGTTAGAACAAATTCTTGTAATCATATATGGGCCTAGGTATCTTCTCTAATATGTACTTTAAAACATACTTTTGAAAAACTGAAGTTGCTCATTAACATTTGAAGGGGAAAGTTTTTTTTTCTGGTTTTTAGAAAGTGCTTTTGTAACACAGTAATCCTCTGACTTTGAATTCATAGTCCTCAGATTCCTCAATGCAATAAAATAGGTAATGGTCTCAGGCACATCGTATGATTCTTAGGGCTGTTCTGTGCAGGGTCAGGAGTTGGACTTCTAGTGGGTTCCTTCCAACTCAGTCTATTCTAGGATTTTAGACTTCTATGATATTCTGAAACTTTGTCATCAGAACAGTTGGAGAATGTAGTTGTAGAAAATACTCTGTTGATGGACTTGGAAAGTAAGCCTCAAGTTGTAGAGTGTGGCTTACTCATTGTGTGTAATAGCACCGTTGGAATTATGGCAGTTGAATGGAAAATTTGAGATGTAGCAAGCCAATAGGAGCTGGAGCTGAACAACAGAGGTATGCATTCTTGGGAAGTGACATCTCACATGTAACAACTGAAACTCTGTTTTGCTCAACTAACAAAACAGAAAGGAATGTACCACTATTTGAATAGAACTGTAGGAATACTATTGTAAGACATATTCAACTTTTTGCAAAAAGAACTGTTAATTTAAATCGCCTATAGGATTTTTTTAAGGTGGATATTACATGCACTTTGTAGCTCTGCATTTTGGAAATAAGGAAAGTTATCTTGTTGACACAATTAGCATGGAACCTACATTGAAGGCATTAATGGCATTTCATGCATTTTGTTTTTGGGATTTTTTTTCCAAATTCCTCCTCTTTTGTGAAAGTTAGCAAAGCTGATATTTGCTTTCTCAAAACCCTGTTGAGATTACATTCTCTTTGTCCTGTGTTGCCCTACAATGGAACATTATTTAAGACTTCAGCCTTAGACAGTTAAAAATGTGAAATGTGTATTTAATTGCTGTGCAACAGGGCAGATAATGGCTGGCACAGTTCTGACAATAATTTATGTGCCACCAAACAAGTGCAGTTTATATGCTTCCCTTTAAAGGCCATTAGTTCAATTGCAGAATTTGTCTCAACCGTAAAAGCTAGATTGATAGAGTTATTAAGTGTCCTTTAGATGTGATGAAACTGAGTGACAATGACTTACAAATGCTATATTTAAAACAAACAAACCACAACCTATTTTAAACTTGAGTTTAAGTAAGGAATCACTTTGTACTAGTGTGAAACACTTATTAAAACAGCTATTTTATATGGAACATAATAAGGGTATTCAAAATTCTAGTGGGTAGGGAATGAAAAAGAATGTTATGTAGCATAATTGGTATCTCTTTATATGTGTTTCTGTATAGAGGTATCTTAATAAACAGGCTGTTTACCATAATACAGCTAGGTATAATACCAGTCTATTCTAAGTTTGAGGCAAAGAAATTCACCTTTTGATTTAGAAGATGTAATAGCAATTTTTAAAAAAATATTGATAGCCACACTTTTATTTGTCGAACTTTTTTACGACCTCTTGACAATCGCTTCAATGTTGTTTATTTTGTTAGAGAGTTAGTGCCAGTCAGGTGACTTCACCAGATGCTTTAGCAATGTGTCAGAAAAGCCTGCTAGCAAGACTTGACAGATCGAGACTGCCATGTGGTGATTCGGGATAAAAAAAAATTACTTTCAAATGTTTCTGATGACTTTGGAGTATATAGAAGCCCCTCTTCTTTAATTTTGCCATTACTTGTGTCTCTTTAGTCTGATTTTCTTTCAGAGCCAGCCTAGAGACAATAGTTGATTTAATGACTGAAATTTGGAACCTGCTGGCTATCTATGCTAAACAGAATTGCAACATCTTTTACTCTGAGGTGTTACCAGTTAACACACTGCAATGTCTGGTAACACATGACTTATTGACCACTCAGAAACTCCTCCAAAGAACCCGTGCCAGGCGAGAGAACCTACAGAGGAAAATGGCAGAGCGGCCCAAGATGGGGGCAACACCCACAATGCAGACCAAGAGGACCAGAGAGCCTTTGGCAGAAACTGGTAACCAGGCACCTCTTCCAGGTGTTGAAGGTATTTTGCGGCATGTTTAATAAAGATTGCTTTGATACCAGGCTCATCTTTTTTCCAAAGGGAAAGTGAAAACACGGAGTTTATCTTAAACTAAGCAGTGGTCGATGCAGTTAGCTGGCCACTAGGACTAGCTTGTGTTTAGCTAGACCTGAGAGCAGATGTGCCAAGTTATTAGTAAGCTATTTAGAAATAATTGCATAATGCCAAAGAGAATGCCTTGTACTTGGTAGATTTGGGAAGGGCACTTTTTTGGGAAGCGTATCAGGATATTTATAAATCATAACTTTATTTGCACTACAATTTTGTGTTGTCAGAAAATATTTTAGATTGTTTGAATATTAATTTGTTTGAATACTCTGACTTATCCAGTAAAACCAGATACAAAGCCATCACCATCAAAAAGGCTCTGCCCTAATGATACAGAGACTCAAGCTTCTAGTTCGGAGAAAGTACAGTCAGTTCCTTCAAGTTCCACAAGCTATGATTCTCCTCAGATGACTTCAGAATCACACAAAACTGCTTCTAACAGAGCTTCATTGGTTCAGCCTCTTGAGAGAGTAAAACCAAACACCAAGTCAGAAATTCCTGCCGCCCTTTCAGTCAAAACACGTATGCAGAAGTTGGCAGAACAGCGGCGCTGCTGGGAAAGTGAGGGTATGTTTCTCTTGCTAAGCACCATTGGTGTCTCTCAGTGTTTGCATTGATGATTATGTTGGCTAGAAGAAGATAATTTTGTGTGTGAGAAGGTTAATGTTTTCTTAAAGAATTCTAAGGCAGTACTAGGGCAGGCCTAAAATATTGAAGCTGTTGTAAACAGCTTAATTTTAAACTTTTTTTTCTCTACTAGTCTGATGCCTTGCTCCTCACAACACTGACATAAAATTAGTGAACTGCTTGATTAAAAGTGTTTAATTTTCTTAGCCTCAATGCCTCTCTCTAGGGCTGGTAGTTTGATTTTGTTGATGGCAGGAACATCTAATTTTTGATAAAAATAATATATAGTATAATGCAAAAGATGCAACAATATCTCAGTATATTTCACTAGCAAAATAAATGTTTTTTCTTTTTTTCCAGATCCCTCTGAATGTGTTCCTCTGTCTCCTCTCCAGTCAAAAGATCTGTCTGTTTCTCCACCTAAGCAGACATCCAATGCCCTGGCAAGTGAAACCCCTATTGGGAGAAGAGGCCGTTTAGCTAACCTTGCTGCTACAATTGGTTCCTGGGAAGATGACCTAAGTCATCCATCTGCAAAGCAAAACAATGCACAAGAACAGCCTGGCACTACTTGTTTATCCAAATTGTCCACTACAAGTGGAGCATCTGCTAGAATCAATAGTAGCAGTGTAAAGCAGGAAGCTGCATCCTGTTCTCAAAGGCTTGTTGAGGCTTCTATTAATAAACCAGCAAACTCAAAGAGAGCGGTGAGTGTCTGATTCAGCTGCTGATTAAAAATTGATTTAAGTATTGTATTGGGTGGACAAATGTTAGCACATAACTGTTTAATCTGAATTTATAGATTTGGTATGAGCAATCTTAGTCTATTTATAACTTCTGCTTTATTGCAATCCCACATGCCCTTTTTCTAATAGCAAGTCTGAAACAGCTTAGAATTCCTTTTACTGAGACTTAAAGATGAGAGTACTTATGTGTTTTGTTGATATCAATGTGCTTGATAGCTGCTCTTGATCATCAGAAGGGGGGCTTGTTACAGAGATACTGGGTTTCACTCTGTTACTTCATGTAGTTGATTGACTGAAATTTTAAATGTTATTGCTGTACGAAGACTCAATCAGAATGATGAAATAAGTAGTACCAGACATTTACTATTCAATTTATGCAGTTTCTGCAATGATAATATTTGCCATGTGCATTCTTGTTTAGGGAAATGTGGGATAATACCTGAAATAACTGGCAAGAGCACTTGAAATCAAATGCTGAAACAATTTGAAATACTGGATTAAAAAAAAGTATATTTAAAGCTTAACACTTGCTCTTGGCTTTTTCTTTTTTGAAGGAACAGGTATATTAGGTGATAGTATGCTATGCAGAGTGCTTTCATTCTTTTTCCTCTTGAGAGAATAAGAACATGTCTCCTTTTTTCTTTTTCCCTTGTTAAGGCTCCAAACAGTTTAACACAGTCTTCAAGAGTTGCTGATCCCTGTTCTAAAGAATCTGAAGTACAACAACAGCCAACAGAGAATCCCTGCAGTCCTCAGAAAACTGAAGAGCATACACAAACGGCGAAGTCAGCTTTGCCTCAACCACTTCAGTCCAAAGCAGAGCCAGTCAAAGGAACACATGTGCAACTTGAACCTAAGGGTAAACCCACAACACCAGGTAGTCTGTTTTTCAGCTTCAGTGAACATTCATTCAAATTAGGCTGATGTGTGCTCTGTTGAAAACTACATATTATTTAAGAATTTAAGGTACCATACCAGATAATACCTATTTTCAACTGTAACTTGAGTAAAATGTTGATGAGTTCTGTGATAATTATTTTAAGTTTTACAACTTATGTGTTTTACAGGGGATGTTTTCTTGGACATGGTTTTAGTAACTCTTAAGAGCAAAAGCAACCAAACATTAATTGAGATTGCTCAAAGTTTATTTCAGATTGTTGGATACTATATGTATCCATTTGATATAATGTTAAGAGCCTGCATATTTAGAAGAAATCAAAGCTTGCCACATAGGTGCTCTAACTTTGCAATGTCTTTATTTTCAGTGATAGCATTGATGTCAAAACAAGTGAACATCCTCAGTTTTAAATTCAACTGCTTATTATGTTAGAAACCTGGACTAACAGCTTGAACTCTTAAAAGTTATGGACAGAAAAGCAAGTTTTAGATATGCTGACAGTAAAAGATAAGCTCAGTCAAGCAGAGTGAATGCCAAACAACATATCCACTTCATGTACTAGAATGCTTATTTCTGTTAAAGATATCAGTGGGGCTGGTTTTAAAAGAAATTTGGAAAAGGCAAACCAGTTTAATAACTGGTGTTTTACATACGGACTGTAGTAAGATGTAGTAAGAGAGAGACATCTACTTGCTTTGATTTACTGTTTTATTAACATCCCTGTTATGATTTACTTTTCAGGTTCAGTTTGTATAGAGTATAATGAAATAAGAGCTGTAAAGGAGGCAGCTTAATTGCTTCACTGGGAACCTTCATCAGGATACAAAATTGCAGTGATTTCTTTAATTTTGAGAGTTTTTTTCAAGGCAAAACAATTGTTCTTGTAGGGGAAGCTGGAATTAAGCCCTTCCTGGAACGCTTTGGGGAGCGCTGTCAAGAGCGTAACGCACACAGACCTGCTACAAGTACTCCAGGGTGCAGAACATTCATTGTTACCCGAAATACAAGGGCAGTCCAGGAGAGGCTTCTCAATCAAAATGAAAATTCCTCTACTGCCAGTTTAACACTTCAGCTTAAGCAGGTACAACTTATTACATTCATAGCTAGCTTGTAAGCTTGGGGAAGATTACTTTTATTCTGCAGCTACCTGAGGAATCTGAAATGTTGTGACATCTTAAAGCTGTCAGCTTTTCTCCCATTTCCCTTTGTTTAGGAACGTGAACGAGAGCTTGCATGCCTTCATGGTCGATTTGATAGGGGCAATCTGGGAAGTGTGGAGAAAAGTGACAGTTCAAAGAAGAAGCTTCCTGAAGCTAAAATGGTAATGTGTTACCTGATCAATCAAAATATCATACTTTGAATTGCTTTAACATATTCTGAATACAGAGTTAGACATGGAAATGTATAAAAAGGTTAAAAACCTGTGCTTTGGGAGTGCCTGGGCTGCACAAGACCACTTGTGGAATGATTTGTATGATTATTAACAAAGTATTAGTTTTTTTACCTCTTGTAGAACCAAGACAAGGGATTCTGCTTTGAGCCAATTGATTTATTCACTTTTTGATGATGTTAAGTGTGGGGGCTTTTATATTCTCTAACTGCAAAAGCAAAATAGCTCCTCATGCAAACATTTGCTACTTACTACTTCAGCTAAATATCTTAGATAAATAAATAGGGTACTGTATAGGCAACTTCTTTTTCCTAGCAGATGTTAAAATGTTTTTCTGGTAGTTTTTTTAGTCGCTTTGAACATTACCTCCTGAATGCATTCTATTTTTGTTCTTGCCAGGAAAGCCAATCTCAGACTAGTCCAAAACATCCTCCTAGTTCAGATGCCTCTGCTCTTGAGTCATCAGAAGACACATCAGCAGGTGACAGGCCAGCAAAGTCTCCCAGAGTGGCATCTTCAGGTGAGAACTGTCACAGTTTGCCTGTGACTAGTGCTGGACAGGAGCACTGCACTTGATATTCATGAGCAAAGAAAGAGGCCAGTAACACTGATATGTGGAACTAGACCTCTCCTTCGGTTACTGATTATCTTATCTAAATCTTGTACGATAGAAGTACTCTGTACTCCTATACCACTTGGAAGGATGGCAAGGCAAGACTGTCTTTTTGTTTTTCAATGAGTATACCTAGGTTTCAAACTTTAATGGAGGGTAAGTGCAGGGAAGTGAGTGAGAACTGTCAATTACATATTTAGTCTATCCTGTACCTGAGTATCCAGATTTCCACTAGAATCTAATGGGAGGGAGCTGTTCCCTTGTCAGTATCCTTTTATGATATTAATTCTTATGGTAGGACACAGGAAAAGTATTGTGATGTGCTCCTGACATCCTTTCTGGTGCTTACTGAGCAGAAGAATCCTCAGGTCTTTGTGGAAAAGGTGTGAACTTACTTAACACTCTTGGTAGCCTGTTTACTTGTGAGGTCAAACAACTTTCTAGAAAAATGTGGTTTGTGTGCAGTGGTTTCTGTGTAGTGAATTTTTTGTTTCTCTTGTTAAAATTTTCTCTTTTTGCTTTAAAGTGTCAGCATTGTTCTTGTGATATCAGTTTTCTGATTATAAGACAGAAATTTAGATGTACAGGTTGTGGAAGGTATTCTAATGTTTTTTCCTGACGTGTGGCTAACTGGAATATTTAATCTCGTGGTCTTTTTGTTAATAAAACTTCTAAAATTCAATAACTAAAATAAAGGCTAGGCATAATACTTCTTTTCTTTATAAACCCCTTAGATATTTCTAAATGTGAAGAGACTGATAAAACCAGTCTTCTGAAGACTGCTGAGTCAAAGAGCCCTGTAAAAGCAATGTCTGTCTCAAAACTTGAACAACTTGATGAGAAACCAAAAGGTTTGTATTGAGTAGATGTATATTAATGATTTAGCTCTCTATGGCTACTTGTCTAGGACAGTGTTAATATCCTTCAAGTGTGAACAATGAATTCACCATCCATTTGCTGACCCCCACCCCCATGTGCTTTGTAATGAGGTTTATATAAAACAAATTAGGAAACTTCTTTTATCATACATAAGTCTTTTCTCTTGACATTCAAATCTTCAAGGAATATTAAAAAGCTGAAACTAAAAGTTCATTGGGAAAGGACAGAAATGGCTGCTCTACTGTTGGACTTGCAGTTAAGATGTTTTTGAACTCAAAGGTTGAAATTTGTCTAAAATGTGTCTTTTCATTGCCTTTCTGCATTAATTATGCAGTATATGTTAAAACAGTATATTAACTTAGCCGTGGTAGTTGGCTTTTAGGTTCTATATGCCTGACTGTAAGAAGTGCTTTTTAATCAAGCTCGCTTGTAAAGCAAAATGAGTTTGCTTCTCTGTTTGTTTAATGAGATTCTTGATGCTACTAATGTATTTAAAAATGTCACCCTTCAGGTGAAGTATACGAAGGCAAAATGTGTGTGGATAATGAGATGAATAGCTCAAAAGTAATAAATGAGATTTTTGACATTCTTCAAGAAGATGGTCCAGACATAGAAAAGCTGAAGAAAGAAATGAGCATGAGCCTGGAAGATGAAAGTGATGAGGATGAGCAGGAAGAGTCACTGAACATTTCATCAATGTCTTTGTTAACCCCTCTAGTGGAATCTGTTATTTCAGAGGTGAGAATTCAGGGAAGGTGGGGAAGGGCTTGTTTATTACAGAGATGTCTGATTGGCTTGTGAGCTGTGATATTTTGTAGTATGAGGATATCTGGGCAAATAAAGAAGTTACAAATGATATTTTGCTGATGAAAGCATAGTGAGGCAAATTTATTTTTCTCAGAAAACAGTGTAGCATATGAGTGACTGCTGATGCAAAATCTGAAAAGCAGGAATTATGTAACTGTACTGATTTGGAAAGTAAAGGTGGCATCTCACTGATAATCTGTTAGTGTCCTTAAATAAATAAACTTGCTCTATGTCCATATTTGTAAAATATAATCTGTTAAATAGTATTAAGCAGATTTACTGTTTATATGTAAAACAAGTAAAGGAGAGAGAAAACAGATTATTATGTGAACAGATATTTGTAATATAATGTGTTCTTTTCCTCAGGCCTTTGGTTCTCCTTCTAAGTCAACAGGGGATGGTAGCAGTATCAGTGATGTAAGTCTAGAGTCTGAGAAGTTCCAAAGGACTAGAGTTTCCAGGGGAGAATCTGGAGACAGTATTGGCTTTATGTCAGAAGATTACAACCTTCCTTACAGGTAATAAACCCTCCACCCCTGATTCTCTAAGTGTACAAGTTAAAACACTGGCTTTTTAAACTCTTCTAAAGATGCATACTGCTCAAACTCAAAATTAAGCTACAAATTAATCTTTTTTGCAAGATCTTTATTGTAGTATTATAGACTGTGTAGTCTCTTCTGTTGCTTAAATTTAAAATCAGCTGGTGGAATGCTTTCTTTAAAGCCCTTTAAGCAAGTTGGAAAACTTCAATATATAATACTTATCTATGTATATATTAAAAAGAGCTTGGCACACCTGTGAAACACTTTGTGGGGTTTCCTTTTTTAAGTGTCGATGTATACAGATCCCAAAGATTTAAGGAAACTTATGGTCCTTCAATAAAGCAAGTAATTGTTCGCAAAGAAGATGTTGCTTCGAAACTAGAAATGAGAAGAAATGGCCCATCTGATCAAGTCAATATCAAAAAGAAAATGCAGGTACCTAATATGCCTCTTAAAATCCTTTTTCGAATCTATTGTTTCCAAATTTAATTGCCCTTGTGAATGTCCAGGACACTAACATACTGCTTAGAACTGCAAAATTAGGTTGTTTAGCATAAATGTCTAATGGTAGGGAATGATGATGCAAAACTTGAACAGCTGATGCTTCTCTTAAAAGGATCAAATTATAGATTAAGTCTGCAGAGAATAACCCATTATTTTGAAAAGGAGACAATCTGCATCTTAGCACCTTTGAATTAGGCAGGATTGATAACTACCTACTTTCAGTAAGTAATCTGTTCTTTACTAGTGCTTTGTTCATCCATATTGCTGGATTTTCTGCTTAGTGCTGCTTCCCCTGGTGAAGGGAAGACTATGTGGGATATGGAACATACAATATTGGAATTTTTCACTCCCCACCATACCTCTGAGATCAAAACAAAGTTGTGCTGCAATGTTCTTTTGCTGAAGTCATGGTAAACTGCAAGGCTTTTGTACTTTGCTCTCTAAAGGATCTGATTTTCTTGTGAAGCATTGCCCCCCAAAAATGCTCATCTTGAGACATTTCCTTGTTTGAATGCAACACTAAATATCTCTTCTTGGTAGTTATTTTTCCTGTTGGTTTACTCTAGGAATTGAACAATGAGATCAACATGCAACAGACAGTGATTTATCAAGCCAGTCAAGCTCTGAACTGCTGTTTTGATGAGGAACATGGAAAAGGGTCACAAGAAGAAGCAGAAGCAGAGAGACTTCTTCTCTTTGCAAGTAGGTTTTTATACTCAAGTTCAATTCTTTGTAATGAACATTTTGACAGGGTTCATAATTTCTTCCCCACTTATTTATTGTGTTACTTTGTGGCCATTTATTAATAGTTCTTCACTTGGAAAAAAAACCAGGATAGTATCTGTTCTGTGTCAGCCCTTTTTATAGGCAAGAGGACATTTTTAGTATCTTTCTTGACCCTTATATTCCTACTACACTGTAAAATGATTAACATTTAAGCTGCATTTTACATACTTATGGCAGAAAAAAATTGTTCAGTACTTTTTCTTCTGTAGAACTATAATTAATTTCTTCATGCAGCTGAGAAGAGAACTGCTTTATTGGAAGAACTGAATAAACTGAAGATTGAAAGACCACATAATAAAAGAAATAAAGCTGTTTCTTCATCCACTGAATTTGTTCCCTCCAGGGGATCTGTTTCCATTTCAGAAATGTGTCTACCTCTAAAAGCAGACTTTGTATGTGCTACAGCTCAAAAGCCAGGTAAAACTAGCAAATAAAAGCTTTCTTTTCTCCTCCTTCCTCATTCTCCCTACATACCTACNTTTTTTTTTTTTTTGTCCTCTGTGTTAATATTCTCAGAAATCTAGAGGTAATGAAAATTTAACTATTGCAGTCAGTTCATCCGCTTCCAACTGATTTTTTCAATGTTTCAGCAAAAGCTGATGTGTAGTTCAGCTGGCAGACCTAAGGAATATAAAGAGCTAAGATTATATGCTGATCTGACTAAAAGTTCTTCCTCTCCCCTTTCACACACTGGTTAGTGTAGGTCTGGCCTGAGATGCCCCAGGCAGTAAAGCAGTAGCTGTGAATCCTGTGGAGACAATTTTACTAGTAGACACAGCATAAAGAAAATAAAATTGTTTCAAGATGAAGTTTATAAGCAAGTCTCAACTGTAACTAAATGTTTTAAGTAGGGTGAAACAGAGATGTGCTTAACAGCAATGCAGTACTTGGGGATTTTTTAGATACTTGGAGTCCTCTGGCTAACCAAACCATCTGATGTGTACTTACAGAAGCAGGAAATTACTACTATGTAATAATACTGAGATCTGGAGCAGAAAACATGGTTGCAACTCCATTAGCAAGTACTGCCAGTTCTCTGAATGGAGATGCTCTTACTTTTACTACGACGTTTACTATGTAAGTGTAAAGAAACTCTTTTTTGAACCAGTTTTAACTCTGATGGGGGAACATGCATAAAAACATTTAAAGTCTTAACTATAGGAATTTCATATTCTGCAACAAAGTATGGTGAGATTTTGTGGTATAGCTGTTTCCTTCTTCAAACAATAGCTGGAAGGCACTTTTCTCACAAGAGCAACCTAGACTTACTCAACCATCCATCAGCTATTTTATCTCTTGCATTTTCTGCCTTTTGTCCTCTCTTGGAACACCTGCAATGAAGATGGATTGCTGTGCCTGAGATATGTTTTTCTCTTTTTGCAGCAGCTAACATTTTATATATAGCTATTTGGTTTGGTATCTGGAGAAAAAGTGCTCTTACAACTATAACTTTGACTCTCACATGTCAGCTAAAAAAATATTGGGAGTTTGAACGGCTGTTCATTAGTAAGTCTTCAAAATAAATAAACTATTTTTAAAGTTCTGGAATCTTCACTTAAAGCTATTTACTTAAAAAACCCAGTCTGTAACGGAGAGGATGTAATCTGAGAAATGGTAGATGCATGTCATCTGCCCCTTGTCCTCTCCTCCCCTTTTCTTCTCTGAGTTCTGGAAAGTGTTTTAAAATAGTAATACACTAAAATCTTCTTTCTCCTTGGACTGTTATAAAGAGCAAAAGGAGGGAAGAAGTAAAGAGTAACTTAAAATGCAACCAGACCAACCAAAACAAGCAAGAACTCCCCAAAACCTTGCCACAAACCAAAACAAAAGCCTTTTTGCTTCAGTTTGTTTAACTTGTTTTTTCTTCTTCCCTTTTAGGTATGATGTGTCAAATGACTTTGAAATAAATATAGAAGTTTACAGTTGGGTATGTATCAGTTACTGTCAAGAGGAGGTGTAAGGGAGACTGATGTGCTGTGCTTTCTTAATACCTTCTTGCCTTACAGGTGCAGAGAAAAGAAGTTACAAGCACTGATAAAAGGAAAAAGACAAATAAATCTAAGGTAAATGGAACCTGAAAATCAGTATGTAATGTTTCAACAGAAGGTCCACTAGGAGAACTGACTGATCATCTTAGACAATCTGTTGCTTTTAATTCCTTCTTGGAACATCTGCCATGACACATGGCTTATGTAGACCTACAGCAATTAGTAGATTGGATCTGCAGCACTTGATTGAGTCTGAAATATATTGGTGGGGAAGAAGTCTTACTAGTTCTGCAAAATGCTATGCTTTGCAGACCTTTATTTATTAGGTCTGGGGCCTGTGATAGTGATTTATTGCCCTTTTTCTCCACTTCAGTTAAACTATGCCAGTCAATATGCCCTACCTTGGAGTTTGATTTGTCTTAAAGGTTTTATTGATCAACTAAAAACTCCTCTTTCTCTCCAATATTAAGTATAAGCACTGGATGCTTACTTTTTAAAACAAACATTGTTTTAATAAAGGTGTGCATGTCAAATGTTTGTGCTGTATTAAGGATATGTAACACTGAACAAGCCTTTCTGGAGGTGGTTTGGTTTTTTTTTTTTGTGGTAGTTTATTTTGGGTTGGTTTTGGGGGAGTGTGTGTGTATTTTTCTTTTCATTTTAATAGAGCACAGAGTGAATTAATAGCTGATTTCCTCCTTGACAAGATATCTGTCACTAGGTAAAAACAAGAAACTTGAGTGTCTTTCAAAACAGTTGGAATGAGTACTTAAGTCCTGTGTCTGCAAGCAGAAATAGGAAATTTCTTTATTCTTTGATATGGCACAGTGAAAGCCTCCCATAGTGAAAGCTTCCACCTATTCTCTAATATAAGTTTCAAGTCCCAGGGTTTGCTTCCTTCCTGTGCTGTAGTTTAAAGGAATTATTACTTGAAACTGAATGATTTTGTGCTACTCTAGGTAAGTTGCTGATATGAGGTTATATAGGTTTGCCAATGGCATCCTATATCTGCTTTTTGACAAGCTGCTTAGACTTGTCTTTGAGCCTCAATAAGAGTACATAATTCTTGTTTGTGTTTAATATAGTCTCACTTACACTTTGAGATATTAATTTGAAAATAATTATGTATAACAGCAGTATATTCAACATATCCATACTTTTAACTCTTACCTTTAGTTAAACAAATGTAACTTTGAAATCCCGTTACATAGGTAAAAGGGCCTACTAAGATTGGTTTTCTCAAATATGCTAATCATTCCAAGTTAATGTATGCGTTAACTTTTCTGCAGTAATTATTTCGTTGATACGTAGAATTTCTTCTGCTGAGATATATTATGTCCAATCAAAACCCAAGACTTATTCATAGTAATGAGTACCCATTCAAAATTTGAGATAAACTTTCAGTAGTTTCACTGTCTAATTTTCATGCAAATGTGGTGGACATTCAGTAGCAAATGCATTTATCTTTTGTCTTATCTTCTTGTCCTCTTTTGTAGGTTATTACTCCAAAGAGATTATTAACATCTATTACCTCGGTAAGTATGAATGTAATATTGTAACAAGATCTGACTATGACACCTTCCAAAGGCTACATTCTTGCACAGATTAAGACTGTGCCCATAATAGGTTCTTTCTGTCTTAACGCTCTATAAATTGTCAAGTTTTTTGACAATTTTTTTCTGTCAACAGCTCTGTTACATATGTAATGCTGGAAATATGCAGTTACTACACATTTATTTTGACATTCTTTTTGATTTTTTTCTATTTGATTGGGTTTTTTAAAGTACTTAAAATCTAATTTCTTTTTACCTTAGCTTTGTCTTCTGTAGAAACTGTCAGAAGTACTTTTTCACTAAGCATTTATTTCTCTCTCTTCCTAGAAAAGCAGCCTTCTTACTCCAAGTAAGTAAAATCTAAATGTCTTATGCCAGGATGAATAATCTACACTTGCTGTCAAAACTACTGTATCAGTAAATAATACTTGTAACAGATGACAGTTTGTGAGTAAGAAACACTAAATTTTCCAGCCCAAAAACTGGCCCTGTGGCTTATATCTGAGTTACCATTATGTTTAACAGAAGATATCTTTACAAAATCAAAACAAAAATCTGATACCAGGTACCCATGGCTTACAATTTTTTTCCTGAAAGTATGAATTCAAGCTAATTTAATGATTTTTAAAGTAGAGAACTAGAGTCTGCTATCAGCAAAGTAATACAGAATAATTTGAAAATATGAACAGATCCTGAAATATTGCTTGTGTGTAGCATTTTTTTCATATATATTTCTATATAAAAAACATGTATAAATTTGTTTATATATTTCTGACTCTTGAGAGGGAAAAACAGCATCTCTAAGTGTTTTTCTAAGTGGATAAAAGTGTTATACACTTCTCTAACTAAAGTATGAGATACTTGAGCTAGCTTTAGCAGAAATTGCAGCAATAAGGAGTTCATGATCTAAATCTGGAATGTGTGTCATGCTGCTGCAACTAGTAAAATTCCTGAGCTACAGTATGTGTTTCTCATGATGTAAGTGCAAATGAAAGGTGCACAAATTCTGTAAGATTGCAGTGTGTCACTTTAGAAGCGGTCAAGAGATTGAAAAGCCATATTCCTACTGCAAGGCATGTGTGCTTTGTAGCGTGCCCTAGCATGCTCTCCATCCCCCTGAGACTTAAAATGCTTTGTTTTCTCATTTGTGGATGTTTTCAAAGCTTGTTTCTGAAAGAAAAGATCTGCTGAGAAGGAATGGAAGGAATAAAGATTCTCTCTGAATGCACTGCTGGGCTGCACTGCAAAGAGCACTTCTCCTGGAGTACTGGGCATGCATACAGTAGTGCAAATAAAGTACTTTTTATTAAGCCTTGCAGCATCCTGATTGTGTATTTTGTAATGACTTCACTTAAACTCTTCTTCACAGCCATGGCCAGTCCAGCTGGCCTGAATGCCATACGCAGTACCAATTTCACCCTTGTTGGATCCCACAAGTTATCACTGTCTTCTGTAGGAAATACCAAATTTGCCCTGGAAAAGGTAATGGAAATTATTGGTTACCAATCCAAAGGTAATTGCATACTACTAGAAAAGTTAGTCTGGGTTTACTTTTCAGGTGAAAGTACCATCCTAGAAATGAAACATATATATTGGTTTATAGATATGTTATTTATATGGTTATTAAAAACTTTTGCTTAATTGTTACTTACATATGATTTCATATTAATTAAATGTAATTTTGAGATAAACAGGGAGACTTACATTACTATGCCAGATGTTCTTTAATTTCTGTATCTCTGTAAGATATGGTTATGCAAAGATAATGAAGGAATTTGATTACTGATTTGCTTTCACTGGCAAAAAATTGATGTATGCAGTTGGTATCTCTATACATGGTCTTCATATTGTTGCTTCTACTCTTGGAGTTATCACTAAAGAAGGCATTAAGCATGTTTTAATGATATTGAAGTATTTGAATTTTTCTGCACTTAAAAATTGCCATTTGAATGTATTTAGGAGTATGAGTTTTTCCCTTTCATATCCCAATTAAATTTGTAGAAGCAAATTGTTTTAATATTTTGGAGAGCTATTACTGAGTTTTATGTCATTACTTCCTTGTCTAAGCATGTTTATTGGCTTTTGCTATGAGAAGTTTAAAAAATGCATTCTTACATTCATTGTAATGTCCAACCTTGTAACATCTAATACTTAAAACCTATTTTAATAGGTGTTTATGCCAGCAGCTATCCTAAGCTAGTTTAAATTAATTCAAATGTTACTGTAGTTTATGGTAGTACTAAATTACAGTTTCAGCTACCCAAACAGCAGTATAAAAATAATTTTCTCTTTTTTGGGCTAATCAATTCTTATTTTGATGATTGTATTATTGCAATTACAGCTTCTGATGAGGGATGAGAAAACAAGAACTAGTTGTGTTTGTGTATAAGCCTTAAAACACAATATCCAATAATCCCAACTTGCATTTTAGAAGTTTTGCCTTTTGTAGACAGAAGTAGATCCCTTTCCTGAAACAGCTGGTAAAACTTAATGGTTAAATTTCACTGTTGTTACTATGTAAATTTCAGAAGTAGCAGCTTTGGTTCTTCAGCATAAATGTTTCTCTTAACCAGAACTATACTATATAGAACAATACTATACCAGAACTATGTAGAAATCCTTGTGTATATCTTCCTGATTGGAAACCCCTTGTTCTTGGAGTTAATGGAATCAGCTTTTGCATTATATTCAGCAGTTTAGATTTGGACTTCATTGGTTTACATTGCATGACAAGACACTGGACTGGACTAGTGAAATATAGCAAAAGCACAGTGTTTAAAAAGAATTCCAGGGAAACTATCACTTGGTTAAGTTTTTGCAGACGCAGTCTTACAGTAATCTGGTAAAAAGGGCAGTTCTTATTCATGACATATTTGGAGCTTTTTGTAAATAAATACCTCAGTAAGATTTCAGTTTTGACATGGCCTATGGCTGTACCAAACAGCTGCTTTTTAACTTGCTTCATGCATTTCTAATATGGAACAAACTGATGCCACAGTGGTTTTTTTGAGTGTCATTCCTCTCTTTTACTTTTGTACTGTTAAAATTCAGGGTATGAAGGACCCAAATATACTAATGTATAACTGTGTCCTTTTTTCTTCTAGACTATAACTTTACACTAATTGCATTTAGCATGTTTCTTTTTTCCCTAGATAAATTTTGAAGGGGAGGAAAAAGAACTGTTGGGCTATATGTTCCAGGACAAGGTTGCTATGATCCTTTAGTTTATAATTTAAAATAGCCAACTGCTTCCTAGTGCATGTTGCTCATTTCTGTCTGGCCTTTTTTGCAGCTTTATTTTTTTTTATTCTGAGAAAATGCTTACAAGGATTTACGAACTAAATGCAAGATGTTAGAAGAACCCTTTAAGACTTGCAGAATTCTACCCCTTGTCTTTCACAATAATAAGCATGCTGTTGGAACTCAGTTATTTAAAAAAAAAAACCTAGGGTTTTTCCTTAACTAGCATGTTTTTCTTGTCTTCCTAGATCATTAGAGAAGGGTGCTTCTTGCTTCAAAACAAATGGATGTGTTTCTTAAAGATTTCTAGTCAGGAAGTTTAAGCCAGCTTCTTGATGAACTACACAGAACTTAGAATCAGCTGCTGTGCTGATAAGAGAAGCAGAGAAAAATGTCTGGTGGCCTAAATGTTGGTTGAACTCAACTTGCTGCTGAATAAAATTAAAATCTCTCAGGACCTAAATAATCTTGCTTCTCATTCTAACCTTGTTCTGACAAGACCTATCAAGACATTTGTTTTTTTAAGCAAAAAGTTTTGAAAATACTAAACGTCAAAAAATTAGCTCCCTACTTGTACACAAATGGGCACTTAAAATATTTTGCTTGGTGTATATGTTTTTGGCTTTAGAAATTATGTGAATTGATATCCTTAACAGAAATCATTTGTCTTTAACCTATGAAAATAGTTTTATCTAGTCAATAATTTGAGTCCTGCAGAAGAAAGTGTTTTAGATGAATTTTCATGTTTTCTCTCAAAATTAAGCAAGTGATAATTTTAGTATCTATCATCTCCTGTTTTTAATCAAAAGTCTCCTAAGAAACCAGTTTTTCAAATTCCTGAGTTATCTTGAGACCCTTTCAAGATAATCTATGAGAGTAAGCTGTGTTCCTATGGCAAATACCTGAATGTCCACACCAGAATGCAAGACAGCTTAGCTTAGCTTTTCATCTAGCTGGATATTTGTCAAACTGCTTTCTTTCTGTCACTTTAAACCTTTGAAAGTGATATAATGTTAACTGGAACTCAATATCTTCTCATTATGTGTACAGGAGGGTGTTTTGAAACCTGCTTTAGTCATTAGTAATGGTGTTGTAGCTGCAAAACTGTGTTTTATTTGTTATACAACCTCTTTGCTTTGCCTGTCACACAGTTCTTCACTGTTAAATTTCATAAATTGGATTCTTCTCTTCTGATGTAAAGCTTAAATGGAATAAAAAAATTCATAAACTTGAAGTAGGGAATGACCAAATGTCCTTGAGGGCCTCATTCAGAAATGGATTTTACTGTGCTTTATTAGGGTTATATGCCATTATTCCCTGGTGTAGCATGTAGGGTTTTAGTTGTCTTTGCTGATAAGTTGCATCAGTCCTGGATTTTTTACTTTTGTTACATAGAATTGTTTTACTATTTTTTGCTTCTCAAGTGGTCATGCAGACTCCTACCTAATGCTTAGAATTTTTCTGTGCTATACTATTCCTGTTGAGTACAGGAGCAAGCAATACATGCTGTGTTCGTTGAGTAGATCTAACATAAAAAAATGATTTGATCACCTGCTTGCGTATGTCTTATGTCTGGGCGGAAGCTGCAGGATGTCTGCAATTCCAAGGTGATCAATTTCTAACCACAACACCTATTTCGGTGTTCTGCAGGCACTGAGGCCACAGATGAGCACTTTTAACTATTAAGGGTTACTCCTGTTCATCTTAACTACTAGCAAAATTTAGTTCCATTTGATTGCCATTGATTCCGTGGTTCTGAAAGCGATTTTGTAACTGTGTATGCATGCCTGTACCTATTCCCTGGCAAACAGTTCTTTATTTGTATTTGAGTAGCAGCATCGACCTTCCTGGTTTCTCTAGTAATAGAAAAGACGAATGTTTTTGATATTTTTTTTTTTGGTCAATTTCTTTTCAAGATTCTTAGGAGTGTTGCTTATTCATATTAGCAATAAAATAATGTGTAGAATGCCATGCATGTCATCATTTGCTTGTTGAATTAGCAGTTTGCCTCAGTTTACTTGTGGGGGGGGACAAAAAGGATACGGTTTCATGGGAGTATCAAGGTAATGAGCCGTTATGTAAGGAGAGATTAGGGAAAGCTCAAAGGCAGACCTTTGTTGCAAGCTCTTCCTCAAAACTCTTGACTATCAAAAAACTGTTTAACTGTCCTCTGGTATAGTAATGAAGCTACTGTATTTTTTCCAGTGGCAAAAGATAGGACTAGGAACATTTTCTGTTAGAAATTACTTAACAGGTGTTTTTAACACCTTGAGTGCCAGTTGAGAACTGTTCTCATTACTTTTCCCCTTTCTAGATTTTCTTTTATGCAAAGATTTATCTGAGTAGGCACTACTACATCAGTATCTGCCAAAAAATGCTTATGGTATCCAAGTACCATTCCTGTTTAAGCTCACTTTGATATATTCCAAACAACTTGGTGTGAAACTGAGGCAGAAGCTTGAAAGGTGTGGACTGGTGCCTTCTGTTGTTTCTAACCATGCTTGAAGAGCCTGTTTTTATAGCTAGAGTGCATGTTTTTATATATGAACAAACTAATAAATAATTCTTGGAAAGCTTCTAAATGAACTTGAAACCAAAAGTGACTATTATTGTCTTGCTTGAGTGACTGACTGCTTCTTTCTGGCTGAAGGTCCTAAGAATAAGATAGTGCTAACATCTTGGTGCAGGTGGCTTGCTTGAACTGGTAAGACTTAGTTGAGATGTGTCAAAATTCAATGATTGGTTTGCATTTTGCAGGTTCCCTTTTTGTCTCCTTTGGAAGGTCATATATATCTGAAATTAAAATGCCAAGTGGACTCTCTGGTGGAGGAGAAAGGATTCTTGGTAAGGTATTTACTGTATTTGATTCAAACTCCTGCCTTGAAAATTACAGGACCTATTAAATGTAGTAGTTTTTTATACGTTTGAAGCTTAAAACTGGCTTGATTTTTTTTTTTTTTTTTCTCATTTCTGAATCAGACCACAAATGTTTCTTAGTTTATCTTCTACAATTGTCTAAGTTAAGGCTACCTTTTTAGAGTTTGTGTGTCTCTCTCCTAAACACCTGTTTGTTTGCTATTATGAACTTCAGTTAACCTTTTCTTGCTAAAATCTGTGATGTTAGATGAGACTTTAATTTTCTGTAGCAGAAAATTTTACAGGACTCTTTTTTTGTGTGTCTTGTAAAAACAAATTATTGGGTTTTTTCCACTATGTTTACAGCCTTTCAAAATGGCAAAGAAAGAACAGTATTTTTTTGAGAAACATCTTGTACAGTTCTCTCTAAAACTGGGCCTAGAAAATGCAACTGGTACTTGGGCCTAACAGCTGGAATTGTTGATATCCACAAGATGGCAGTAAATGTGCTATGAAAATGAAACATTAACATTTGCTGTTATTTTGGTGTTTCCAGAAATCATGATTTCTTTAGACTCTTTCCAAACACGGCTGTCTCCTTTCCCTTTACTTAATTGAAGTTGAACAGATTTCATTAGATGCAAACATTCACATGCTTATGGTATTTGCTATCCCAGGTTTCTGTGTACTAATTTGAAAAATATTTTGCTTTTGCTATACAATGTGTAAAACCTGAAGAATTATATACATACATACTGAATTTGTTCAGAGTAAGGGTTTGGAAACTCCCTGCATCATTGAATACTATAATATGAATTGTGAAGAGTGAGAATCACACACATAATTGGGAAAAAAAGCTCTGTATAAGTTCAAGCGATACTGGAAATGGAAGTCTGATACTAAACTCTCCATTCCAATACTAAGGAAATGGGGCTTGAAATCCAGAATCCAGTAAAAGAACTGCCAACACAAACATTTAAAAATCAATTTCTAATTTCCTTTGAACTGACTGGATTCTCTTGAGTGTGGCCTCTTGAATAGCTGCACATTTTTTAATCAACATATCAGGATTAAAATTACTCAAATATCTAGTAATAATAAATTGGCTTTTGAACATGTTTTGTGACTCATTCATACTGCATATACTATAAATAACCTTTCTTTACCTTAAAATAATGGGAATACTTGTCACCATCAACATGAAAATCTGATAATTTTAAACAACGATATGTGCCTTTTATCAAAAGGCTGCAAACCTGAGAATGATGATAGTGTGGGTAATTTTCTATGCAATCTGGAAAATAAACTGTGCAAGTAGAAGCCTCTCTCAGTATAATTTTTTTTCCTTCTCTTTCATTTAGTCCTATGAAGGGTTGCACTTTGAGATCTGTGCTGGTAGAAAAATAGTCAAGTACAGACCAAGCTCAAAGTACAAAGTTACCCCATTAATTTTTTGTTTTTAAGACTATGTTTGAAGATGTCAGTGGATTTGGAGCATGGCATAGGCGCTGGTGTGTGCTGTCTGGAAATTGTATCTCCTATTGGACATACCCAGATGATGAGAAACTAAAGGTAATGCTGTTTTGTAAAGCTTAAGTCTAAAGTTCTGTGGTACCCTACACAAGTAGCTGTTCATTTTTAAGGACAGTAATGTTTAGACTTTAGACTGCTAAAGCATGGGATTCAAGGTCCTAAAGCTTCCTTGGGGAATGGAGGGGGCTTGGCTTCATAAAGCTGACCTAAATCAGGACAAGCTTAGAAACTGACTTCCCTGTCTAGTAGGAAAGGGGAGAAAGTGATGGAAGATCCATATTTAATTTCCCTTTAGTCTTAAGGCCTTCCATTTTGCTCATTAAATCACTAATTATTTAATTGAAATTGATTGGACTTGTACAGCTTAATAAGCAGACTGTATCTAGTTGCCTTAAGTTTTAGACAAAATTATGACTAACACTTAATATAGTAAAAAATTAGTGGGCAATCCTTGTATATTGCAGAAGCGTAATTGTAATTATAGACTATCTTATTTGAAGTCCTTCTCTTTTTGCAACTCCTCATTGTACAAGAACTGATGCTTCTTAAATGGTTCTCACAGAAAACTAAGTTCTTCTTGGGCTAATGAGACAAATCAAAGGTTTATCTGTCACTGAGGCGTCACTTCTTGTCTCCTTTAGTGTGCTCCTGCAGTGTACTAAAATATTTCCAGGTTCTTTTCAAGACTGCTTTCAAGAGGGTTTTTCTTGCTCACTGAAGTTATTTACCATTAAACACTTTATTGTTTAGTGGCAGAACATTTTCTTTCCCAAACTCTGTGGCAAACTTTGATCTTTTTGGGACTTCTTTGCCAATCCAGATGCCTGAGTTTAGTTTCTTCCCTGCTAACAGAGGAAGACCATATGCTGATAGTTGACATTGCCAAAATATATCAATGTACTTTCTTTCCTTGTCAGGAGAGAGGGAAAAATCTCTGCCTACTGTAAAACAAGATAGTAAGAAAAAGTTAAGTTAAACAAGAAGGTGGTTCCTATTTTGCTGTTGTCTACAAGGAAAAAGCTTTGGTTTGTTTTCCAGATTGTGTTCTGGAAAATCTTCTAGACTTGTTTCACTATTTTTCAGAGAGAGAGTCAGCTATATTTTGGTGATCTACAGAAATATTAAACTTAATAAATGCATTCCCCTCACCCCTACTATATCTGTTCCATTGTGCAGAGATAGATGTCACTCAGAAATATCAGTATTAGGCCATGATTACTTTAAATCATGGAATGTTCTTTTAAATTTCTTACAGCTGCACATGTATCACCTTTCTGTATGGAGTAGCTGACTGAGGGAAGATGTGTTCACTTAATATCATCAAAGTTGTCAAAGCATATGTTTTTCAGAATTACTCTTGATTGCAGTCTTCTTGACTGATTAACTGATTTTACTTTCAGCATCCTTTGGGCCGGATAAACTTGGCTAACTGCACTAATCATCAGATTGAACCTGCCAACAGGGAGTTCTGTGCCCGTCCCAACACTTTTGAACTAATAACTGTCCGACCTCAGAGAGAAGATGACCGTGAGACCCTTGTCAGCCAATGCAGAGACACACTCTGTGTTACAAAGTGAGTGCATAAAATCATGGAGATGGTGGGAGGGTATTTTACCTCATGTAATAGTTTTAGTAATGTAGGAGCTTTACAACTTTGTCATAATGATGCAAAGGTCATTTAAACGCTAAGGTTTTGGGTGGCACTTGAACTGTTTTGTTCACTTTTAGTCCTAACTGCGTTCTAGAAGTAGAAATGCTAGGTGTCTTGGTAGCAGGATTGTGGAATGCTTGACTTAATTTTTAAGCCTGCTATTTGAGCTCCTACGGTTGATCAGTTTGACATTTGTTACAATAATTAATTGGAGGTGGAGAATTAATCCATGGGGTTCCTTGCCTTCTAGGAACTGGCTGTCTGCTGATACTAAAGAAGAGCGTAACCTTTGGATGCAGAAGCTCAACCAAGTCCTCATTGACCTTCACATGTGGCAGCCTGATGCCTGCTACAAACCTACTAGAAAGCTTTAAACTCGGGAAGGGAACTACACAAGAAAAGAACTTAAATGAAAATGGGGAAGTCTTCTGGGTCACTTATACTTTAAGTTTGAGAGAGTATTTAACATTTTAAAGGACTATGTTATCCAGTGTTTTTATTTCACTTTAAAAGTTTAAAGAACTTTTTACTTCCTAGTTTTGAGTATTGTAGGCATCTGTTTCTGAAGTGCTAAATATTTATATAACTCATTTTTTGGAAGTCTTCTAGCTAGATGCATTCTCTTTTTTTAAATAACTAAACTATTGCAGGAAATCACACTTCGGGGCAGGAAGTGGGAGGCACTAGCTAGTGAAAGACAAGCTTTCTATATAACTCAGCTCCCTGAAAGAACCAGTAGTTCAAAATACTCTTAACTTATGCTGAAGCATAAGATTTAATGTTTAGCATTTGTTAGGGTTCTTTTGTAATGATCAGGCATAGAAGTAACTAGTCAATTTTATTCTACAACATGCAATACAGATAATTCTGTTTGTACAACATCCTTGTGGTCAGAACAGAAGACATGCACAAGATATTCATGCTACTGCAATTTCTCTTACAAACTAGTATGGATAAGTGTGTGGCATGTACACTATGTGATTTGCAGATGTGGAATTACATATGCCATATATTGCACTTTGATAGAAATGGAAGGTCTTGAATATTTTTGTTAGGACTATTATATAAAAAAATCAATCAAAAATTTAGGTTTAGGGTTGTATACACCAATATTTCCTGGGACTTGTGGTTTTTACAAGCTAGAATTCTCCATTTGAGAACCAGGAATAGGTTAATAGGTTGTAAAAATACCCTTTTTTTTGTTTTGTTTAATAAGACTTTACAAAGCTGCTATATACCAACTAATACTCCACTAGCTGAAAGAACGGGTCTTCCTCCCCTGTATAGACATGTCTACAAATGCTTATCAAAACAGTACTTCAGACCCATCATGAAAATGGCAACATTTCTCAGTTAAAACTTGCAGTTTTCACAGCTTTTCACTGAGTATATTGAAATACCAGCTCATTACTTCAATAGGAATGCAGTAGTGGAAAACATAAAGATTGCTATTGCTGTTAGATATTCACACTCGAAACACTAAATTCTGTTACCTACCTTATACTGTTTTCATCCTGCCCTTTTTATACTTGCTTTTAAATCTCATTTTCTTTTTTAATGTCTTTAAATATTTCCAAAATATGTTGAGATTTATTTCATTCAATTAAAATAAAAAGTTAAACCCTTCCTGCTTTTTTCATTATGTCATCTATGCCTTTGAGATACTAATTTGTAGGCTGAAGAAAAGCTGGATTCCACAGTGTTTAAGGAAGGATTCTATTCTGTACATGTATCCCAGAATTCCACTTGATAATGTGAAGCCTTAGATGTAGCTAGCTGAATTTTGTAGTGGGAATAGTGCAGTAGTTTGTCCATGTGCAGCAGCTCATCAAATATGAAGAGGAGAGATGGTTTGGGTTTTTTTTGTGACAGATATGGCAGCAGAATAACAACAGTATGGACAGTGCAAGAGCAAATTTCAGCAGTAGATGTGTGGTAGGCTGTCTTCTTAAACTCTCAAGTGAGTTAAAATCATTAAATTTTGAATTATGAAGTAAGTTCACAGAAAGGTGTTAAGAACAGAACTGGATGATATTCAAGAGAACATTTTTTATTTAGGCTAATTGGACTATTATCCCTTGTAGAAATCAATCAGTGTTTGTTCATTGTGCAAGAAGTTCTCCTCATAATGGAAAAGTATAAAGTGCAACAGTTGGTGTTAAGTTAGAAAAGCTAGAAAAGCTGACCTGTATGGTGACTTCTGGGCACAGGCTCTGAGTGGTGAGGACATGGGCTCCTGCAGCCAGCAGAAGCATGGGATGCAAGCTTAACAGGAAGCCTATGCTTATGCTTTCCTGGCTGGCACTGCTGGGTGCTGCCTCCTCCCCTCCCATGTTCCTCTGCTCTTTTAAGGCTTTTCAGTGAAAGAGTTTGCAAACCTACCTAACAATCAAGAGAACCTTCCCACGTGCAGTGTGCTGGACCCAGCCGGTGACATAACCCCTCCCATATTTATTCACATGCTCTGACTCTTCCCCAGAAAAGATCTTGGCAGACCATTCTTTCTAGAACTACATACTGCTAATAAACTTTGAATTGCATGGAATTATAATTAGTTTTCCAAGATAAACTTGTTTTTCCTGTTTCTCTTTTCACTGTGCATTTTTCAGCTTCAACCAATCTAAGCACCAGGAGACAGTTAACCTAATGGAATAGACTAAAATTCATAGTTTGTCACTGCTTTAGCATAAATAAGCTTTTTCAGCAGTATTTTTAAATATAGGACATGTATTTTTAGAATGGTATGGGTAAGTGACTGATGGTTGTGAGTGCAGATTTCAGCTGTTTTTTGCATTTGAAAGAATAGAGAGACAGAGCAGTTGTAAAAGCTCATCGCTTAATAGCCTCAAAATTCATCTTAATGGATAGATAGTTACTGCTTTAGTTATATCAGGTTTCTGTATGCAGCTGGGTTTGGAGGTGCAGAGCTCACCTTGAGGCACAAGGGCATGTGCTTTGGGTAGTGTGCCTTCAGCCAGGGGCATGCCTATTCCTTGGTGTCCCAAGACCCTGTATTCAGCACAGAGCAATGGTACTGGGCAAACCTTTGAGAGGGCTTTGCTTTGGGACTCTGCTATGGAGGTTTCAGGTCATCTTTGAAAATATGTTCTAGTTTTATAAGAAACCTTTTTTTCCCCATTGTTCAGAAACTCAAGAAGTTCACAAGTAAGAAAATCTCTAAGAGAAAAATGCTTTGCTCTGGGCAATGAAGCTTATTTTAGCTGAGGAAATGTCAGTTTTACTGCTTTGTAAAAACTCCTAATTGGTGTTATTCAATCCTAACCTCAAATGAAATGCAAAGAAATTGCCTTGAAAATTAGGCTTCCAAACATGACTCCCTTCCCCCTTTTAATTGCTGCACTTCTGTGTGTTGATGTAGAGAAAATAACCTGATATTCTGTAATTACTGCCTGTGCTGTACTTTGGCTGTAGTAAAAACATGTGGATGCACTTGTCTCTGTCCTTATGTTATGTTTAATGAAAGATAAGAGTCCTGAATAGGTAACACAAAAATAGGAGGTGCTTTACCTGGCCAGGGTACATGAAATGTTATGTTGCTTGAAGAGAATTTCTACAGGAAGCAAGATTTCCCTTTCCTCTTGATGCTAAATAGTCTTCCCACGGCATGCCTCTCTGCTAGTTGAAACTAGTCCTTGGGAGACTGGATATTTGGGAACATCTAAATGCCTTGAATGAATTGGGGCCTTATTAACAAGTCTCATTCAATTAAGGAATGTATTCCCTTCTGCTTTCCTAGAGTAGGTGGCTTGAATATTTACTTAAGTGTTAGCAGTCATCCCAAAGGAATTTCTATCTTAATTTCTATCTTAATAAAAGACCCAGCACTGACTGTACTCTATAAAAAGGATCAGGATCTAGGAAAGCAATAGTACATACTTCAATCAAAATAGTATTACCCAAGTCAGCTCTTGCCTGTTCAAAATGCTGAGAGGGTGCATGTCCTACAGCCAGGCCTATCCTTGGGTTTTGACCACAGCCCAAGAGCTGCCTCATGTGTGACACAGCCGTGTGCAAGGGCTGTGCTCAGAACAAAAAGCAGAGCAATTCTACCTGAGCTTTAGGCTGCTGGGGTGGGTTTTAATCATGTCATGTTAATGTTTGCTTTTTATCGGATTGTTTCCACCCATAATTAATGCCATTTTATCCTCTTTGATCCCTCTATCATCAGTAAGATTATGGGTAGGGTAGAGCTGTCTCCAATTTTTAAATATTTCTTTATTTTGCTAAGAGCATTGGATAAGGTGGTGAAAGAACACAGTAATTCTCTATCTTCAAGTCTGCCCATGAAGTAAGGGCTGCCCAGCATTTTCAGTGGGTCCCCAGCTATGCCTGTAAAAGACATAGGACTGGGCATAACCTATTTCTTAGGAAGCAAAAAAAAGCAACCTCCTTTAAATATATGAAGTGTTTATTAATATCTTATTAATGGTGGAAGAGAGCCTGTGCTCAGTCAGCCTGTTGTTGATGCTGCCAGGCATACTGAAATTGTAGTGCCTTGTTATTCCTGGCACACTTCAATAAGCAAAAAGCAGCTAAATAATATATTGACAATCAAGGCAGTTACATACAATTTATAAAAATATAATGAGTTTGGGGTTCCCTCCCTCTCCTTTTGGGATCAGATTAACTGTTGAAACACTACAAATAGCCTAGAAATGTTCCAGAGAAGAAAAAAACATTAGGAGTAGGAGTTTGCTATATATAGATTAAAGAAATACACATTTTCAAACTGGTACAATAAATGGTCTAGCTGGCAGCTATCCTTTGATTTTTATCTTTGTAGCTTCACAGAAAAAGCATAGCTTACTTGTGCAGGTGAGATACAAACTGAAAAGAATGCTCTTATTATGTCCATTGCTACTGGCTCTGATAACTTTCCCTCCCCCCTTCTCTGTGTGTATCTTTAATCATCTTGACTCATGGAAACGCCACCATAAATCACAAGGGCTCCGGCAGTTCAGAAGTCAGTGTCCACCTTGATCTTTGAATATGGCTTCAATCTGGTCGTTGAATGGATTCTCCTTGCCAAACACTTGAGGCCACTCATGTAGTGCCCTCTGCCAGGTAATGCCTGTTCCAAGGGCTGCAGCAATCTGCAAATTACAAATACTATCAATTTCTTGTGCCTCTGTAATACAATCATTTCATGCCAGAGCTTAGAAGACCCCACCATAAGGCAGACTGCCCAGTATAATCATGTGATGGACTGTAACCTCTAACCAAAGGAAATACCCCATTCCAGTGGCTTGAGCAGGCCAAAATCCCAAACAGTAAAAAAATGGGATGAGGGTTATATATCTGCAACTCCCTGACCTGTCATTTTTCTAATAATGATAGTCTGTCTCCAACGACTTCCCGATGCCTATGGTTCCTAGTCCATAAACTGCTATTTAAAATCCCTGAAGTCTGATTTTTTTTTCTCCTGTGACATTTTGAAAGTCTGTCAAAAGCACTGCCTGGGTGTAATGCATAGAACTCTTGCAAGTCCAAAGTAATTCATGCTCCCAAATACCTTTGGTACTTCTAATAAATGTTCTCTGTGCTCTCCTGGGAGGAAACCACAGGTGTTGAGGAAAAAGAGGCCAAATTATTTCCAGTTTCATAACTAACTGTGTCTGATGATCTGAGTTTGCACCTGCTACTGGGTTGTCTTCAGAGTCTTTTTCCCATGAGACCTGCAGAAATGGTACAATAGTTTTTCTCCTCAATATCAGTCTCCCTCCAGCTTTCACAGAGGTTTTTGCCCTAGAAGTTGTGTACCAAAGAGAAATTTTATCTGCTGTATTGCCAAGGTGAAAAACATCAGTGGTAGCAGAAAGGGACAGAGAAAAAAGCCTGAGTCTCCTTTATCCAAGTTTGTACACCTAAGGCATTTTTATTATACTCCTGACCTGCAGTAATATTTGGCCTATATGGGAACTTTATTTTCAACCCAAACTTTTCAACACACTGATATTGATTGCAATTATGAGGTTTAAATAAGGCTAAAAAAACCTCTTTTTTTTTTAAGGGCCAAAGTGAGTTTATGACATCAAACTATTTGAGTACTGCTGTTTCGGAGTTTGGAAGATACTGGAGCCTGTGGGGAATTTTTATGTGCTACTTTTTAAATCCTGTGCTTTAAAATAAGCTCTAATAATGGGCTGGAAGATGAAAATCTTTCTTTTATTTAAGGGCTCATGTGCAAAGAGTAACTTTTGTTAGGGGAAGGCTCTTAGACTCTGGTCGCTCAAAGTCTTTTTAAACTAATGAAGGAATTGGGGCAGAGAAGAGGAATAGTGGAGATTTCTTCATTAGAGGCTTTTCTCCTAGTTGCAGTTTCTATTGGGACCAAACATTATTCTGGGACACCCTATGGCAGCCAGGGGGCTGAGACCCATCCCTGTCAGAGTGGTCCATTCTGGCATGGTAGTCTCCAAACCTCCTTCACAAACCTCCCTCATAAACCTCCCTAAGCCTTCCACGTGTTTTTTAGGGGGATAGGTGGAATTGGTTAATTGATTGGTTGGGTGGGTGGTTTAAAAAACCCTACTGTCTTTGCATGGTACACCCTTTGTAAAGGTATCACTGGAGGTATGTTCTACAGTGTTCAGACTAATGCTGAACTAATTTAACGTATATGCCTCTAATTAAAGGCATATGTGCTTAGACTGCCTTAAATTGAATCAGGTCCCGCGCACACATGATTTCTTGATGTCTTGATGAGTTCAATAATTAATTCTGGATGAGTTGTTTAGCACAGAGAAGGATTTGTGACTCTGGAAATTGCTTTCTTGCAGGTCTTTTTTAAATTTCAAAGTTCTTGTACTTTGAGATGTGGTATAATTTTTATAAGCTTTGCAATTATTTTTTTTTTGTTGTGAAGATGACAACCCCAAAGCAAGTTTTTAAAAGGAAGCATTACCCATTCCTCACAGAGCTTTGGGTGACTGCAACTGGGAGGCAGCTGTGGATTTTCAGCAGCTTCTGTCCATGTGTTTTTCCCTTCTGCACCAAAGAGGTGATAGGCATGATTCTCAGCAAAGTGTAAATACCCAGCTCATCTGCTATACGTCACTTCAGCTTTTAATCTTTATTTCTGTCTGGAACATGCTTTGCTATGTCTTAAGGAAGAAAAAGGGAAAAGCTAATCACACTCAAGCTGTGGTTTCCTGCCTATACATAAACATTAAGAATCTTCCAAGCATCTCAGGTTCCAGTTTGTGATGGTCAGGGCTTTCGCATTCTCCCTGGAAACATCACAAAAGCAAGAAATGAAGCGGTTTATGCAGGGTCCTGTTGAAATGCATGGCCCTGTCATCCAAACAAACCAATCGACTCTTCTAGAGGGAAGCGGTGTCCTTGAAGCCATCTGGCATTCAAAAGGATTCAAAAGTGAAATTTTGTAGTAAGGAGGAGATGCTGAAGAAAATTTCTGGGCTCCCTCTATAGTCACTGTGAAGAAAAAGTCAGATTTTTTTCCAAGGACAACTAAGCCAGACTTTGGGGAATGGTGTCTCAAAAACAGCTCTAGAGGGTAATTGGGAGGACTGAATGAATCACTTTGCCTTTAGGTGTTAAAAGTCAATAGCACGAATTTCCTCCACCTCCTTCCTGAGATGCATATTTTGGGAAAAACTTTATGGAGGCAAACCTGAGCTTTGAAACTTTACTGGAATGCAGTTATGCCAATTATGAGTGTTTTGTTTGCTCCCTCCAGTTTTTCAACTTAAAAAAATATGTAGGAAAGTCCTTTTCCCACAAGAAATTTATAGGAAGGGATTGTAGTTCTAGGTCCAGCTCAACAAATCTGTACTTGGTGTTTATCCCATCTTTCATTACTTTTTCATATAAAATATTCCCTGGAGCGGGCTAATTTTTCCTGCCTGAGTGCCTAACATAGCCTTTCTCCAATGCATGAAAAACTGCACTAGCTCTGATGGAACAGGGCAAGTGCAGCCTTTTTTCTTATCTTCTTTTTCTTCTCCTTGCAAGGTATGCAAGCTTTAGTTAGAAAGGTTCAGTTCCCTCCCACATCCCTCCAGAATGTTTGGATGTCCGGACTCCTGAATATACATGCTGACACCTGCTTCTGCCATATTTATACCAGCAGACTACTTTTTCTATTTTTTTTTTTTTTAACTAAAGACACAGTGGATAAACAGCAGGTGAAATTCGGGGGCTGACAACAGACACCAGTTTATCCTGCCCGTTGCTGTACCACAGTAATTAGGGATCACCTAGTGATCACACTTGCCAGCTCAGCCTTGGGTTGAAAGGGGCAGAGAAAGTGTCTCCTTCACCTTGGAGTGCTTTTCAATCCAAAAATTTGGAAATATTTGTCAGGTGCTTCTAGATCTACAGAGGGAAAATTCAGGGAAAATACCCTGGCTAGGTATCTTATCTATTGAATTTATCAAACTGCCTGTGAAGTGTGGGGAATAGCTGCAGGGATGGAAGTAAGAGCCTCTGTTCACTTGACAAGTTGCATGGAATCAACCCTCTCCTGATAGGCAGCTCTATATGCTACAGAAACCATACCTGGCCAGAGGCATTCATGTCAGGAGAAAGTAAAACTTTAAATAAAACTTGAATGAGGAGTGAGTGAATTGTTTATCATCTTCCTTAAGAATACTTAAAAATAACAGTCTCTGCTGACACTTCTCCTTCTATTTCTTAAGAGAGTCACTCTTTTGGGGCAGAGTGCTACGTCTCAGTCCAAATAGTGGTATGTTGATAACAGACTTCTCTACACCAACAGGAAAAGAAAAATGGAATTACAATGGTGGATGTTCGGATAAGGCTAATTAATAAATCCTAGGAGGACAATAACTCACTTGAAGTGTGGCATATCTACAGCTGGCACCTTGACTGTAAGGGAAAATGTACCTGTAAAGCATTAATGTCATCCTAAGAGCAGGAGGGAGAGATCATAACCACTGCAGGATGCCAGGTCCAGAGGGAGTGAAATATGGCAGTGCTTGACTGCATCTTGTAGCTCAGCACTCTGGGGACTGCAAGCAGGTTTGCAGCTGCCCTTCAATGTCCTTTTGTAATTTCCTTGTGGCTTAGGAAGGATCCTGTTAAGATAAATATTTGCTGCCTTCAACTCTGTGTTACCTTGCCGCTGCTGGTGGGATGCAGGATGGGCAAGAGGCTGGATGAAAAGCTGTGATATGACAAGCCTGGCTCCCACTGTGTCCTGGTGCTGGGGGTTACAAGAAACCTCAGGCTAGCCTCAGGCCAGGGAAAGAGAGGAAAATAATGCAAAGAAAATAATGCAAAAGTTTCCATTGCACTCCAGACTTCATATTGCAGTTTCTCCAGATGGCAGGATTGGGAATGAAGTTTGTTTCATCATTGTTTTCACTCTCATTTCACTTGCCAGGTTTTCACTAATTGCTGCCTTGCAAAAAGCCTGCACCAAAAAATCAAGGCACATTTGCTCCACATCCCCAGGCTGCAAGTTCATACTTTAATGCAGGTGTTCCCTGGTACTTGTGTGGTAGACAGGCAGGAATTTCTTCTATGTAGGAGTTCATTTTCAAACAGGAGGATCTTGTAATTTGGCAGGGCTAACAAGGCACTGTATGGCCCTGAGTGCCTAACATGGGTGTAAAAGATAGAACTTAAAGCATCTACTTTGCCTTTGGACTTCCCCCTGCAGGTCTCCTATAGCTTAACTGACAGAACAGTCAATGGAGAAGCTGCTGAAATGTTGGAATCCATCAGTGCTTGCAACTCACTCCTGTTGAAGTTCTTCTCCACTGACTGCTCTTTCCCAGCATGGAAAGCAGCATCACATTGGATCATATGGAGGTGGGGTTGTTGGAGTCAACACATGCAGGGCATTATCTCACAACATAAAACTGGCCCATAAAATCCCTCCATGATTTTGAGCAGGGAGAGCTACCAAATGGCACTGCCAGTGGCTGGGCAGTGTGATGGGGTTTGTTTGCAAAGGAGACTGACTGCAGCACATGTGTTAGAAACCTTCAGATAGTGTGTAGAAAACCAACTGGCTTTGTTTGCAGCTGACTGCAGAACATGATCGCTCCATGTGTTTTACAGGGTTGAAAAAAAACTAATTTCAAGTGAACATGGTGGGCACCAGGCAACCTTATGTTAGATTATCAAGCCCAAGCAAGGATTTACAGTGGAGAAGCTGCTTCTCCTTCCCTTTTGTTTATTTCTGTAATAAACTGACAGTAAACCTTCTCCTGCCACCTGTCCTGGAAGGCCAAGCAAGCAAATGAAAATATAATGACAAGTAACTGCTGAGCATAAGCAATTTAAATGTATAACTTGAAAAAGAGTCTTTGTTCCAGACTGTGACAGACAAATCGCAGCCTCAGAGGCTGCAGGGTGGGGGCAGGCTGGAGGGGGCCTGTCTAGTTTCTGCAGTGCTGCCTTACTGTCCTGATCCTGCAAAACTCCCATGGGCAGGCAGCTGGTCACCCTAAATGGCAAGGATCAGTTTTTGTGCACCAAGACCTGTTTGGTCACAATACTGATCAGCGAGGGAAAGAGGCAGAAGACCTTGCAGGACTCAGAGCAGAGTGTAGCCATCAGAAGTGGAGATACCAGCTCTTTGGCTACAGCTGTCATTTAGGCTGGCCAAAGAAGGCACCCTGGCTTGTATCAGCAATAGTGTGGCCAGAAGGGCTAGGGCAGTGATTGTCTTCCTGTACTCAGCATTCATGAGGCTGCACCTCAAATCCAGTGGTCAGTTTTGGGCCCCTCTCAACAAGCTTGTCCAGAGCTTGTCCAGAGAAGAGCTGCAGAACTGGGGAAGGGTTTGGAGCACAAGACTTATTGAGGAGCAGCTGAGGGAACAGAAGTTTTTTAGCCCAAAGGAGGCTGAGGGGAGATCTTAGTGCTCTCTACACCTAAAAAGAGGTTGTGATTAAGAGGGAGTTGGTTTCTTCTCCCATGATACAATTAATAGGACATAAGGAAATGGCCTCAAACTGCACTGGAGAGGGGTTAGATTGGATATTAGAAGAAATATTTTAGGGAAAGGGTTGCCAAGCATTGGAACAGGCTGCCAAGGGAAGTGGGTGCGTTACTATCCCTGGAGGTATTTAACATGTGCTGCTTTGGGACAGAGTTTACTAGTGGACCTGGCAGTTTTAGGTTAATGGTTGACCTCCATGATCTTAGAGGTCTTTCCAACCTAAATGATTCTATGACTCTCTCTCCTTTAAAATAGACCGATTCCCCAGACCTACATCCCTGTGGCATGCCAGCTGGATGCCTGGGGCAGCAATAGACCCAGAATCCCACATTCTCTCGCATCTCACATGCTTCCACATCCCACTTGCTCCCACCCATCTTCTGGGGCTGGGTTTTTACCTGGTTGGGGTGGAAGCCATCGACTGGTTCGATCAGCTGCCAGGGCTCACCTCCCATCCTGCGCCACTCCTCGGCCGCTGCAAAGAGCGCAAGCAGAGGGGTTTATCACCAGTGAGCACGGAGACACCCACCCAGAGATACACCCCCTCCTCCTCAAAGCACCGCTGGTGTTTTTGAGCACACGACAGATCTGCGTGAAGATTATGCTAATTCACGTAGAGTTGTCAGAGCCAATAGTGTGTACAATCCCCTCTCCTTGGGGCAATATTTAAGCCTTTATTGTTTTTTTTTCCCCTCTGCGATATTTATCCAGGAAAGCGCTTTGAACATAAATGATCGTAAAACAATTCCCTTTCCCTCCCAAATAAGATAGATGCTGTAGAAAGTAAAGCTGCAAATTTTTGTAATACTGACTTGGTACTTTTGCATTTCCCATTAGTTAGTTGCATCTTCAGCAGTGCAAAAGAAAGTAAGTAGATATTAAAAAACAGTGGTTTTTGAAGAAAGAGATGGTAGCAGAATATTCACATGAGCTGAAGTGTGCATGAGCAGACTCTCATTTTTGGTTACTTATCTTCTGAGTGGTCTTTTTCAACTCCAACAAAATAACCTTTTGAATTACATAAGCATGACATTCAATGCAAATGATGTTGTGCTGTAAGCCCTGGAGCCATTAGAGAAGTAAAAAGCTTCCTCTGTTCAAAAGGGCTGCAGAGTGATCAAACATGGGACTAGTGGATATGGCATCAACAGACTGTAAATTCAGTAATTCTTTTCATAATGACAGATTAAGAATTCTTAATAGCATTATGCAAGCATCCTGTCAGGAGGAAAATGTTCTCCATTCAAGCACCACAGTTTGATCTGGCCTTACCACTGGTTTTTGGACCCTGGCTATTGTGTCAAAAAGTGATGTCTGGGTCCCCACGCCAACTCTAATTCATAGAGAGGTGATATTCCTGCTTTGACTGTAGAAACCCACTTGTGATGCTTCAGACAGTGCCCAAAGTAATCTGCTTCAAGACATGGGGCTTGTAGGTTTGTTTTAAATTTACAGTATGTTGGGCATAACACATATTTACCTTAGATTACACCATGCAGTGCACATATAGATGCAGAGTGAACTTGCCTAACCCCTTGTATATGATATTGTACATGGAGTATAAGGCTGTGTACTGTGTTTTACTTTGTAGAGAGACTACTGTTCCAGTGCCAGAAATAGCAGAGGAGGAAGTAAGATACATAAAATTTGTATCAAGATAGGTCAATTTACGCTATGATACCTGACCTCCAAAAATCTTAGAGCAGTCCAGCAAATACCCACCAGCTGAGTATGTCCAGAGTTTGTCTTAGAAATGCCTGTTGCCTTGGCTGGACTAGACTGGAACTTGCTCCCATCCACACCAAGGATAAGGCATAACAAGCAACCCCTATCCCCCTCTTTATTGCACTGCTTCATAAAGGAACCACTAATTTCTTCAGTCAAGGTCAACATGCGAGTTTGAGTGTCCACCTAAATCTAGAATAAATGCTAATTTACTCAAATTTTACTTGGAGAAACCTGGGAGCTGCTATGTCCATATATATGCCCAGGCCAGCCTGAAATCAAAGTACTCAGTGTGTAACCACTGCTAAATATTTGATGTCTGGAGCGTTTAGGGGAGGATTTGCTACTTGCTTCAGAAAGAGACCAGAAAAGTAGGTCATCAGCCTTAGCTGCCTTTTGAGCACGCTCGCGATCTGACAGCTTTCCTGATGGCAAGCTCGAATCCTTGGCTCCAGGGCTACAAGAAATTTTGCAGTGTGTCTTTCAAAGCTGATGTTTGTATATGCATGTGTGATTTTGTTTACTTCATTTATTTAATGTGATGTAATCAAGAACAGCAAATTATATTATTTCCTTTTGTGAAAGCAAATAAATTAACTAAAGTTAGTAATTTAACTTATTAAAGTAATTTGCCTACCCAGCAGGCAGTTCATTCCAAATCCTAATGACTTGTTAAATATTAAGTATCTGAGGCAAAAGCTGCCAGGAGACTTGGACTCCCTTGGAATTCTGTGTTACAAGAATGAACAAGAAGCCCACCTCTCTGACAGACACTTTTGGACAGAAAGACTGCCTCTCCCATCCTCACTTCTTTACCTCCTCCTCCTCCTTTTGGTCTTCATGAGACCCAGAACCAACTTCCTGAATTGGGTCATGTACGATAAAATAATTTCTGAATTTGGATAGGATTTGGCTGCAAAAGTAGATTTTTTAAAAATAATGTTAGGTGCCTTGGCAGCTCCGTGCTTTCAAAGACAGCCAAGCACTAATGGGGAGAAGCATTAGAGAAATACACTTTAAAGTATTGACAGGGTTCTTCTGTCCCTTTGTGGCTTTGGATTTAGATGCCTGCATGCTGGGATTTAAAATATAGTCCCGGACAAAATTTTTCAATAAGGACCACATGGAATGACCTCTCAATGTGAATATAAACCCAAAAAAATGCAGCTCAAGCTCTTTTCCTAATTATTATATGCTATTTTTTGAATGTAAATATTCAGGCTATCTGGGAGAGGCCCCAAGGTGGCAAGGGCTGGAGCTCTTGCCCCATGAATGGAGGCTGAGGGACAGAGATGGTCCATTCTGGGGAAGAGCCTGTGGGAAGACAATGAGGACGAGGCCAGTCTCTTCACAGCAGTGCACACTGGGAGAGCGAGAGACAAGTTGTAACCAGAGAGGTTCAGGCTGGATATAGAAATAAAAAGCTGTTTTCCTACTTTCCCATCACTGTCTAACTATTTGAAATATGTTGCTCAACTCAATCCCTCATCTCAAGCTGATCCATTTTTAAAGAGTGTGTTTCTCTTTGTGATATCTCTGAGCTCATGCTGGGTGTTGCCTCAAGTTGGACCCCTATGCATCTTGCAAGGCAAGCAGAGCTGAGAGGGATGCAGGGAGAGGTATTGGTCTTCAGCCCCACAGGGACACTGTCTGCTCATGTGTAACAACAAAAGTTTTCTGGATGTTTTAATTTATTTTTAGGTGTCAATTACAGAAGAAAGTGATTTAGGTAATGCGCCTACTTAATGTCACTAAAGATCACAGAAGGACAAGTTTTGTAACCTCTTCAAGTCAAAAGTTACACTAGTATGTAGGTGTTTAAAGAAACATAGGAAAGATGCCAGTTATTCCTGGGAGAGGTGCTTCTACTTTTGGGAGAAGTGAGAGGGCTGTGTGACTGAGGCAAGAAAATGGCCGATGAAAAGATCTCCTTCCCAAGGCACTGCTTAGCCTTGAAGCCAGTCAGTGATGAAGTAAACTACATCTCATGAAGACCACTTTGACTACTGCAGGTATGCATCTCCAACCTAGATAACCCGCTATAAAAGCAATATTCAAAAGTAAAACCAAATCTTAAGGACCAATATTATTTGAGATTTCTTTTTCGTCTTCATCAGCCTGAGAAGCTGCAGTGGACAAGCAGGAGGCCTTCTTATCAGAGGCATGTCTGTTGTCCTTATCACCTTGCTACCCAAGAGAAAGTGGCCAGTGTGCTGTGCATCACTGGGGTTGTGGCTGCCAGCAGCTGGGACCAGCGGGGAGGCTGTGGTTCCCAAGGAGATGGTGGGATCTTGTCTCAGGAAGTGTGCCTGGTTACCCCAGCCATGGAAGCCAGGAGAAGCTGGCATTAAGGATACATCCTTGGCCGCAGCCCTGACAGCAGGATCACCTAGGTTGGCTGACCATACTTTTCCTGGTACAGAACCAAAATATGAGGAGTATATCAGCAGTCCAGAACTTGAGTAAATGCTTTGTGAGAATGACAGTGTAAAAAACAACTTACTTTGTCTCAGTGGGAAATCCATGTAGAAAATATCAAAGTTGGCAAATTTCTCAGATCTTGCTATTTCTTTCAGGACATTGGAAAGTTGTAATGCTCTCTGCAAAAATCAAACGATTTAATGACTGTTCATTGCTATTCATGTTGCTTTGCATGGATTCAGCATTTTTCACTGATGTGCAGGCAGGGATTTGAAAGCTAATGTTGCCCTTTCAGCTGGGGGACTGGAGGTGAAATGAGGCTCATCATAAGAACATGGACTTGCATGAGCACCACCAGCCATTGGACTACCCAGTTCATCCTCACAGGCTGCACTGAGGCCTCAGATAATTTTATAAGTTTATTACAGCATATGCTTATTTCACTGGAGGCCTCTTTTAGTAGTGTCCCTACACTTATATAAGCAAGTTTCTCACTTTTGGAGCTCTTTCTTAAAGAAACACAAAATTTTCTACAAGACAAATGTCCTCTTTTCCTATTATCATTGCCACTACTAAGTTGGGGGTGATAATGCTTATCTGTGCAGACCAAATTCCACTCTTACTTTCAGAAGAGTAAATTACCACCATTGAATGTCTGCCTGATACATGCAGTGTAATTTCTGCAGCCGTAACAGAGATCAGGATCCCTTAAATATTTAAATTGTGGAGTTTGGATAATAACATATACAATTAGTTTCAGCCATGGGCTCAGAATGATTAATTCGTACCCTGCAGACATATGTATTGTTCATGGACAGAAGTTACATGTACTCTATGTTCTGTATTGTTGGTATGAATGTATAAGCTGCGATCCTGCAAGGGTTTAGGAATTTGCTTAATGGCCTTTTCCAAAGTCAAGAGGGACAGGGCATAAAATGAAATACATATGTAAGCTTTGATGAAATTAAGGTCATATTTTGTTGTTTAGTGAATGCAAACATTAATACAACCATACATAGAGACAACACCTTTGATAATATTTGGTTACTGGCTCCTTTTACATGGCTGCCGGGGATTGCTGGGATTAAAAATCAGCTTGGACCATAAGAAAATAAGTGGCTGTTATTATGTGTCATTCACTTCTGCAGCCAGATTTTTAGGGTGAGTTTTAAGACATCTCTGTTCTGTCTGTTCCCATTCCTGCACTGAGCCTGGATGCTCCCTGCTCACACCATCTGGTGATTAAGTCCACAGAAATGTGTATGAGGAAGATTAGCACAAATCCCAAACGAAAACAGGATAAGGCTCTTGCTCTCAGGACCTGATCCCACAGCCAGAAAAATCTATGCAGCTGGCTTGTCACACCAACAGCTCACTTGATTCAAAAGCCCTTCCTTTCTTATCAGGCACATTTTCTTCTTAAAGAACATGAATCCGAACAGTTTTGTCTTGGGGAGATCACATCCCTTGAGCTTTGGCATTGAGTAATACCTTCACAAATCCCTTAACTTGAGCATGCTGCCTCCCAGAGCCTGAGAGGGATTTGAAAGAATAAGCATGGATATTTCCACAACTTCTCCTTGCCTTTGGAAAAAAAAAAAATGTTCTGACATCTTGCCTTTGAGGCAATTGGGCTTCTCTCCTCAGACACAGGGCAGAGTGTCTGAGCATTGGGGTGATCCCATTGCAGCCCCATTGAGACTCACCTCTGAGGTCAGATTCCTGAGGGTCTCATTGGGTGTCAGCCAGCCGCTGCAGGGGCTCACCTGGGCAGGCATGAGGAGAGGGGCTTTAGCCGAGGACCAAGATGAAAGGGGGGGCTCCTAAGCTACAGCTGCAGACTATACCTGTAGGCACTCGAGGAAAGAGTAGAGTTGACTGTACGTGACATCCTTGTTCAGTTGTCCTGCAAAGCACAGAGAGCCAAGTATCATGTGCCCAATGGTCAAATATGACTTCATTCTGCACATCTGTGCATTCCCATGCCTTATACTCGTGAATGGGAAGAGGCATCCCAAGAGCCCTACCACACCCTCTACCCCGAGGGTACCCTCCCACCACCAGAGCTGGGGTGTAATAGAGGTGGCAGCATTAAGACATCCTTCCTCTGCTAAGATGCTCATGTCCCCACAGTGTGAAGAGCCCTACACCTGCTTCTCCCACATCTCCCTCTTGCCTTTCATTGGTGATTTTTCTCATGTGTGGGGTTAGTCATCACAGCCTATGCCAGCCTCCAAAATGCGTAACTGATATTTTCCCATTAACATGTCTCTCACCCACCAAAGAAATGCAGGGTTTGCAAAGCTGAAGGGTGCCTGTATATACTCTGAGTTTTGCATTTACTTTGCAGAGATTGGCCTTAGAAGGGATAAACAATTTTGCTGTTATGGAGGGATGTGGATATGCTTGTGTGGGTGAGAAAATTCAGTTACCAAGTCAAACACATAGCTAACATTCCCTAAAATTCACTGTGCTGTGCAGTAGCCTGGCATGCTGAGAAAATTATCCATCTTCCCAGTCTTTTTGCTTCTCTGGTAACTACAACTAAGATGAGAATTAAATGGCTACATTTTTTTTTATTAGTTGTATTATTGTTTGTAGTGCACTGATCATCCCATCAGGCTTTAATACTTTTTCAGTACCAAAATAGGAATTTCTTATTGTTGTTTTTAGGAACTGCATAGCTTAATCTCTACCAAGTGAAAAGAGCTTCTCAGGTTGCTTTGCAGTGGCTCCCTGATACAGATGTGTTTCCTACCTTTCACACAGTTGCCCATCACCCAGCAGGAGTTTCAGCTGCCCAGGAAGCAAAAGGTGGGAATTTCAAAGATCTAGGAACAGTTCTGGCTATTTGGATGTTCCAGATTCCTGTAGCTTGATGCATCAGGCCCTAGGATGGGCTGTTGTGGGGACCAGGGATCTGGGAGAAAGATAGACTGATGTCTGGTCACAGCTGACTGGCAGCCAAATGGGGAAACCTGCTCGTAGCCTGTTGGAAGATGTGCCAGAAGGGATCCCTTGATGTAAAACATGTTGCTTAGGATTAATTGGGTCCCTCCAAGGCAAATCAGTCCCTCTGAAAATTTTCCAACTGATCCTATAGTTAACCACTCCTGATTTGGCTATGTGTTGTCTGTGATAATTAGATACCTAGCTAGTTAGAGGAACTGTCACTGTGATAAACATGCATTCAAGGGAAGAAATGGGTTTACGTGACTAAAAATTAATTATGACAGGTTTTCCCTGCCCTGAAAGAGATAAGATTTTTCTCTTTTTTCCTTTCTTTTTTTTTTTTCCCCCCATTGATACTAGTATAGTGCTTATGAGAGAAAAATATAGGAATAGAAATGGGGAAGATTTCTTTCCCCTTGCTAATTACTAGGGAACCTTGGGGAAACCACAGCATAGCTGCAAGTTGTGTTACCCAGTGGTTGCCAAAATCATCTGAAGTTGTATTCTAACATTTTAATGACATGATTTAGCTTCTCTTTCTCTTTTCTGGTGAGAACTATTACGACAACAACTTCCTGCTTGTCAGATGCAAAAAAGATTCTTTTACTCAAATACAAGTAAATACATGCTTTTGGTCTAGAAAGCCAAGGATATGAGTGGTCTGTTAATGGACAGAGGTACTGTGTCATTCACAACCTGAGATGACAGTCTCCTAAAGGCAGCCTCCAAATCTCTGAAAAAAATGCCCCAAAGCACTTCACACTCTGACGGAATGTCCCAAAACATGCCTGCACAGTAGTGTAGGAGGTGCCAGGCACACAGCGCTGGCAGAAAATTTATTTCCCTAATATAAAAAAAGTCTTCTGCAACCCTCTGACTTAATCTTCTGTCTTGGTCCACATCCAGTTTTACCACAACATCCACCAGTCAGTAAGTGCAAACCAAATACCCATCTCCACCTGTAACAAAAATCAGGATGAAGTGCTGGCATGCTGGCCACAATTTTGGGCCAAGATTGGAGTAGAACAGCTTGTTTACACCACCACAACATGTGTTGAGCCAGTTTTGGAGCTGGGTGGGTATGGCTGGTGGGGGAACCAGGGAACCAGAACAGGGTTCTAACCTGTCCTGCACTGGGCATGGTTAAGAGCTGTTGTTCTTACTTCTGCAGCACAGCCAATATCTGCCTCATATTTCTCATATCTCTTCCACCTTGTCAGGTTTGCTTGAAGTTATCAATAGATTCACAGGTATTTTTAGGGAGAGAAGGCAACATGAATGGGCACATAACCAGGAGGAACCCCACAACACCCCAAATTTACCTAGAGGATGGTATCTGTCATGCAGGTTATCCCAGAGGAAGCGACCATCTACCAAGCCTGTTAAAATCACATGGCTACCATTTGGAAGATGGGAATCCAGGTATCGCAGAGCTTGCACCACATTGGAGAGCATTTCTTTCGGCGTGGTCATGTGGGCCAGTGTGTCACGTTCTCTAAAGAAGAGAATGCCAATAGGACCTTGTATCAGGAATACTGTGTCCCCAAAAGGGCACCCCAAACTGCCATTTTCTCTGTTGGCTGCTCTTGACTTTAAGTCAGCTGAATAAAACATTAGAAAAATGCTGTGATATCTCTCACTTGTCATTGCCAAAATCAGATGTGATATAAAAACCTCTCTCCCTCAGCGTGCCCCATCTCTCTGCCAAAAACAGACAAACGAATCCTTTTTTATAGAGTCAACTCCTGTTGTGGGTTAACTCCAGTGCACAGCTAAGTATCACATCGCTGCTTACCTGCTTTCCTTCCTCCCCTTCCTCCCCAGTGAGACAGGGGAAAAGGAGAGAGCAAAAGCAAGAAAACTTGGGCGTCAAGGTAAAAAAAAACAAACCAAAGCAGTTATTGTTCAATAAGTGAGGAAGAAGTAAAAGAAGAGAGAAAGCAAGCAAAGAAGTGACGCAAAACCTATTCCTCATCACGGCTGGGTGAAAGTAGGACTTCTTTCCCCATGGGCTCCTGCGCATATCTTACCTTCAACATGCTCTTTGGTTATGCAAGGTAGGAATATCTAAGGTAGCTTTGTCTCTCACATGTCCTACACCTCTTACTACAGCTCTCCAGGAGGGCAGGAGAGAGGTCTGGACAAATGTGTGAACCTGGAGAGAGATGATACCTAAGAATAAAACAGTCCATTGGGGTACAGGAGCTGTGTCAGTGTTCTACATGGACTGAATGACCATATTGTGTGACTCATTGTCAGACATGAACCTCTTCAAGCCAGATTTCCCAGCTCAGGTTTATCCTTCCCCTCTTGTATTTAGCTGTAAATGCTGCAGGAGTGTGTGGGGAAATTAAATCCTAAAGTTGAAATACATTTCAATTTATATAAGAAAAACAAACAAGCAAAACTACTCCAGGCTGCCTGGAGAATACTGCTCTAATTATGTTATTATAGCAACCACTTTATTACAGAAAAAGTGCTCGCGCACTCTCCCGCCTGAGAGCTATTGCTGTGCTCTCATGGTGCACATGTCTGTAACATGGGCTGACAGCAAGGGGGGAACACAGTCCTGAGAAGGCTGTTCCATCCCATCAAGAGAGGATCCATCCACCTTGGGAAGCAGGGTCTTGTGACAGTTTTCATTCTGTCTTGGTGGTGTGGCTCAGCTGACCAAGATGTTCAGAAGGAAAGGTCAAGAAGAAAGACAGGGGATGTCCTTCCAAGCAAGAAGGTTGCACTAATGACCACCCTCATTGTTTCAGTGGTTCCCAAATTGTGTCCTCTTACTTGTGCTTCCTGCTTGTAGAAAAACAATCACCTTCACGACTAGAAGGCTCCATCAGCCTCCCTCAGGTTCTTTCCTTAGGAAAGTCCTTTCATCTCTTCCTTGGCTTCCCAGGGGTAAGAGAAAGGCAAACTTGATGGTTGCAGTGCTGAGCAAGCTGTTGGTGAATTAGGTCAGATTTCTTGTCAGTGAACACCATAGAAGCAGGAGCTTTCCAAGGCATTATTGTTCTGTCTCAAGGCATTCAAGTTTGGATTCAGAGTGGGGGAGTGGGTGCTGAGTCCTGTATGGGAGAACCATGTTCCCTTAGAAGGATTTGGAATTCTTCAGTGAGCTGCATTTTGTACACAAAATAATAATTGTGTGAGTTGCCTGGGCCCAGAAATTTATCTTAATGCAGTATGTGCTGCTGAAGTGGTTGAGAGTTCCTAGCAGGGAGAACTGAAAAACAGCATTACAATTCAGGTTTATCCTTGTGACAGCTACCAAATCAAGCTACTTCCGAGATAAGACTGTGGATTTGTTCTGAAATTACTTCATTTCACCTACAGGTGTTGCAGCACTTGATTTCAAAATACTGGTCTGATGTAACGCCTCTACCACAAGTAAACATGTCAGCATAAGCCAAAATTAATATGACATTTATAATTCCACTTTCTCTTGTCATACAGTGTTGAAATCATGCAGATACATCAATGTATTTCCTCACATTTCCTTTCTGTGCCAGGCTCTGAAATTAAATCCGAATGAGAAGAAAGCAACCTTGTAGGCATGCTCGATTTTGGCTCTGCCATAAGGACTCCAAGGTGCCTGGGTGAGCACCAGGGCCTATTGTGGTACCCCACCTCATTCTCCTGGGCTCACTGCACAGGGCTAGTGTGACCAGGGAATGAGGGCTAGAGGTGTTGCCTGCTTACACACTATTTTTAGGGCTGGAGGGGTGCATCAGCTCTTTGGTGCTGATAGCCATATAATAAGAGGGCATTATGCTATTGCTGGCACTGGTGTCACTTTGTACAAGGTCCTTTCATGATGGGTTGCTGCTCACCCTCCTTTGCTGCCATTACCTTGCTGTTTACTGCAGATGCCTGGAGAAATGGTGCCATACGTGAAATGCAACTAATATTTGCAGTAAGTGTACAGCATTTGAGACTTCTGGTGCTCATTATTTTCTTGTCTGAATTTTTTTTTTTTTTGTTCTAGGTCTCTGTATCCCATATTTACACCTCAGTGGGCTGAGAGATACCATTGCCATCTGTCTTTATTTTTCTAACCTCCCTGTTTGGACACCACAGTGTGGAGACTACTGGGAATGTGTAACACAGGCTGCCAATTTCATTATCTTTTCCCTCTAGAAACATAACTCATTGCCTCCCTCTTCACATGAGATGAAATACGTGCATTTTAACAATGCTTTGGGAAGAGCTGTGTCTCCAGTATGCTCAAAACACTGCCCTCTTTTGAAGCCAAAATACAGAATAAGCTAGGAAAGTCATATTACTGCAGGTAAGAGCTGTCCTTGAAGACGCTTTTATTTGCCAAGCCCTAGGTTTGAAGTCAAGCCCATTGGATGCTCTGCATCCTCTGTAACCTCTGTAGGTACATCAGAGCCGGGGCAACTACACAGTAACTGGACACTGAAAAAAATTTCTCTCAGCTGTCCATCCCCCTCAGTGGAAACAGCATGGTGCTACAGAAGCTGTGGAATCTTTCCTTGCAGGAGTCAAAGGGATCACTACAGCCTGATAGCCTCTTTTGATGCTGTGATGTAGACATGTTTTGGAAGAAAACAAACAGAAAACAGCAATGAGAATTTGAGCAGATAAAAGTGCCTCTGCCAGATAGTGAGTGCTGGGATAAAAAGACATCAGAGTTTTAAGGAACCATTAAATACTGATCTGGAAGGTTTTGGAATATACAAATGGGTGAGGCAAGTTCAAAACGGTTTAAATTTCTGGAAAATTTCTTTTTACTTCAGACGAGTAGAAAGCAGTGTTAGAGACAGGGTAAGCAAAAAGAATAGCCTGCAGAATGAGGAATAAAATAAAGGAAAAAGAGGTGCTTTTAGCAAAGGCAGTGACACAGCAGAATTGAAATATTTGCACAACAGAGCCTGGGCCAAGCCTGTGAGAAGACATCTTGAAAGTCTCCATGGCAGGAGCCATGGACTTGAGCAAAGGGGGAGGTTTTTTTTTTTGGAGGGGGAAGTAGGGGCTTTATCATCCTGGCAATGGATGTGATGCTATCTCCATTAGCTTCCCAGTAAACTGATCCACATGACAGTCCTGGCAGCAAGTACCAGGAAGCCTATGACTGCTTTTCCCTCTCAGTCAGAACATGGCAGCATTGATTTTGAGGATTTGTGCATCTTTCCCCTAACAGCAGCAGGGTGCTGAGGGCAGATTTGGTGGTTCTGGGTAGGAGTGCAGAGAGAGCACGAGCAACAAAGGGTGAAGGTTTCATGGGAGGTGATTTCTGCATGCTGCCTGCATGTGGCTAGGGTGAGGGTCATGCCAGGAAAGGACCTAAAAGGTGGCTCTGTGGCCCCACTTCTGGCACAGCTGGGGGCTCCCAGGTTCTGCAGTGCCGAGGAAAAGCTTGCTTGGCCTTTGGACATTCTTATCTGGAGCACAAGACCTGGCAAAGTTTCAACCCATGAACTGCCTGTTAAATAGTTTTAGGACACAAAACCTTTATCATTTTCATGGCTATATCTCACAGCCTACATATAACTCCCACTTCATTATACAACCTGTAGGTAAGACTTTTCAAAACCTTTGGAAGGAAACTTAGCTGAGTGTGCAGCATTTATTAAAGTCCATGTTTTGAAAGTCTCTGTGTAAGATTGATTTCTTCCGCATACAAGAAAAGCTGAAGATTGATCATGGGGAAAATAATGATGCACTAGCAACAGCACTCAGACCTCCTGCAACCAAAACTGCAATAAGGATGTGCTGTGCATTGGCCTGGTTGCAAGATGTCTTCTGCCTTCCCACTACCAGGAGGAAGGGAAGCATCCAGCTAGTGACCTCTTGGTGTCCCTGTGAGCATTGCTAATGGGTAAGACCAGAACTAGTAGTTTTGAAAGCGTCAGCTCATTCTCCTTCAGAGCTTATGACGTGAGTAAAGCCAGAAAGACAAAACACCTCATCAGGAGAACACAGCAAAGAGTGTAGGCAGCAAAGGCAGAGTGCAAATAGACCTCGAGAGGGGATTATGTTGTTGTCCCTCAGAAATTATGAACCAGTCATGCTCCCCCTCCTGAGAGGAGGCAGCACCCTGAGTAAGGTGGATATATATGCTTTTAAACACTTCTCCCCCTCATTCATACTGTTCCTTTCCTCTGCTAAGTTAGAAATAATTACATCAGACATATGATTGGTTATTTTAGGACTGNGAAGGAAGGAAGGAAGGAAGGAAGGAAGGAAGGAAGGAAGGAAGGAAGGAAGGAAGGAAGGACTGGTAGGTGCCTATGACAAATCCAGGTAAGGCAAAAACAAGTATTTCGGGTGGAAAATTAACAAAGAAGGACCAATAGCAAAGAAAAATGCCATCATGGAGAAGCATAAAGCAGTGAGACTCAAATGTCCAGGCAGTCAGCAGTACTCCAAAGAAGTCAAATTTATGCTATATACATGTTCATTTAGTTTACGCCTTACCCGTTGCAGACATCATTCCCAATTGTAGCGTAGATAACTATGGCTGGATTGTCCAACAGCTGGTTTCTGGCCAAACTAAAAGATAAATATGGAGCTACATTAACAGGGAAATACACTCTCAGTGTCTGAATCACACACCATGCTTGTGTGAGATCACATTTGGAAGTATCCTGGTTGGATATGGCCAATACCCAAATGACTGTACTCCTATGTTTGAGAAAGGGGTTTTTATATTGTGTTGTTTTTGGGTGTGGTTTTTTTGTTGTTTTTTTTTTTTTTTTGTTTTGTTGGGGTTTTTTTGGGTTTTTTGTTTGTTTGCTTCTTGTTTGGGTGGCTGTTTTCTTTTGCTCCAGTTTTATATTTTAGTAAAGTGACTTAAATGAAGTTTTTTTCACTTCTCCATTTCGCTGCTCATGGACTTGTCTTTTTCACTGTTTTTCCTGCTGGCTTTCTATTTTCTTTGTATTATTCAGAAGCCAAATCAAATAGTTTCACTTTGGGGCAAAGACATGAATCAAAATGGGAATTTTAAAATCATAGATGGGAGAGGAAGACTAGGTTTGGCTGACAACTAAATCTGTGTGTAGAATTGAACGCAAGATCAAATCAGGATGTGGTTTGAAACTCAGTGCTAGAGGGCAAGGAGTCATTCCTACTTTTTCTAGAGGAGAGAAAAATAAATTTTTTAAGACACAAATTATATCAGTGTCAAGCAAACTAAATAAAACCCAGCTGAGCCACACCCACCCTAATTAATTTGAAACGGAGAGCTGCAGCCTCTCACTGCCCAGTAGTTACTCAGTTATATACATATGGAAATAACAGAGGACCTGCCCATGTCTATCTACATTGCAACACACAGTTAGGGAGACCCAACACAGAGATTTATGGAAAGACTTCGTCTCTTCCCTAAAATCACTGGAAATGCTCCATAGGCTTAACAGAGTCAAGTTCAAGGCCCTGGAGATGGTTATATCCACACTTAAACCCATTTTTTTCGGTTTATTAATGTTTATACTAGAGAAGAAACAGCCAGCACTACAGAGCACACTGGTCAAGGGAAGCTGTGCTTTTCAGAGCACTCATATAATCCTCACAGTAGATTGTTTCTGTCAAAGAGGTAGAACTTCATCAGTGTTTCTGTACCTCAAGTTAGCTCTTGAGTCCTTTTAAGCACTCACCTTTTTATTAAAGAGAGGAGGTTTCCTGAAGAACCACCTGATCACAGATAGGGGAAACAAGAGAAATAGTACAACATTGTTATAGTGACAAAAAAAACTGACTGCAAAACCAAACTTCATTGCATATTTTCAAGAATGTAGAAGCGCTAAAAGTAAAAATGGAGAAACAATTAATCTCTGTAACCTTTTTTAGGTGTTGGCATTAAGAAGTAAAGCTGTATCCAGGGACCTGCTGCTTTCTTATCTGAGTCGCACACTTCAGCCTGTAGAAAATCAAATACTTTTAAGTGCAGGGTTGTTTGGATCTGGCTTTTAATCCAGATATGGCAGTTTCTTCCCATCTGTTGAACATAGTAGTCTCCTGTAAACCAGCCAACCTGACTTGTCAACAGTCAATCTATTTTAACTTTCCCTATAAATTGCAAAGGGAACTGTTCTCAGTCTTCTAAGAGAGTAAGTGTCTCACAGCTATACCACACTGGGACTGATTCAGGTCCTAAACATAGGCACCAAGTGCCATTTTTGACATCCCAGAGTACCCAAGACACCTGCAGCAGGGCTGGCAGATACATCACAAGACGCATGGGAGATTGTGCACTTCTGGAGAGGCAGTTCTAGGTGGGAAAGATACCATAAAGCACCTTAAATAGTTGTAGACACTAGTGTTTGGGTTCCTGCACTGCTCTTCCCACAAGTGTCAGACTTAGAAAAGTAGTATTAGGCCAGCTGCACTCCTCCCAAGAGGCTCTGCATTTCAATTGCAATTCACCCAAAGGGTTGGATGAAAATCTTTCCTCCTTGAGGAAAGGAGCTGGCTACACCTAAACATCTGTGAGCATATGTAATATTCCATTTATGTTTTGAATGAGAAAAGCATTCCCATTTAGTACAGCTTTTATGCATTAAATTTATTAGCAGGTCTTTATAGGGTATGCATATTCATCCCAACCATCCCAAGAACACAAATCAAACTCCATCACCTGCAGTACAAGAGGAATAGCAAACAAGGAGTCAAAAAAGACTTTATGCTTTGGTCAAGATAAGACTAGGTCTGTGATTGCAAGAAGCTCACCTCATAGCAAAATACAGAAACATAAATTTCAGAGAAGCAGATCCTACAGGTAGTACTTGCTCTTATTTTGCAGTGTTTTTACTCTCTCCTCTTTTTTTCATTCCTTCTCCTCTTTTATTACCCTCTTATTTTCAGCTCAACTCTTCCCTGGTCTCTCTCTTCTCTTTTCTGCATTATGCTTCTGAAGCTTGCTTTGACGAGTAAACCCTGTCTTCCCTGCAGCTCTTGAGAGGAAACTTGTGGACAGAATATCATTAAATCCCTGCTGGATTGGTATGGGGGAAGAGATCTAAGAGATAAACCCCTAAGGCAGCAATAATACAGTTTGCATTTTAATAGTGATGCCAATCACATATATCAAGGAATCCTTTATGTTTTAAATAATCCAGTTCTTCCAAGCTAAAAATGAATTTATCAATCTGCTACTTCTCTCCTGGGGGTTGCAGATCCATTCAAAAATCCAGCCTTTCTATTGAGAAGCTCTTTTCAGTACGGTAAGAGGCCCACAAAAACCTTAGAAACTATGGCTTGGAACTTAACTACCAACAGTTGGGGTTTTTTTTCTGTTTAATAGTGCTTCTTTCAGTTAGAGCTGAACATCTCCTGTTTAAGCCATTCTGTCACAAGGCTCCCTGGACTGTGGCTGTAATTTCAGCATAAATAAACTAGTGGGATCTCTAGAAATTAAAATGTATTTACAAAAAAAAAAGCTATAAGCTGTTTTTGGGTATATATTACCTCCACAAGCATAGGTAATTATAAGCAGCTCTGTGGAAAGCATTAGCATAGTTACAAATCAAATCATCAAGAAAATGATCGGGTCTTTTAGAAAACAGTTTTCAGGGATAAATCGAGTCTTCAAGGAAGCTTTTTTGATACAATATGCAATCTGTGATGAAAACGTTTGAGAGAGAAAAGGAGACAAAGCAGAACAGTTACTTCACACTGTTGAATGCCCTGGAACCTACCCCTGGATCTTTTCTGCTTCTCTCTCTCTGTTGTTTTCCAAATATTCTCAGACCACTGAGGTTTTTTTTTCCGTTTTGGTTGAGAAATCAAGGTTGGGTTTGCTTTCAGTTGTGAGGCAAGGGTCCACCACCTCCAGAGGATAACGGGATTTCTTAACATAGGGAAGGTAGAAATCCTGTTAGCATGGAGGCTGGAGAAGCCCTTCTCCACAGTGAAGATGCATGTCCTGAGTAGAGCAGTGGGGGAATGTCCCTTTGTTCTGAATCTGATAGAATGCTGGTGCTTTTGTAGGGGAGCTGGACAAGGAACATAGTTCTTGGTGTCTGGCTGGGCTTGCCATCCCTGGGCTCTAGCTCTTGGCTACATATCTCCTCCACCAGATCGGCATCCTTTCCTTGCACACATGTGGGGCTGTGAAGCCTCATTTTCAGAGGAAGGTTTAGCTGTGCCAGGTGGGGTTAGGTCAGGCTGGTGGCCAGCTGTTTGCTTTATTGACACTTAGGGTGGCTTTTAAAATCTTCCCATTCTGGGAAACTATTATACCAAATGAGGCAATAAAAGTGAACCTTTACAATGTAGTGTCAGTGTGATGATTTAGAGAAGATATCCTGAGATTCTTCTCTCACTGGTAATTTTTCCCTTTTTAAAATTCACTTCTTAATTTTCTACAGAGTCTTTTGCCCTGACACAGGCTCACCTCTTTTTGTATCCTGTAGGTGTCTGTAGTGTAAGTGGAAAGGGAATATGTGGAGAGAAAAATGAACACAGTGAGAGATTATAAAAAAATCTACAAGGGAATTGGGAGAAGGAAGCATATTAAGTATTACTCCCATTAATGTAAAAAGAGCAGAACAAGATAATTAGGGTATCAGGTACTGAGACAAATTGGATATAAATGAGAACTATTGACCTAGTCATCCTTGACCATCTAGTTTGGTCCTTTTTTTAATTCTCTCTCACCAGAAAGCCCACCTGGGGGGCATGCAATGATGGGAGCCACCAACTATAGTTGCAACTCTGCAACTTACATAAGAAAGTCAGAAGCATATGACTGATGACACCAAAGATGTAAAACACTTTCACAGAAGACTTAAAGCCTCAGGAGCACCATGTATACCACAGGAAGGAGGAAGGCATATGAGAGGCATTGCCAGTGTCATTGGTGCTGGCACCAGAATGCAATTTTTAAGGTGAAAATGCCCACCTGAGCCTGTAAGTGATCCCTGCATCATGATACTTCTTCTGCCAGGTAAGATCACAGACTAACAGAATCACAGAATTTTTTGGGTTAAAGGGGACTTCTGGTTATCACCTGGTCCAACCTCCCTGCCAAGGCAGGGTCAGCTCGAGCAGGTGATACACAAATGCATCCAGGTGGGTTTGAAATGTCTCCAGAGAGGGAGACTCCACACCCTCCCTGGGAAGCTGTTCAGTGCTCTGCCACCCTCAGCATAAAGAAGTTCTTCCTCATGTTGAGGTGAAACTTCTTGGATTTTATCTTAAGCCATTGCTCCTCATCCTGTTCTGGGCAACAGACTCCAGCACTGTCCTCTTGGCACCTGCCTTAGAGATATTCATATATATCTGTTTGTTGGAGGTGGAGGGCTGGGGCAGATCCTTTCTGATGTCAATTTTTTTCAGGAAATTCCAACCATTTAATAAGTTTCTAAATAGTTCTAGAGGCAGCAGGGCTCCTCATTTGTAGCCAGCATGAATCATCTGCTGGAAAGGAAGAACATCCCATAGAGCCAAATCATCCAACCGAGGAAAATAAATTTTCTCAAGCTTCTGCAGCCAGTTTTTGGAAGCATGAAAATTAATTAAATACAATAGAAACAAAAAGGCATAATCACAGCATAATCAAGTGTCTTTTAAACCAGCTGTTAGGGATATCAGCTAATCCAAGACACAAAAGCTAACATCATAAGCCTCAATTTATAAGGAAGAGTACTGTCACCCCTTCACACAATTCCTCTGACAACTCAGGATTTCTTGTTTGCCTTCATTCCTCTCTTACTCTCTTTCCTCTTCTACCCTTTACTCCTGATGGTTTCTTGGAATTTCTATTGTACCTCAATGGCTCTGCCCCTCCAACACCTCTGGCTGATGGGCCACTAGTTTACAGAGAACTAGTAAATTACTTCCATAAATTGCATCATTACTTCTGTCATGAATGTTTTGTACAGTGGTATTTGCTGCAATTCCTGCCAGTGCTGTTCCCATGCTCATCTAAATTATTCCTGTGTAAGGATGTGTCCCACTCCAGGATAGTTAATACTTTCCAATTTAGCATCATTCACAGAAGCCATCAAGCATGTCTTTGCTCTAAGGTCACCACTCCAAATGTTAAGCAGCATTAGCCTCAGGAGAGATGCAGGAGGGACACATCTTTGCTCTCAAATCCACTGCTCTTCCCTGCTTAGCTGCTTCCCTACCCACTTCTTATTTCTTGTATTAACCTTCCTCCTCTTCACTGCACACTGGGGTACCATGCAAGACACTTTCCTTAATTCTAGGTAGATCACGTCTGCAGCATACTTATATGCGTATTACATATGCGTATATATGCATACGCATTTATATGCATATAACATATATATATATGCTTTTTATTAGAAAGATGATGTGTGCCAGCCCCACAAAATAAATTAATCAAAACCCAACAGTGTTTTGTCCTGTCATTGTCCTCTCAGTGTTAAGTTTTGTTTATGTCTTTGCTCATTAAAAATCTGTTCTGAGAGCACATTAAGATGCCAGCACCACTGGGCTAAGTAAGTGCTGAGTTAAGTAAGTGCTGTTCTTTATTTTTCCATAAGAAATGCAGACAACTAAGAAGGGGTTTCTCTTTGCTGCTGACAGATATTCGCTAATGCAGCATCAGTTATCAGCATTAATAATATTAAAAATAATGATAGTAAAAAAAGTTTTAAAAAGTTAACCTACCATTTTGGGAAATGTTCTGCAAGTCTCTGTGATTACAGCGATTTCTTTTGCGTAAACGTAGATACAGAGAGTCTGTCCACCCTCTGAAATAAATTGAGAAAATGCAAGCTGCTTAAGGCATATGATAATGATGAAAATACAGCTGATATTAAAAATTAATTGTGTTCTTGTCTCTGAAAAACTCAGTACTCCAGTTATTCTTCTATTTCACCACCTCTCTGTTTTTGTGGTCATAAGGCTTTTTAATCTTGATCAGAGTGGCCTAAAATAAAGCAGATATCTCCTCAGAAACTATACATCGATTAAGAGTTTCTCTGACATTTTTCTGTCCAGGAACAATGCTTTTATCCTGGTCTTTCAGGTAAGGTGTTTAAAAACATTTTTGTTATACATTTATCAAAACAATTTTGTTTGTTGTTCACAAATTGACTTTTCAATTGGTTTTTATGGAACAGTAAGTATAAGAGAAGAAATATTGGCAGGGCAATCATTTCCCAACATTATAAATCTTGTACAGATTAATCTGAAAACTATGCTATGCTTGACTGTTCTCTCCTTTATTTTGCACTGTTGAGGAAAATGAAAGAAAACCCAACAAATGAAAAGGATAACAATGCAAAGGGTGATGAGAAGAGCAAGCTTCCAGCCATGAGTACATGGTAATTTCCATCTGGGCTGCAGCTGTTTGCGTGTTTGTTTTTTTTCTTTCAAGATTGGAAGACATTAAAAACTGAACACTGGACCAAGGCTTATCACTGACAATTTCAGGGGCAGTTCTAAGCTCTGATCGCTTGTGAGCTTCAGATTCTTTGGAGCCCAGACCAATACTGTGTACTGAGAGGGTGGGCATTGTAACAGATTTTTAAATGTTAGTTTTGCTATGGCTCTGATAAAGAAAGCTGCATAGATTTTTCCTGTTGGCTTGTCAAGTAGTAAACTGCCTTAAAGCAGATACTGTGTGAATGTAACTGAAGCTGAGAGCCTGGATTTTGCACAGGGAGAAAAAAGGAAACAAAAAATCTAAGTATATGGTGCAACAGATATTTTTCCTGCAAAAGAATGTTATTCTGCCAACTTTTAAATTCTGCTGGTAGAAAGCCTCTTCAGGCTTGACTCATGCTTGGTTTGGCATTCAGCTGTATTCCTGACCTATCCTAGACATAAAAATTATCTGAAACTTAAGTCAGACCAGGCACTGGTTGATGATTGTATCCTACAGCTCTTGCAGGATTCAAAGGCCTCTTACTGCTGGCCAGAGAGATGATTAGTAAAAAGATTTTTTTTTAAACTTCACAGTTACAACAGGCACTTCAAGGTGTTTTGTATTTGGACTTTATTTTCCTTCCCTTCTGGCATAGACTTACTTTTTTTTTTTTTACAACCTTCCCCATCCATATGAGCCAAACTAACACAGCAAATTAAGTCACAGACTCTTTCAAATTCTCTTTTTGTTATTTCTCTCTAAATGTGTTAAAAAAAAAAAGAGTGGGAGGGGGAGATGAAAGATTTCCCCCCAGTAGGGAACACTATGAAATAACCATGGGTACACCCTTTATTTTACTGTTTCAGCAGCAAAAAGGAAACATGAAGAAGAGAAGAAGATTAAAAAAAAAAAAACGAGAAAGCCTGATTTTTGTTACTTTCAGCAATGCTCTCCTTCCCCTGAATTTTGTAAAAAAACTAGTTTATCTTTTATTTCTTTGGGGTTTTTCTCCTTCTAAATTACATACTGACTGGTTCTAAAACCTATCCTGAATTTCAGGAAGACTTGCTTATATATTTCAAATATATTTAAAAAACCCTAGATTCAGGGTTGATCTTGGTTTTAGAAAGAGCAGATTCAGAGCTGAATAGTATTTTTCTCTTTCCTTTCAAGTACTGTTTTGGTTTTTTTCCTTGCTGTGCTCTGAGAGACCTAGAGAACTGCTATGACTTGGCCACCCTGTCTGTTGACTTACCCGATGGTGGAATTGAGAAATCCAGTGATCTCTGAGAACTGGGGCCAGTCAAGCTCATCACTGAAAGCCATGGGGAGATTAGCAAATGATTTCTGAAAGAGAATTTTTTAAATCAACCCAGTTTCACCCTCACAGACTTAAAATCCTCTTAGCAAATTTGAACACTTCTTAGCCAGAGCATTAGGCAGACAGCAGCAATTGAAATTACAGCTAATAGTGCTGATTATGTATGCATATATTTAAAAAGTTGGTTTTTTTAAGACAGAAGACATGAAGACACGGAGAAAGGAAAAGCAGAGGAGATATCTGAATTGCAGCTCTTGGCACCCTTTTTTCCTGAAAGAGTCCAAAATTCCTTTTGAAAGAGTCCAAAACTCATCCTGATGTGAGCATGTACTGCAGGTGCAGACCCCCAAGGCAGCAGCTGATTGCTCCAGCATCCATCCTGCCCAAAAGTGTGTCAGCCTTGGGCACAGGACAAGATAACAGCGTCATGTCTCCAGAGAATATGGCAAAGGCATTATGTCAAATTGTCTCAAAGCTCCCCTGCCCTCTACAGCAGGATGAGCTGAGAACATCAGATCCCCCGAAAACCTCTGCCTGGTCCTCACTAAATTTTAGGGATGGCACTAAAGCAACAGAGTCAAAAAGGCCTCTGAGCATGGCAAGAACAAGGGAGAAAAACACATCATCTGACATAACCTTCCTGTGCAAATACATGCATCCTTTACCCTTCTCTGTTTTGCTGATATTAGTCCCTAATGCTTTTTTACAGTGACTGACCCTGTGAAAGTCTCTCTACAGATACAAGCTCTGTTGCACATTCAAAACACAGCACCTTGTTCTTTTCCACTTTGTTTTCTGAATCTCTCAAAAATCATGAAAGGTTAGAAAAATAGCCTTGATAAATTTTACCACCTCAGAAGGACAGAACATAGAGTAAATTTCCAGCTTCTCCTAGTCTGGGGTACACTTGCAAAGACAAATGTATAAATCCAGTGTGCTCATAAAGAGGAAAAACCGCAGATGAAAAAGGTAATGACCAAAAGAAGGTCAAAACATAAAATCAGAGAACCTATAGGCTGGTTTAATCCATGTAATTTATTAGCTTCATTTTCTCTTCAAGCAATTGTGGGGTTTCCTTAAGACCTCACTGCTATAAACAACAAGCAGGTGGGTAATTCTTTATCCAGGAGGGTCAGAGTAACTGAGGAGCCAGACCGCTAAATCTTGTGGTCCCCACCAAGTATATGTCTAAGGGTTTTGACTGTAAGAGGATGGAGGGAGATGCAAGGGAAAAGGGGGAAAAGGAGGAAAAGCAAGTAAAAGGGGGGGGGGAATGGGGGACAGGAAATCGCGAAAACATGCTCTGAACAGTCTAATGCACAGCAGATACCTGTTTAAAGCATGTAACAGTACATTTGACCCACTTACAGTACATCTGCATTAGTTACCAAGGTGAAGAGGGGCCTGTGTTAATTATCTTTCAGTTTTTTCTCTCTTTCACATATGCGTCCATGTGTATGTGTCCATACATATAAAAATAAAAAATATTAGTTTTTTGAGGCTGCAGGGAAACTTCAAATTTGCCATCTTTAAATCTATTAGTTTTGTGTGCAAACAAGCACTTGAAGGGCACAGCTATGAGCAGAAGTGGGGGATACAGCATAGCTTGGCCATTTGCAATATTTTCCTCCTCACAGGTTTGCTTTAGAGGTGAGACAAACAGCCATATAGCACAGAAAAAATCCCTGCAGATATGATCTCTTATAAGTGACACATATATGAGTATAAAAGAGATAAGAATTATTTAATACTTTTTAAACAAATAGTTTTATGAACAATTCTTTCATTATTTCCCATTGGGACTCCAAAACAACATTTTTTTAACTGTTTGTTTTTTTCCCTTGCAAACTTGGCTTAAATATGAACTTTCCAGAACCTAACTGAGTTGCAAATTGATTTGAAGAGGAACATTTGAGCCCAGAATTATAGTTGCATTTGAAAACTGTATATACACTTAACATTGAAACTGTTCCAACAAAGAACTTAAGGCCCAGACTTTTGAAGATATTTCAGGTCCAGAGGGTGAAGATGAGTAGTTAATGGAAAATTCAGAAGAATGCTGAACCTTAAACTCTGCACTGATGTAGTTTGGAAAGTACAGCCTAACAGACTGTGTTGCTTAATCTCAGATGCAAATGTGTCCCACTCTAGAGGTGCAACTGTGTTGACTTTTAGCATAAACTTCTCTTGAACACAGCCTTGTTTAAATAGCATTCTCTAAACTATTCTGGCTGAGAAACCTACTTCAGCCCACATGCCAGATTTTAGCAGAGAATCAGCAGAAAATTATTCCAGGCTAGATTCAAATGCCATATTTTAGCCTCAAATTTTTTAAATGGGTCTCATTTCAGTGAACATCCTTGTCTCCTAGATGTGTCCTACCTTGAAGCATGGGACAGCTAAAGCCATGGCTGATGCTAAATGCACATATGCCAAGCTGTGCTTAAATGGAAGAAGGTTCAGGGTTGCTGTGGCAAGAGATTTTCAAAATCAGAATACAAAAGGACACTGGAAATCTAACACTCATACAAGCCTTTAGAAATGTCAGTTCTAGAAATCCTGAAATCATTAAGGTACATCTTAATTTGAAAGAAAATTGAGTATTTCTTTTTATAATGATTTTAATGCTGTTCAAATCCTGGTGAGAGAATTAAGTACCACAGACAACTTTATTATTCTAAGTATACAAATAAGCAAACATTAAGCTCTTGAGAAAAGCATAGCCTATCTTTTTAAAAAGCATGTATTGCATTTCTGCTCTGTAATGCTGGAAGGGACAGAGGTTTGAAATTAGCAAAACTATTACCTTATTTACCACAAAATATCTTAGTCATGACAATACTAGCTTGGAGAGAGCTGCCTGCATTTCACTGGATATAGAGGAATGCTAGAAAATGTTTTTAAAAATAATTTCACACATCAAACTCCTGTTTTTTTCTAGTGGCATAAAAAAAAGAAGTCAGTGGGATCAGGACATCTTGAATCAACATTTAAAGAAATGATGAATTCTGCTAATAAGAAATAAATAATATGAAGCAGTTACTTTAATGATACCTGAGAACCCCTTGAGTTTGTGGGCAGCTAGGTATTTACTGGACTATGAATAAATGTAGAATTTAATTTTCTCTTTATTCTGCAACAAAATAAAAATCCAACAGTTTTAAACTGTATCTTTCTAGAAAGGGTATTATTTCCATCACATTTATAGTGTTTTACCTCAAAATTAAAATCTGTCTAAAATGAGATAAGAAAGTTGCTCCTATTCCAGACATACAACAGAAAAATTTTGCAATTAGTAGCTATTTGGATGTTGTAAGCAGATGGACAGAGCAGCAGGAACACAATATCCATCAATAGACATACCAGTGTTTTCAATATTAGCTTTCTGCAAAAAACATCTACCTCAAAAAAACCCCCAATGGTACTTCTGCTTTGCTAAACCTTATAAAGTGCATGTCTATTGCATTACACCTCATTTTTAGCATCCAAATTTTCAGGTTAAAGGAATGAACATTCAGCTCAATTCTTGCTGAAACTCTTAAAAGTCTGGGAAATCCAAGAACTATTGATAACCAGAAAGCCAAAATAAAGTTGACTTGACCCCTTCTTAGAGATGTATAATTCTCTTTGTGTAAGGTACTCGTGACTTCCCCTATATAGGAAAGAGTGGTGGTTTTTTGGTTGTTTTGTTTGTTGGATTGTTTGTTTCAACTGTAGAAATAGCATGCCTGAGCTGCAGTTTTTAAAGATCTTTCCACCTCATAATGTGTATTTTCCGTGCTGAGTAATGTCTCCATGTGCTCTTTGTGGGAAAAACATACTACGAGAAGGATGCTAACTGTATATGTGACTGGATCCTAGGTAAAGGCTTTGGAAACAGCACTGGAAAACAGGAGTACCCACTCTGATATTTAGATGCAAGAGGACTTGACATGGGAAAAGTAAATGATGCAACTTATTGTATGCCATACAACATGAGATATATAACAGAAGCATGTTCCCCTGCACCAGATTACACTTGGGGTTATGACCCTTACAGTGCAAAGATAAGAGGGCAGTAAGTTCCTAATTAGACCATGAAATCCAAAATCCAGTGTATTGCATCTTCCCAACAATGCTTTTCAAGTTAATGTCATGGACATCCTAATTCTAAAGCTGTTCAGCCCAAATACCCATTTTGTCATCGCTGTACTGAATATCCAGCTCCCTAAACAACATCCTGAGTGAACTTCTCATTCACATTCTCTCCTTGCTCATCATAGCCTCTCTTTTGCAAGGTAGACTACATACAGTAAAATCAGGGGAAACAACCATTCTGCAGAGCCCCTTCAGGAAATACTCAGCATCTCTCCTGAAAAATTATTTCCTCACCTAATTAGCTTTAAAACTGGAATTAACAGCTGTCACTGATGTGGTGCTGATTAGCAGATGGGCCCACAGCATTGTTACCAAGTGTAAATTTTACTTTACACTTGTAGATGTAAACACTTGTATATATAAACACATGAAAGTATAAATATAAATAAGAAATATATTAAATATAGAAAGCATATAAAATTAATGTGTAAAAATATAGAAAAACATTAAGGTTTTGTAAACATAATGTAATACATGGAATAAATCTGAATTAACAGGTGCACAACTTTTTCCCATACACATGATAAAAGACCTGGATAGGGCAGGGGCGAGGAAGTCATATTTGAAATTCCATGTGGAGGTTTGAGATTCTATTGAAATGGAAATTAAAGCTTTGAACTTTATAACTTTGACTGGATAAAACCATTTGACAAACTAATAATTTTATGTGTCATATCAAATAAATTTTGGCAGAATCAAGCAAAAGGTCTTGAGTTAGACAGCACAAGGGAACAGCAGGTACACAAAGCTGATGCCTTATTCTCTCCTCTCTAAAGCCTAACTTCAAATTGTTGTTGTGGTCCCAGATTGAAGATGTTTCCTGTAAGATGAGGACATAGACTCTCTGCACTCCCTCTTGTCACAAAACCATCCCTGGATGTGCTTCAAAATTCTCCTTGAGGGAAGCCTTGCACTGAAAAATCATTGAACTGATTAAACAAATCAGTTAATTTTTTTAATAAGCCTAGAGAAAGAATATTTGCCAGTGGCATTTAATACAACACAAGAGACAACAGTATTGCACCTCCACAATCCCAAGGCAGTTAAATTGCTGTTGTTGATATTCCCCACAGAGAAGGAAAGACACAGAGGACAAGGAAAAGGAAGAGGCAGTGATAAAGTCTGAATTAGTTCAGAAATGGTATTGCTAGTGCTTTTGTGGTCAGGTGACAACTTTCATGGTCATGGTGAGCTCCAAATTAAATAACATTTTACTTTTGCTAGAGTTTAATCACAGATAATAGTTTTTAAACAACTGAGAGAGATGTATGTCTGCATTAATATTTAACTGATGTATTTTTGCCAGGTTGGTAGGAAAGCTAGGAAATAGTCCTAGAAAAAAAATGGTGCTGTTTCCTATCCCAAACCTCACATATATTTTTTGGGCTTTACACAGAGTGCACCAGTTCTCTCTCCATGCAAGCTGCTCTACACTCATCAGACAGAAACAAAGAGTCTCCAAAACTCACTTTTTTAATCTGCACTCCAGCTCCCAACCTCGAAGGTTGTGCCTTGGCATGCTATTAGCAGACCTTGACCCATCCAGCTGGTGGATCAGCAAGCTTCAAGCAAGAGAAATTCATTCTAAATCTTAATTACAGTGATAATAAAATGATGGCATAGTCTAAAACTGGTCGTGCCTACATGGCTTTACTACCAGTGTTACTGTCAGAATCATCATTGCCATCAGTATTATGAACATCTTTATTAGATGAGATAATCTCAATTATCATTAGTGCAAATTTATTATGTTCCTCATCAGCTCTGTCATCAGTGTCATTCATCTAACTGTTTCTCATAAGCATTTAACAAAGATGTTAAACAAAGATGTTGCCTAATCTGCAACATTTAAAACAGCTGTGGGAGCAAAAGTGGAAAAAAACCCATGAAACTCTCAGACCTCCCACAGCACTGCAACTACTAACAGTCTAGAAGCAGAATTGCCCTCCAGAAAATGTCTGTAACCTTATTCTACAGACACCAGAGGATGAGTAGAAGGTTTCCATCAGAAAAGGTGGGCAATAATGATCTATCTAGTCATCCCTGTGCAACAGACCCTTGTGTAGAGAAGGGCAAGGTATGGTCCTCCCTGGCTAGGGGCTAACAGCACTTCAGGGTATGAAACAACAGTGAACATACCTGCACATTAATCTCCACCCCATAATTGCAGTTCGCCGGAATGATCTTTTCCTCTCAGTTATTTCATTACGTGCCAGTGAAGTGCAGCAGGCTCGGTATAGTTCACAGTGAGGTGCATTTTGTTGTTTTTTGAAAATAGGAAATGCTGGGATACCACCCAAGGATAGACAGTGTGGCAGTGATATTTTATGGTCACAGGAACTCTTCCCTTAAGGACAAATCTATTATAAATACTTGGATGACCCTCAAACACCTGCAAATGCATTTGTTCAACAATCCTCAAAAACAAACACTGGAGTTATGAGACCTGCTTTACATATGCCATAGAATGAGGGAGAACAATCCAGAGCATGTCATTTCAAAGCCAGATTCCTCAAGCAGAAATTCCCCAACTGTCAGCAGGGTCACTTCTGCAAACACTCTCACACCAAGGAGCCATTCCAACCAGCCTGCTAATGGCAGGTCTGATCCCACAGACAGCACGGGTCTCCTTGAGCTGCAGGCATGTGCACCGAAAGCCAGATGTCCTGGTTTGTGTCTCTGGCACAGTACCAAGACACTGCAGCCAAACTCCTCCCTGAACCAATTGCACAGATGTTGGAGGAGCAGCAGTAGCACAGGGCTGTGGTTTTTTTATCTTCATAGGAGCAGATGCAGGAGGGGACTGATACACGTGAGACCATAACTACAAATTCAAGTGCAGGGAAGCATTTTGCATTTGTTTTCCCTTGACAACCTGCAGCACAGCAGAGAAAGCAAATGGCAATCAGTGGTTTTAGCTGAACGTGATTCCTCACCGCTGACATCTGTGTGACGGTCATCCACTCTGGAGGGATGTGGAAGTGAGCGCCGGCTGAGTCTCCCAAGAGCACAACGCCTTTTGAGTCTGCACCTGATGGATGCATTTTGTTAGTCATATGGGCAGAAAGAGCAAACTGAAACCGAGCTTGGAGGGTGCTTAAAGAGGAACAGCAGTAGCAGCTGATGGAGTCACAGGGTGACTGACGACACCACTCTTCATGTGGCTTAAATGTTCAGACACTGCAATAGGATTTTCATTCCATCTGCAGCAGAAACTGTCTAATGGGCATTTGCCAACAACCCTAGAGAAACAACTGGGGACTAGGCATGAAAAACAGGGGGAGGTCTTGCTAATTGGAAAAGAATTGTGGTTGTATTCAAATTGTGTGTTATTTCAGCAGAGGTTCTGCTGTGCAGAGTGTTTATTTTTCCTATCCATAGATTATGCATTAAAAAGTACTTAAATATTTAGGGAAATCGGATTACTCAGAAAACTGCTCAAAGTTCCTTATAACAGAACTGGGTACTGGATGTGCTACTCATATGAGTATTTCTCCTAGAACAATCTGTCTGGCTTATAATTAATCTCACTTAATGTTTGTAGATTAGCCTTTTATCTAAAAATGTTGAGGAGTCTTGCCAGGCAATGGTTCATCTCCAGGATACTGATTTCAGTATAAGGTGAGGTGAGTGGCAGTCACTGCTGGTTTGTGAGGCTTTTATTTGTGCAGTGTGGACACACAGGCACCCACCCACATCATGGTCAGGGAGATCAGCTGATGCCATCACCTCACCCCTTTAAGGCCTTCTCTGGAAAAAAATGTATGTATTTATGGCAAGAGGTAAAACTGGATAAATGCAAATGTTAAGCTGCTTCCCTCAATGGCAAAGCCATTACTCTGGATTAGTCTTCAGGCTCCAGAGAAGATGAGAGCTGATATCTCAGTTTGTTGCTGTCCCCAATCTATGTATTCAACTTCATTACTGAGCTGACTTTTAATAGGAAATTACCTGTATTTTTCAAGTTTCATCTTTATCCACCCTCAGGATAAAAAAACCTCAATATTTTGCTTCTCTCATGATATTGTAAAGCCTGTTGTCTTTCCCTTGCCTTGTGAATGTGCAAGTATTGAAATATTTATAAAATTAATACATAAGGCACATGGTTTCTTGCATTGACTCTAATGATTTACCTTTGCAGAATTTCTCCTCATAGGGAATTCCATCTTTTGGATCCACACCCTGTTGGAGAAGAGAAAGGGTACATAAGAATATCTATCTAGCACCTGAAGAATAGCAGTGCAAAACAGAGGCTGAGGATTTAGTTATTCTTGAATGTTTGCCTGCAGGAGACACTGCATAATAATAATGATGTTTCCCATTATATTATTTTAATAAGAATATGTATGTTTAGATTAATCACGTAAGCTATAATTTAAACAATCATAAGCATCAATAAACAAACTTAGTATCACCTAATAAAACAAGAATAAATAAAAAAGAAACATTTGTAGGCTAAATCAAAGACCAAAGAGGTCAAAAGAGAAACAGCAATCAGGAAGGTGTAACTTCATTTACTTACCCATATGCCATTGCAGTTAGAGTCACTTTTTGCATCCCAATTATCAGGACTAAAATGGAGACACAAAGGGATAAGAAATGTCATTTAAAAAAAAATAAAAATAAAAATAAAGGAAAACAGATCCCCAGTGCCATTTTTCACCAAGAAATTAGAAATTCCTTTATTCCTTTCTGCATGGAAGGGTGGGGCTTTTCCCCCTTTGGATCTAGGAGAGGCAATTTTTCCAAGCAAAACACAAATGCAAAATGCAATATTAACTTAAAGTTCATACTGGAAGTTGCTGAATAAAACTTATCGTTTTAGTCAGTAGCATGGTTTGCCTCCCCACCTCTGGTATGTCTGACCAATTTTAGCGGAAGATGCTTCAGAGAAAGGAAAGAAATGTGTGCACCACCCCTTCAAATGAGTCCCATCCCTGTTCTTGATCATCCTCTCTTGTCTCCCTCACAGTGAAATCAAGCAATGAGCAGTGACGTGCTGTCTAAGAGTACGGTCAAACAAAATATGGAGCTCATTTTTCTCAAAGCCACAATTAATAAGAAGTCTTTAAAATAATTTAAATCTTTACCGTCTGCCAGGGTACACGGTCGTGTTCTTGTCATTACAGTCTCTGCCTCGCCAGTGATAGCCTCTCAAGGTCTAAAGGCCAGGAGAAACATACATAGATAGGACAGCCATTATTACTCTTGCACTTTTAGTTTAAAATATCTAAAACGAGAATCTAACTCAAGGTATAGGAATAAAACCCAGTTAACAGGTTGTATTCCAGAGTCCCTTTGCTAAGCTTTAATAATTGCGTGCTTTGATGCAGAAATTAGACAAGTTGGCAATTTATTTTTTGGGCTAATATGACTTTACTTAATCTCTTATTAATTCAGTAAACAACCACTCAGCAGCAGAGCAATTTGCTTCTGCAGTGAGCACAGATTTATGTGTGCATTTCTCCAGGTGGCACACATGAATGATTGCTTTTTCATCCAGGAAAAAACCCGACATTTTATGACCAAAAAAACCTTCCATTAATTTAATTTCATTCCTATACCTATTTTCACATGAATGGAAAAGACTTTGCAGAAAGTAGGAGGAATCCCAGAGACATCCTCCTTATCAAGGGATTACTGTACCAAAGGAAAGGCTTTGCTTACTGGAAAAGTACTAAATTTATCTCCATCAAAATCTTCAAAAGGCAGTTTATTTCTTAGAACACTGTAAAAAACAAAAACAAAACCCATAGTATTAACATATGGAAGGGAATCTATTAAGAAAGTAAAGAACACAGTGAAGTGTACAGAACAGATAATAACTGGCATGATATTCACTGCTCTATATTCAGTTGTAGCTCTGTGCTTGTACTTCAGCAAAGTGATCCTGCCCAAAAGAGCAAATTCTGTATTTCAATATCTGCTGATAGCTCAGGAGGTAAGGCTCATGGACTCCTGTATGGCTTTAATGTCAAACCTGCAGTCTCTAAAACAAAGTAGGACCAAAAATCTGTAGTAAAAGTTTGGGATTCTTTTTTGGTTGGTTGGTTGATTTTGTTTTGTTTGGTTCTTTTTTCTTATTTTTTTTTCTTTTAGCTACAGAAAGAGGAAGTAAAAAACCAAAGGTGGTGAGAGAGTGCATGAGGGAAAGATCAGAAAAGCTGAGTTGAACACATGCAATCCAACATATGATATACAATTTCATTCCCACCTCCATTGTCTGAACTCACAGGGCTCAAACTCAGCTTATGTCTCCTGACTAACATTTCAAAAGACATTTGCAAGATTTTTTATGCCAATCAACCCATTCCAAATAAACTCCTGATATTTGCAGTTTCAATTAAATGAGCAGAAATAGGTGAGCAAGTTAGTCTTGGCAGCTAAATCAGTCAAATATACAGCTGATAATCCTGAATTATTCTTAGACCTGCTCGAGTATTCCTCCAAGTCATTGGAGTACGTTGACAAATACGCTTTATGAGTAATTATCCAGCTGATGTCCTCGGCCTTTCTTAGAAACTGACTCAAAGTCAGCACTGTCATGAGTTGTTTTGCCTGGATGCCATCCACCTGACTTTCTTAAACACCTTGGGATTGTTCTATGCTTCACAACTGACATTAAATTTGGGTTCCTCACAGTGTTATGCAGGTGCTGGTGGCCTTCCTGCACTGAGACATGGGCCCCACAGCTGGGTGAACAAATTAAATGATGAAGTTTCTTGGGCTCAGAAAAATCTCAGGAGAAAGGTGACTTCCTCTTGGAGATGTCACATCTGTGAATTTGTCACATATTTGAAGTCTGGGATGTGCTAAAATTGAGCAAATGGTTTAAGGCAAAAACAACCACAAGGATCCCTGCGAAAATATTACTTAGCTTAACTCTGTGCAAGGTCCTTCTGTACAATCTAGACAGTGGTTTTATAAAGGAAACAAACATAAGTAAAGAATGGGAAGCTCTGTTATCTAAGGATGACTTTAGAAAGAAGCAAATTTACCATGTTCTGTTTCTGGTTAAGGACTGAAAATGTATACATACTATTTAATCTTCTCACACAGGTCAGCCAGAAGAGGAAATGCACATACACTTGAGAACCCCAAGAAGCTTTTCTGAAGAGGAAGAGAAAGAAAAGTAGATGGATGCATTAATTCACAGAGGTGGTGTAGCTTGGGATATTCAGTGTCCGTAAATTACAGAGGTAAAACATATATTTTCTGCCTAGAAACATCCAAAAACTCCAATGATGTCAAAAAGGATGCTACATGACAGAGGATTTAGACCTGACATGGCAGTCAAGGATTAAGGCTGAGCATCTTACAGCCCAACTATTTTTGCTTTCAAGACCTGTAAAACTCAAAAAGGAAAGAAAAGTTTCCAGTCTTCTCTCCATCTTCTCTCATGTAACCAATTGTTTTTCATTCTTTGTAAAAAATTATTGTTCTCATGTTTGGTAAACATGGTGGTACCTGACAGCATAAAACTAGCCACACACTTGGAGCCATGAGTCTGGATTCTACATGCTAAAGGCCAGAAACAACTCTAAGAAGAGGATAAATGAGGGATGCAGACTGTGCATAGAATACTCTTGATTTTTTAAATTAGATTTTTACCTCAAAATCTAGATTTTTATCTTGGCCAAACCTGTCAGATGTAAAAGACAGCTTCTGCTACAAAAACTCCTTCAACATTAGTAGCCCATAGCCCATAGCCCAGGGCCAATCCAGTTGATTTTCCAGATAGCCAGGAAGCTTCAGAAGCTGAAAGAGACCTTCCTAATGAATTGTGTTGCATGGGCAATTAATCCCACAAACACACTGCTCATGTGGCTTCACTGTAAGTTCAGTTGGTCTTGAAACACTGAGAGTGCTCAAGTAGTCTCTAAATGCAGAAGGCTAATTGGTGCACAGCCTAATTCTCTGTATTCACTGAGACTACATTTACCATGTAAATATGGAGCAGATGAGTAGCTGGGCATTCCCATAACTTTATGCAAAGAAGGGTAATTGTTTATCCAGACATAGCACTTGAAAGCTCTGTCTTTGAACCAACTGCCTCGTGTTACATACTTCATATACACATAAAAAAAGAGTAAGGTCCTCAACCTAATGACATTGCAACCCATGCCCAATGTAAAACAGAAGGTAAAGCTTGGATACAGCTCAACAGAGGCCAATGGAAGGTTATTATACACAATGTGGGTCTATAGCCCCAGTGTATACAGCTCTGAGTGACAAAGGAGAGCTTCGAGGCAGCACAGCAAGGCAGTGAGGCCAACCAAGGGACATAAGGCATTGCCTATGCTCCTTGGGAAGGTGTTTGCTTGGACAGGTAAGAAGGGGTGATGGAGATAACGAGCTCACGCTGCCCAGAGAAGGAGGTCAGGCACAGAAGTATGCCACAGCCAGGATCTCAGTGTGAAGAGAAGAACGGGGTAGTGGAGAGGTGACACAGCCCATAGTATAGAGATTGCAGCCAATATTTATGCTGGTGGCTGAAGTGACCATGCAGCAAGGTGAAGACAAAAAAGAGTGGTACCTTTTTCAGTACTGAAAAGGAGGAGGAGGAGAGATCTGCAGTGGAGTAGGAGCTGTAACAGTGCACTTTCTGAAGAAGGCAAAAGTGAAATCAAGAAAAAAAAAAAAAAAAAAAAGAAGGTCCGGGAGACAAGAAACCTGAAAAAAGCCAGCATTTAACTTCCTTCAGCTCTGTCCAACACACTCAAATGACAAAGCTTTACTCACACTGGCTTGGAAGGGGAGGATGTACTGGTGGAATGAAAGGAGAAACCAGAACACAACCACAGAAGTGGGGGGAAAAAGCCAAAACCAGCCAGGAAGTGGGGCCTTTCCTTAGGCTGAAAGGCCAACCTGGTGCCACTGTTGCACCTCCAGTTGCCCTCTGCGCTTCCCCATCCCTCTGCGCCTCTGTATTCAAGCTGTTGGCTGCCTTAGGGCTGTGTCCTGCAGCATGGCTGGGACACAGGCCTCCTTTTTGCTCTGTGTGTTTGGTCAGGTGGGCAGAGAGCATGAGAGGTGCACAGACAGGATGCCAGCTTTTCTCAAAGAGATTTGCAAGCCTATGTAAACTTCCAGGAAAGAGAAAAGAAATCACCACTGTGGTATACTGGACAGCCAGGGAAAAGAGCAGTCTGAGTTTCTCAGGCTGCTCAAAGGAAAACAGAAAGCTAAAAGAATTGATAACAATGTTAACATCTGGTCTTGTGACAGGAGGGATGTGCAAGAAACATGGTGTTTTGGTGAAAGATTGTTTACTCGGGGTGTTGTCTTCCTTGGACCAATGAGTTTGATTTAATTCTTGGTTCTGCAAGCTAGTGTTTATAAGGAACGCAGTGTTACAATAAGATCGTCCTCTTCATATCTTGAAAGGAGACCATGTTGCTGTGTGTTTCACTCTCACCGTTTCATAGCTAATCATATAGCTAACAGCAACACCCTCCCTCCTCCATGTAGGACTAATCCTGCCAACAGAAGCACCAGAGGCTCTTTAAGCCTTCCACCAGGTTAAGATTTGCAGGGTCTTCATCTGAGCTGTCAGCTTTTCACTTCAGCCTAAGTCACAGTATGCAAAGCCTTTGAAGTTAAGGCACCTGGAGCCAAAACTGCACCAGAAAGACAAACTACACAGCTCGCAAAATATAAATACATAAATAAAACCTCCTTTTATTCTGCTTGCAGGCTGTGCTAAAAGTTTACCCCTCGCTGTAAACAGAATAAAATCTTTCCTGCCTTTTCCTCAGCTAGTCTCTTCAAAATTCTTGCTGACTGGCTCTCCATTGGTTTCAAAGGAAGGTTATTCTGCAGTCCCAAAGACTGCCCAACTTTGGTGGAAGTGGATGCATGATGATGACCTGGCAATGCTGTAGGTGTTGCTGAGGACCCGCTGCAGCATCATTCTGAAGCCCAGCAGCCTCTTGCTCCACAGCCTTTGTATTCCCACAGCAGGTGGGACAGTGAGATCTGGAGGTAATGCTTTAGCTCGGCTTGGCGTTGTGCAGGAGAGTGGCTTTCTTTGAGGGTGTCTTGGGCTATTCTCAAAAGACAAGGAATACTGCTATAAAAAAAGAGGGAATCCTTTTGTGAACAGGCACTATAGTGTCCTTCCCAGCAGAGAAAGGCTACAATTGCAGCATGAGCTGTTGACAGACAGACTACTTGCCCCTGTGCAACAAGAGTAGGTGGGCAGGAGACCAGCTTATGTCCTTTGCCTGTCAGTTTGCTTTGGGCGCCCTCCATGGCTTCCCACTTGTCCCACTTCCAGGCTGTGACTTTCAGGGACCTTGTAGTCATGACAGGATTGTAAAAATAATGCCAGCTCTCATTAAATGCCAGAACTCTAATCACCATTCTTTCATTGCTATTACTCAAAGATATTCCTTAGTATCTTCTCCACCCACAAGAAAAGTTAATGCTAGAGATGCTCACAGTGATTGATAACACTAATATCCTATTCATTGCCTGTTAACATTCCCTAATTATATTTCTGTAATTATTTTAATTGGTTTTATTAAAAAAGAATAACAATGAGTCCCTAATGCTTGTTGGTGTTTGGTTTAAGCCAGTGCCTTACAGATGGCTCACTTCTTTTAATGAATGGAGACATTTATAAGATTTTTTTTGAGTTGTAGCTGCTTTCACTGAATCTCTACATCTACTGAATAACTTTTCTTTTTCCCAAACTCATAATGATCCTAAGAAATTCCAAGTAAATGTGAAATCCTGGGATCCAGATGGATCTCCCAGTCTTGTTACAACAGCCATCATCACATCTCTTTTTTTTATGCACAGTCACACACAGCTGCCATGCCAAGATGTTAACTTGCAAGAACTTCTTCAGAAGGTTTTTCCCAAACATACAATGCAGGAAAAGCAACCAAAAGAGCAGATATGGGAAGAATTAACAGATCTAATTTGATGTTTTGATCTAGTATGAGCAGAGCATGAAAGAGGCCAGATGAATGTTTTTCTTTCTTCACTGATGTGGATGCAAGGATGTCCTACCATAGATGGGGTGTTTCTGGTTCCTCACCCACACACTCAGCCAGGTAATCTTCTCCCCAGGCAGTGAGAGCACCTCAGCTCTCATTAAGGTGTATCTGCCTGTGCAGATAACAGATCATGATTTGGCAGCTTTGAGACTGGGCAGGTGATTTCCTTACTATTTCATCACACACTGCTGCTCTGGGATACATGGCTTATGAGAATATGATTCACATTGTGATCCCTCCTAGAGATTCTCCTTTGTGTTTCTTACTGCATTATTTTTCTAGATCTGAAAGCAACTTCAGTCTGGGTGAATGGGAAATTGCAAGCTAAAGTAATGCCTCTGTAAATGCTATTTTCTATTTTCCAGGTTGAAAATAAGTTTCAGCCTGGGTCATTACAGGAAGCACACTAGGAATAACTTCAGGAGAGGCCCGAGCAAGCATATGATACGTGTTTTAATTTGAGCTGACCTTGTGCAGGAGATTTGGAAATACATTGAAACCCAGCTGTGACCTTTGTCTATTTACCACTGGGAAGGACAAAGAGACTGGAAGCACAGTTAGGAACAGGAAGGGGCCAAGGGCCAATGGAGATTGAGAGAGGTATCGGGGCATTGAGGATACAGGAGAGTAAAGGCTAAATATGAGATCCTATTGCATCCAAAGATTGATGCCAACCATGCAACCCCTCCCAGGACTGTCTGAAAGGATGTGGGACACCCAGCACAAGAAAGTGGGATGTGGCTGGCCATGTGAGGGACTCAGCCCAATATGCCAAGGGTATAGCACATGAAGGAAGCAAAGGAATTGTGTCTCAAGGTGCAGCATCCCCATGCCAGTCCTTCTCCAACCCCAATCTCCAGCTCACAGAGAGGACCTGCTTTACTCAGAGCATCTCAATACAGTTGTTAACATCGGGACTTGCTCCAGGGAAAGAATAATAAAAATTTCATGTGATTTGAGTGGGAATTTCAGGCCATCAGTAGCACAGCACCAAAAAGGAAGGAAAATGCATAAGAGATCCTGCTGGTTGCTGTTCTGCAGGAGTGGAGGCCTGTATCTCCAGTGCTTCATTTATTTCCCTGGCTTGGTAATTGCCTAAAGGCTAATTAGGAACCTCAATTTTCACTTTTGTGATTAGCATCACAGGAATAAGCAATATCAATAATTTCTTCTCAAACAGTTAAAGCATTTCCTCTGCATTAAGTGCCTGAAGACAACTGGAAGCCAACTCTAGGGCTGAACTGACTCAACTAAGTGAACCTAGCAGAATCAAAGCTGCTACCCTTCTCTGCTACCCTTTAGAGATCCTCTACAAATCTGAAAACTGTTGGAGACAGAAAGATTTCAAATCTCATTTTTCAAATTTTAGAGACAAAGGCAGCATCCCACAAAAACAGGAAAGAATTCAGAATTTACATTCAGGTCATTGCTTGAGTTTCAGACAGCCCCAAAGCACAGTTGCTCTGCTCTGAGGCAGTGGGTGAGTTCACGAAGCATCCACTTACATACAGCTACAAAGTAGCTGAATTTTTCTTTTTTTTTTTATGCTCTCCCCATACTTTCATAATTTTTCTTTATTTCTCCCCCTCTTTCTTCCAGTGTCACCTGATAGAGCAGATCCTGTATCAAGTAGGAGTGAGTCAGCATTCAATTCAATGCTAATCAGGAGGATTCACAGTCAGAAAAAACAAAACAAACAAGGACTCACTCCTGATAAAATGCCAGTACAGAGTAAAACACCCTAATGCCATCGATTTCTTACCAGGTCCTTGGAAGTCTTCATAATTCTTTTTGCTTTTCTTATTGCAACACTCAGTCCTGCCTAGGACAGCAAGAACAAAATGAAAAACAACCAAATCAGCCTCACAGTATCCTACCAACTTTTCTCCCCATTTTCTACCATTTTTTTCTATTTTAATATCAGTCACAGCACAGAAATGATGTATGAGTCCACAAACTCCTCATCAGTTATTTTTTATAGGACTAACAACCAATTATCCAGTCACCTTCTATGAAACTCCAGTTGCAAGAGTTCATTTATTTTACTCCAGGGCATCATTTATTTCCCAAGGAAAAGTCCAGATTTGCTGAAGAGCTGAAATTCATATCCTGACTAGACAGCGTGAGCTGCAGAGGACGTACTTCTCTAGTGACTCCTTCTGAAGGAAAACTCATCCATTAGAAGGCTAAAGGAATGTTATTCATGTAAGGTCAGTCTGACTTGCTGTGGAAGGGTACAGAGGAAACATTTGCTCTTGCATGGATAAGAGTTACACTCAGCTGAGGTTCATCCCAGCATGAGAACGTGGCATGCAGGAAGGTACAAACCAGGGAACAGAGTTTGGAAGGAAAATCCCCTGTTTTGTTCAGGAAGGTTAGCTTTTTATTCTGGAAGTACCTAGCCTGGAGAGCAAGTTCTTGCTGACAGTGGCAAAACAGTTTTTCTGTTGGGTCCATGTCAATTTGTGCTGAAAAGGAATTTTGGGATAACTCCACAATGTGGATAATTATACCTTCGTAGAAAGAAAGAATAGGAGAACCATTCCAAGAAAAGATCTTGGAGAGGCATCAGGTTGGCCATCATAAGGCCATGGGTTACAAATAAGTCAGCTACTAGTGATACACAAATAATTCCTGAAATCCTTTGCACACAAGGTCTTTGAAGGAGCAGAGAAAATTTTGTGCAAGGAGCACCATCTATGAGTGTGAGTGACAGCCAAGGACTAGCTCTGCTGGCAGAAGGAGGACAGAGAGGCCATGTGTGGTGCAGCAAGACTGTGGTCAAATGTACCCTGACAGCTGCTTGCCATGGCCAGGAACTGCCAAACACTGCCACGGTCCTGCTATCCAAGTTTTCCTCAAGGCTCTGCCATTGCAAAAACCTCAACAAATACATCTTTGCAGCCCATGTGGTCCTCACCCCTGGGTGCTCCCTGAAGAAATGTTGAGGCATGGGCAATAAGTAGGAACTGTTTATGCACCATGCTGTTAAGTGTCGACCTGGCCTTAAGAAATTTGTCTTGTATCACAGCACAGAAAGATTACACTACTTCATCTTCTGAGTCATGGAGGTGAAGAGATGCCCAAGACATGCTCATGCCATCCAAAATATTTAACAGCTGTTTAACAACTCTGATGAACAGCACTTTCTAAATTCAGCCATATCTTTCCATAAGAAAGGAAGTTTTCACAACTCCAATTCAGGAAAAAAAAATAAGAGAAGAGACAGTCAGAGGAGTCATTGTAACAGCAGTGTGCTCCCCCCTGCTGCTCCATTTTCAATTCAGGACAATATTCTTGTATCTCAGTGATGACAATTCCCATATGTTGTGCTGCATTTATTAGGCCACCTTTGAAAACAACCATATCTGTGAGGCAGTAACTATGTGATGGCCTCAGCATTCAGCATGAGGAAGGCTGAAAACACTGTCTGTTTGCTCTCTTTCAGCAGGAATAACTAATGTTCTGTAGGCTTAGAAAATAGGCAAAAAATCCCCAAACTTAAAATAAAAAAGGAGATAAAAATAAATTATTTTTTAAAACATTTCAAAAGAAAAAAGAAATCTGGAGTATCACAAACATGTTAGCATCTGGTTTCTGCTCAAAATTGTTAGTGGGGACAAGCTGTTATGTCTGAAAATGTCCTGCTATCAGTCTCTCTTACTGTCAGCCTAACATCAACTGGGTCTGAGGGCTCTGAGGTAAAGTCAGCACAAGTTTATATTTATTTGGACAGAGCTACAGAAACTCAGCAAGGGATGCTTAAACAAGTGCTATTATTACAGCGTTTGGAAAAAAAAGAGAATGTCCCTCCTGTGATGGCACCTTACTGAACAGCAGCATGTCAGATTAGAATATTAAAGCAGACTTAATTTGTATTTAAAGTAATCATTGCCAGCATTTTTGTGCTGGAGATAAAATTTAGCATATCATTATAATTGATTTAGGCAGTGATCAAAGCAAATTAATTAACCACGATATTCAAGGGTCAAAAATTTATGGTGAACAACACAAAAGGATATGGAAGAATAAACATAAGCAGCAAGGAACACAGACTTCTAAGCTGCCAGGTTTTAATATATGTGTCACATTGATATATGTAGTTAATACATGTTTAATTCATGGTGTCTGTAGTCTTCTAAAAATCAGGGCATGTCACAAATAGATGACAGAAGCTAGCAATGAGCCAAGACACTGTTTACTAGTTTCTTCCCCCGGGCAACTGCTGTCCCCAAAACCAATCACGCATCTTACGTTTGCTATAGTTACGTTGTACAATACCAACTGCTGGAATTTCTGCAATAAAATTACTTGAGAGGCAGATGTGGAAAATGGCTTGAAATTGAGTATAATAGAAGGAAAATTCCCAAAGAGGTAGGATTTATCAATCCTTTTCTGCTCGGCAGGGTAGGAGAGCCCTTTCTTGCTCACAGCAGCAGCATATGAAATATGCATGCTTCAGAAATCTACAGGAAGAAAGTAGAAAACAAGAGAGGAAAAGGCTGGATTGACCTTGTGGGTAGAAAATGCTCTCTCTGAAGCACTAAAGTTGATACGTTCTCTCACTTCACAAGTTACTTCAGCCAAGACTCCAGGTTGGACTGCAGAAGACTGGCAGTTGAAACACCCACTGGGAAGAAAACACTCCTGGTTTCATAGGTCACCTGTAATCCCTGGCTGGTTCCAGCCATGTCAGCCTGCCACTGAAGGCCATACCACCCATACAGCCTCTCCTGCTGTGCCTTGGCTAGCAAGGAGCCTCCTCTCTTTCCCATGGCATGAGAACACCACCAAGGAAGGGGTTCCCTAGGCTTCAGCAGCTGATGGAGGTGTCCTGGGGAGCAGCCAGCACTATCCACCCCAACCGGAGCAGTCTGTCACCCTGTGTGCACAAGATACCCAACCGTGGATGGGACCAAGGGCTGGGTGTCACTGGGATTTCATTCACTGCTTTCTTTCAGTGCTCTCCACAGAGACCAAGCATTCCCAGTAATAATTTCTCTTTTGGCAAACAGATGTATTTCTCATAGTAAACAAATCCATGAACAAACTCTAATTCTCTCTCATTTATCATCCTTGTTAACCAGCTTTTTCCCAGGAGACCAGATATTTACAAAACACTCCAAGTTTCTCTTCTAACTCATTTTCATCATCCTTTAACCAAGAGTACCAAGATAGCAAAATTCTTCAAAGCTTGTCAAATAGAACAGCTAAAAGTGAGATTTGTTTACGAGCAGTGCTTCCTTGTCCTCACACTTTTGTCTGCCACACTCCCACCCCAAATACCTCTGTGCCTGTGGGTTGTCCAAGGCTTGTTTTTGAGGGTCCTGCCTGAGACAGCTTCTACATTGGCATGGCACAGCTGCATGCACCACCTTGCAAACCCCATGACACCCTATTTCCTTTTGATTTATTTAGTGGAATGTTGGGGTTGTATGATCTGGCTGTTTGGAGTTGTTTGCGTTTTCAATTGGAGTAGGGTTTATTTTATTTTATTTCCTGCCAGTGAAGAAGAGCAGAGGAAATGCAGAGAAGCAAGGAAAAGAGCAGCAACAAGCACTCATACTGTGCTTTCTGCTATTACCCGTCTATAGGTAGCTTCTTCAGGGTTCAGTTCAGGCTGTAGCAAAAACTCACATTTTGGTAGATTTTGCTTGTTTCCAAAAACAAAGGCTAAAAGGAAGGCTCCACAGGACCCAGCCTGACTAACAGATGCTTGCTTTACTGCTTGTGGTCTCAAAAGAAGGAAATAGGTCCCAGTCACGAAGTCTACTTTTGACTGGCAGCCTACACTTAATCAGGAATGCAGAAGCACTCCCACCCTGGAGTTTGGTTCTGTCTCATCTCCCAGGAAGAAGCTCACATTTTTACTGAGAAAGATGAATGAGATACAACAGCAGGAGTATTTTTATTTTACTAAACACCAAAGGGGTTTCTTTTTGCCAGAATTGGTTGGCTCCTACTTCGTCAAACAGTATGCTGACTACAGTAATATCCATGAAGGATGTGGCTTTGTAGAAAGTCAGTGAAAGACCTATAGAGGGTACACAAACCAGCATGAGTGCTTGTGGCAGTGATGCTTATTCTGGCAAGATAAAATTATAAGAGCATAAATATGTATGTTTTTGCTGATGTAAAATGACTTCCACCAGATTGAGATTAAGACAAAATATGCAGTTGAAAGGTCTCTGATAATCTGGAGCATAAAAGGGATGGGAAGCAGAAGAGGCACCCTGAAAGGAAGAAAGATGGAGTACAGACTTCCAGCACAGATTGTTTTAGTGATTACTAGAGCACAACCACAGTGCTGAAATCAAGCCATTATTCTGGCCCCAACAAATCAATTGAAGTATTGCCATTTAACCAAACAGGCCAGCTGGCTTAAAACAATCTGGAGACAAGCTGAGAATAATCTCCTGAAAACCTGTTTGTTCCCAGGGCAAGAAAAAAAACTTGGTAGGCAGTGCATAAAACTCTTCACCCTATTTCAGCCCTTTTCACTCACTAGAGGAGTATGCCTGTATTACATGACCTTGTGCAGAAAGTCTTCCAGCATATGAGCTGATAAACATTTTTGGCTAAAACATTATCCAGTCATCCTAAACCAGCTATCTTGGATGCCTGTACTATGGTCAGTCTTTTGGAGTGATGCTGCAGCCTGTATTATAATATCTGCTGTTGATATGGCTTAAACCACAAAGCACATTACAGAGGTACCTTCAACCACAAAGAATTTCACAGCAGCTTCAGATACTGTCCACTTTTCAGCCATCTTTAGTAAGTCTTCTCTTCTGATGTGCCCTATTGGTTTGTCTCTTTACTTGAAGGAGACCCCAGTGTTGCCACCCTCTAAAGGGCACTAAAGGGCAAAGGAGAACCTCTGCTTTGCTCTACAAGCTGCTGGTGGCAAGAAGGGGCTCACAGAACCCATTACAAGGGACATCTGGTTGCACAGTCATGCTGGTGACCCAGGAGCTGCAAGGGCCCCTTCCAGTCTTCCCCACCAACATCAGAGGTCTGCTCCTGAAACTCTTCCCAGCACAGCAAACCACCTTGCCCAAGCCCCAGCAATAGGAGGCTGCCCTTGCCCAGGTTGGATGCCCTCCTCCTCCAGCTCCATGCTGAGAACACTGAGCTCCATGCGAACAGAACAATATTTTTTATTCATAATTAGAGCAAAGTCTTCCAGAATAATCACAGTGTTCTAATAGCTCCAGGCAGCTTGGCAAGAAAAATATAGTAATTTGGGCTAATTTGTTGGAGACCAGGGAAGTATGCAAAATGATGCACGTATCATTTACACAGATTGCAGTGTCTCCATTAAGTAGACAGTTTGAAAGGCCTCTGAAACAGGGCCTCTTCCTCAAAACACACAACCTCACTAAAGCAACATCACCCAAACTGAAAAAAATAAACTAATTATGAAAAAAGAAGATACATGTTGATATTTTCCACCTTAGAGGTAATTAAAATCTGGGCATTATACTGCCTTCCAAGGACAGGTAATGCTATTTCTTTCACTCCCTTCGCCAGTACAAGTATGATACTAATTCTGGGAAAATGGGCATCCAAAAGTCTAAATGAATAAGTGAAGTACCTGAAAACCAATAGAGTTGAACAGAACAGTCATTAGCATTAAAGTCTTGTTCAAACACTTGGCAGGGGACTGCACCAACCTTTGCAGACTCATAAAACTGATAAAACTGATCAATCAAATTACAAACCAAAGAGGCAAATGTGAGGTAAACTGCATTTTATGCACCTGTGTCTTTGATTGTATATTAATCTTTTTTCACCCATAATTCATCTTTACTCAGTCTGACTAGTCACAGAGTTACTGTGGGCAATTTATCAACCACTTGAGCATGAATTCCAAGCACTGCTCTTCTCCTCCCATCTCCTCATGCTCTCTCAGGGCAAGAGGAGAGCCAAAAAGAAGAGTACAGTGTAAAAAAATTGTTTTGTAGGTAGAGTTCCCTTATTACTGTTGAGAAACAAATATCTTGACAGAAAGGAATTTAACAACCACTTGTAATGGAAGAGGGTTTGCTTGAGCCACACATTCTGAGGGACAGTCTCCAGACATGCAAAAAAGAGTCCAAATTTTGTTTAAAAAAATAAACCAAAGCCCCATCCCGTTCAGCTGTTTTCCTTCTGGACAGTGCACTCAATGAAATGGTTTCTTGGGGTGGAAGGAGCCAGCACCTTGGTCCTACACCTGCTCTGGGAGGTGGCTAAGAGCTCACAAAGATGTGACACCAACCCCACGAGTGGCATCCTTTCCCTTCTATGTGATCAACCTAATATTTCAACACCGGTGTTCTAATTTCTTCACAAGAGCCACCTTGATTTAAAGCCTCTTTCTTCAGGCTCCTTAGCCTAACTCACTGTGCAGCCATGGTGAGCCCATCCCTCCCTCTAAGTGTAGTTCATTGCCTGCATCCTCTTTCACTTCAAGAAGCACCCTGCACTTCTGACACTCAGTTCAGGATGGGGGATTTCTGATGGCACCTGTTTGATAAAGTTTGGGCAATATTCTGGTTGAGTGGAGTTGGTATGGGCCCTCTCTGCCGCTCGCACTTATCTTCTTTCAACCTGTGTGGTTGCACATCTATAGACCTCTATGTTAACTTATCACGGAGCATAGACTCAGACCTGTTATAAACCAAATGTTACTGTCATTCTTGGAAGGCAAGTGTTTCTCCAGACCTTAATATTGGCAGAACTAAATCCATCCTTGAGATGAATCACAGATCATTGAAACCCATAAAAAGATTACCTGATTTCAATGACTTCCAGACTAGATCCTGTGTGAAACATCTCATAAAGGCCATTGGAAAATCAAACGTGCCTTTCTCCATCCAGATGCAGGGAAAAAGTTTTCCAAAAATCAGTGCTGAAGTGAATAGCTTGCTTTTCAACACCACCAAACAACCCCCTATCACTCACAGGTTTTAGTGTGACTGGAGGTATATGGTGGCTGGGATGGAAAAAATTACTCACAACCAAAAGAATCCCAAAACAAACAGTACATGTTTAGACACCTGTGTAGATATGTATGTGTAAGAGTATTGCAAAGGTCTAGGACATGCAATCAAGGTCATGCAAATGTGCTTACAAGTAACTGTACATCAGAGAAGTGGTGGTAATTAAATATGATTTCAGCCTGTGGCAAAAGATAATGCACATTAGCTTAAACCTCTTGCACTGCAGACTAATCCAAGTCAAATAGCCCTGCATTTGCAGCAGGTAACTTGTGCTCACGCAGGCTGTCACAGCAGATCAAGAAATGTGGGGATCACTTGTTGTGCCGTAGTAACATGGTGGCATAGATGAACCTCAGCTGAATATCTGCTTAGGGGTTATTGTACTGCTTAACAATAAAGTCCCTACATTTCCATTCTGATCCAGACTGGTACAGGAGAATTTGACTCCCAAACACCCTCAACCCAGTTGATTATGGTCCATACAGCTATAATGCACCTTTTGTTCAAATAGACATTTTTTAAGAATGTCCATGCTCTAAATGTTTATTTCCTAGACAATGCATGTGCAGTGGAAGCCTTCAAACTGCTCAGTTTCAGCTTAAAAGACATTCCGTAACCAGTAGTTTTAAGAAAAGCGGGAAACCAACTCACCTTTGGAGGAGAATAGAGATGACAAAGCAGCTGTCCTGGATCCTGTTTACACAGCCTCAAGGAATGGCAAACCACATCAGCATTCATTTCCCTGTCTATGCTGAATGAAATAGTGCAAAAACAAAGACTATTATGTTTCGCTGGGCTCTTGAAAGTAGAAGCTATTTCCATGTGAAGCTAAATCTTCTCAATACCACACAATCGTCTCAGCTCACTTCACTTATGAGGCCCATAACTGCTGCTCAGTACAGTGTTGGGTTCTAACGACTTTCTGCCATGACATCCTACTCAGCATTTAAAATTGGAACCCAGGATGATGAAAAAGGACTGTGCTCTACATGCAGTGTTTGAATCAAATGCATTATAACTATTCTAGTTTTTTAATCAATCGTAAGCCTGAAAATTATTTAAAGGTTAAAGTTAATGCATATGTAATTTAGCACATATGAATGTTCAGTCATTAACTCAACAAAATAACCAGAAATCCTTTAAAGATCCTTAACCTTTAATCATTAAGCATGAGTGCTAGGATTGTTTCTTCCTTTTTGGGACACACCTCAGGGATAATCCAGAATTAAATTAAAATGTTTGATTATAGTACTTCTTAGTCCTGTAAGCACTTTGCAGTTCCTTGGCTAGTTTCAAAAACAAAAATAAAAGTCATAGGGAAGAAGAAGCTCTAGTAAAAGCTCTATTAATTAAATTAAGAACTTTCAAAGAGGAATAAAATAACCTACCTTTTATTTTTTTCATCACTTAGATTAAATAGTAGGCTTCCCCAAGACTGCACAGCAAGGTTGGGGCTGAAAGCATGTAGGGGCTGACAATTAAAAAGCCTGATTAAAGGTGGAATGGAAAGCAAGAGCCAAGCAACAGCACTGTTATTTTATAGAACCTGTCTCACATACACAGGTTATTCAAATTCCTCCCTCAGCCAAATGAGCTGAATTTCAAAAGATAAGTATATCAGGTGGGCCTGATCTGAGATTTAAATGGAATATCAAAAGGGTTACCAGTGGCAGCCTGTGCTTATTCACTCAGGAATAACTGCACCAAATGCCAAACCAGAATCACTCTGAAGCATCTCTGCTTTAAAAATAACGTAATTTTAAGAGTGAAATCCCTTCACTTCAACTGACAGCACATCTCTACATGTCAAGAACAAACTAAGCAAAAAACTGAGAGGACACAGCAATACTTACAGTTCAGCTATGTGTGGTCCATAAAGTTCAGCAAGGACATAACAGAAACCTTGCAGTTTTTCTAGAAAATAGAATTTTTTTTTTTTAAGTAATTGAGCATGATGAAACTGGTTTCATAGCAGTCAAAATACAGCAGCAGTTGGTTCATTAAGGTGAATGCTGATTTACCTTAGAGGAAGGTACGTGAATCTCTGATCTCAGTGTAGCACCAGAGAATGGGAAAAATTGAATTTCTAATCTTGCCTAAAACCCTTCTGGCTTTAGTTAAGTCACATGATAAAGACAAAAAAGGATAACTAACTTTTGTTAATTTTTCTGAGTATGGCATAATGGAAAAGTCAAAAGAAATTGTGTATGCCACAGTATCTTCTAAGCAGATTAAATAAACATCTCAGTAGGTTTGAAAAAAGAAAGAAGACAAACACATAAATCATAGTGCAGAAAGTGATGTTGGGGTTCATGCTACTCCTAGAACTGCCTTGGAGTTTCTGGGGGCTTGTGGACTTAAGAGAATATATTTTGTGTAGAGCAGGAGTTGTGCAGTAGTAATTGCATTCAAAGAAACATCTGACACTTTTCATTTGGCCTCCTTTCACAGTCTATAGCCATGTGCCTTTTTGAGATGCTGGCTCAGGTGGTTTTCTCAATATGTGTGAAGCATGTCATCGATAAGACAGTTCATCAGAGATTTCTCTAAGGTACTGTTGTGAAATAACAGGTGATCCATGCACCCAAGCAAAGACACTGAGGGAGAATGGGGGTTTGAATACAAGCAGGGCACTGATCTGACAGTTCCCAAGAGGGAAAGCTACCTATTTCTTGGCCTGAACAGACTGGAGCTGGTTAATCACGCACATATCCTGCAAAGGAGGTGTCAGGCCTTTCTCCAGCTGGGGTGGTGCTGTGAAATGTCATAAGAGACAGGTTCACACAAGTGCTGTGACAACAAACTTGCAGCTCCTCAAACTCCTTAGAGCTGTCGTTTTCTCTTGCACCTCTATTACCCAGACAGATAAATATCTGTACCTGGGGAAGAAAGCACAGAGTATTGTCATCTTTCTCAGAGAAAAACCACACCCAAAACAGTTGCTTCCCTCCAACTTTGGGCTGAATATTCCATTTTAACCAGTGCCCAGCTGGACACACCTAGGGCTGCTGCATACAGGGTGGGTAGTTTTGCTGTGTGGAGGGTACAAATCCTTGTGGCAGGGCCTCCACTGGTGGATGTGGGTGTGCTCCTGCTCCCACAGCTACTCTCCTGCTGGGACTGCAGACATCCCAGCTGGCAACCTGCACCTGAGAAAGGAGGACTGGTACCAGGCAGGCATATCAGGGAACAAAAAGATAATTTCCCGAGCACCCTCCTACTCATGGTGTTGCAGGCAGCTTCTAGCACTAGAGTAGATGATTTTTCTTATCTCATGACAGGTGTTTTATTTCAATCAAGTTATTAGCATCGTTATTTGCCTCCTTTTCCACATAACTCCTTACTATTGGCTCTTTAGGAGCAATCTGCTCCTAAAAGCAAAAATTGGTGTCCTGACTAGAATTAGATTTTATTCTCGTTCACCTAAAATGAAAGATGTTCCAGACATCAATAACCCTGTATTTGGCATCATTGCTGATTAGAATATGCTCTGACGAGACTTGCCAGTGGGGTATCTGGGTCCCTAAAGTAGCCTGCAGTCAAACTTGGTTGGCTTCCCCAACACCTCCCCAGTGCATCTCAGGCAGTGGTCTCCTTATGAGTTTCCCAAACCAGCTGGTTTCCACAACATTTTTGGCTCTGGAGGAGCCAGCTGGCTGCTGTAACCTCTCCTGGTATCTGAGAAGAGAGGAGAGTTTGGCTGCTTATCAGCTCCGGGGAGTTAATATAGGTGTTTTGCTGGTCCCACTGATTTCCTTATGTATATAGGAAACTTAACATGTAATTACCCCGTGGTGTAAAAAATGATGGGAGATAAAAGGAATAGTAAAAATGTTAAATTATCATTGAGCACATAAAGTCCTCTTGGAAGATTCAGATGCCATTCAGGCTTTGTCTTTCAACAAAACACCAAGACCAAAGCCACAGACAGCATTTTCAGGACTTGCCATTGGAGCCAGGCTGCATTCATGTGTTCGCAAATCTCCACCTCTGCTAACACACACAAGGAGAAGATATTGCAGAGAGAAATCTCTATTAGGAAGAAGCAGTGTAAGCCAGAAAAGAGGGGGAGAGAAAGAGAAAAATTATGAATAACTGTGAGTATTCAGGGGCAAGAAAAGAGCTTAAACAAAACTAAATGCTGGAAAATTTAGAGAAAATGCAGAGTATACTTGCTTCAGGTAAAAGAGATTCCCTAAGATCCCTTAGATCCCCAAAGAACAGTCCAGAAGGTTTTCCTTCATAGTCCTGAAAACATAAACGCTGGCTGAATCCCAGAGGACAAATATTTGCAAAAAAGATGCTATTATCATGTTGCCATTTGCACTTGAGCTCTAAAGTGTTTACACAGTAGTGGTCAACACAGAAGCAGAACATGACTCAGAGGCAAAGCCAGAGGCAGAGGGTCTCAAAGCATATTTCGGGTGTCAGACACCTCTGTGTCATCAAGCAGTTGATATCCAGGTAAACATTCTTGCTAACAACACCTCTTACACTGTAAATACTGCCCTTTTCCCCAGACCTGGCCTTCCTATCTCCTGAAGAGCTTTATTTGCTCATGACATTACTGTTCTTATTCTCATAGGTTTATTTGCCATGTCACTTGAATCACACACATTGCAAGTATTTCCATACAAATGAGGCTGCGGTTCTGTTTGCTACACAACCTGTGAGATTGAGTGGGACTGACAGGTACTGAAATTTTCTCTCTTTTTCTCTAAGCATTTTTTGTTCTTGAGCATCCCATAACTTTACAGAAGGCTTGATCCAAACCTGACTTGACTGTAATCAGAATTATAGGAGGCCCTCAAAAAAAAAACACTTTCTAGGGTTTTTGGAGTCCTACTCCTTTAAATGCCTTAGGAAAAACCTCACTGCCATTAATTTGTTGCTGTTATTCTTGCAATCAATTGTAGGCATGTATATAATAATGAAACTGTTTCTCCATGTGAAATGTATGACCTGCTTTAGTAGGTTTGCTTCTCAGGAGCATCCAAAGCTTTTCTACTGTTACAAGCAGCAAGAGGAAGCTGTTGATTCCTGCTGGGCTGCAGTGTTCACCTCCCTGGAGAGGATAAATCGGGTTACACTGTAGCTCCCACAAAATACATAGGCTTTTTCACTCCTTTCAAGTTCAGAGCCAGGTTTTTTTGTGCTGGATATATCCATGCATCTCAGAAGGTAACTGGATTATACAAATTCAACTACAGGGATAAAAGGATTTTATGTGTGTAAAGAATGGCACCTGAAAAGAAATATCTTGACATGTCAGAAGAACAAGGTCCACTGGAGCGAATCATGAACACAGAGCTAGCATGTCATAATTTAAAGAAGAAAATTGTAGTTTAATAGCAGGATCAGTGCTTCTAATTGCACCTTCATGGTTATGTGCCTGTAATTTAAAATACTGAGGATATGACTTATGGAATAGAAATTAGATAAGCGTCATTCTATCAATGAATGAATCCTAGCAATTAGCTCCCTGCCCCATTCGGCCTTGGAAAATCCTCCCTTGGAAAGGAGGGAATTAATATTGTACACATATCTTCTGTGAAACTGGGGTCTGCAGAGTGAGATGGTTTCTCAGAGATACAATTAATGAAATCATATAAAAATGACATTTTAATGAAGAATCCTAAGCCATCTTTTTACACTAATAACATTAAAAAGATATCATGAATGTGAGATCTAGTTACCTAAATAGTTACAGGATTGGTCTGCGAGGCTACAAAGCTACTCTGGCATTCAGACTGTTCTCTATTTAGGGGTGTGCATGTGGAGCTGCAATCTCCTTTGGGTAGATAAAATAAGGGGCAGAAAAAGGGAAGTCTTACTTATATTTGCATGGAATAGCTATCACTTTTGAAATTTGTATCGCTAATTACATTTCAGCTTTTCTGTGCACACCAAAAGCTCATATCTTTCACCTGTCAGCCTCATCTCATTTTAAAAATTTTACAATAGCAGTTTCCATACCTGCGGAAAAGATTTTCATCTCACTGTTGCTATAAAGATCCATATCAACAAACAGGAGGTGTAGTGAGGCACACAGTGGATCTGTTCTTAAGCTGCTAACAAAGAGAAAAAGGGGAGAAAAAAGAAGGGAACTGGTCTGCGTGTGCTGGTGCTCATATGTGTGTGGGGCTTAATACAGCCCCATTCACTCTCACTTTGGGACAAAATTCCAGCTCTGAATCTAACTGAAGCCATGTCACTGACTTTCCTGTAAATAGCAACTTGCTATCTCCCAGCTACACACATCTGAGATACTGCGCAAGAGGTGGATAAAGTTTCTTCAGCCTTTCCATGTGAATTTTTAATTAACTGGGAACTACATCAGCACCAACACAACATACGGCCCATTATTTGGTACTTACCAGGTATGTAGTCACACAATCTCTCCATGGCTGCCTTTACTGTGCTGTTGTGCCACTGTGCAAGCTGTTCGATGACAGACACCACAAGCACACATCCTTCAAGAAAACAAAAAACCAGAAAGAAGGAATCCACACAAGCCACAAAGAGAAATATTAAACCCAGAAACCAAATGTTTGTGACTGCCTACAGAAGAGAAATCACACCACAGACATATATGCTTATCATGACAGAGCACTGTGGCATCATTTTTTCACAGACTTTCCTGTGAAGTCCAGTGATGCTCAGCACACACAGGGCTGCTGAGCCCAGCTACACATTTGCTAAAACCAAAATGTCTTCACAGTTCATTCTGCTCTGCCCCTGTGCTTGGAAAGAAACCACTTCCTATGAATCTGGTTATTTCTCATCACTAATCTGGGCGTGAACAGGGCTAATGAAGTGTTTCATGACGTGCAGCACTTTTCCCTCTGCTGTTTTGGGGATTAAATAGATTCAATGTGATGCCTATGGAACAGTCATTCAAAATCCACATGATGAGTATTCATTTAAAGTCAATTTTAAATTGCTTGTAGGTCAGCATTGTGCTTTCTCTGCAGTGGCTTCACCATTTTATGAGGAATACAGCTTGATCAATGCCAAGTCTTCCCACTGTAGTCAGACCTGGTAGCCAGAGTGATGGTCCTGCCCAGACTTAGAGCCTGTGCAAGAGAGGCAGGTATCCTAGGCAGACAGGAATCAAGGAGCCAGGATGCCAGCTTCCAGTAGCCTGAATAAAGATTTCTCTTTGAAATCCCTGTAATTGAATCCTGTTTCCTCTGCTGTGCAAGCAATCTCATCTCTGAGAATTGCTCTAGCAGGATCTAGAAATGGAGGTGAGCTGCAGCAATTTGATGTGGCTGCAGGCTCACCTTTTTCCAAAGCTCAAGAACATTAATGTTCAGGTTTTCAGACTGGCCCAACACTTCAAAGTGAGCTTCTAAATTCCTTCCAAACACCCATATCTATGTGCTATTAAATCAAAGTGCTGTTTTTCAACATAAATAACTGATGCTTCTATGGCAAATAAAAAAGAAGGTAGGGCAATTGGAACTTGCTGTAAAACCAATATTTTTGACTCTTCTATTACTACTTCTATCCCAAATACAGTAATCCAGAAGAAATTACAGTGAATTTGTCACCTCTTTTGCAGGGATAAAAGCCCACTTCTCCACACTTATTAAATAAAAGGCTAACTCATGATCCTCTGCAGAATGATTTATAAAGCATGCTAAGAACCATTACCTCCAGTCAGCCTAAAAGAATTGAAGAATAAATGGAGACAGATACAACCAAGAAAAACATGAAGCAAGGCATTCATTCTTTCCTGCCCTCCTCCCCAACTCCCCAAATAGCGAGAGGCTAACTACTCCCAGGAATTAACAACTAATTAAAAACACAGTATCTGAAAAAAAAAGTTTAATAATAAAGATGAAAACTAAAAGTAAAGGGAAGATCTGAGATGAAGGGTATAATGTATTCCAGGTCTTGGTCTCAAAGAACAGGCCAGGGCCCTCTGGTCCAGGTTTAACCTTACTTCAGCCTTATCATAAAATAGTTTGGGTTGGAAGGGACTTTTCTAGTCCAAGTCCCCTGCAGAGAGCAGGGCCATCTTCACCTAGATGAGGTTGCTCAGAGTCCCGTTTAACCTGATCTCAAATGTTTCCAGGGATAGGACATGCAACATTCACACAGTTGAGAGGGTGGATGTTAAAGAGTGCAAAATACTTCAGCTATTTTAGTCCAAATCATGCCCTGCACTGGCCTCAGGGACAGAAACAGACCCTGGCTCCTTTGCCAGGGTAGCGTGATAAAAGCCTTGCCTGGACAGACTCCAGCCTTCAGCACTGAGATAGCACTGCACATCCTGAAAACACACCAAAACACGTCTAAAAGTCACTACATAAAGGCTATATTATTAACACACATGAACAACTTACAAACAACAGGGACTACCTGTCCCCTGACTTCTATGTCTACTTTATTAATGAGGATGGAGGCTCAGAAAAATTAAATTACCTAAATAATAACAACTTAAACACACAGTCTTTCTGTGCTTTCCTTTCTACTCTTACCGAGGTCAGATGTTCATCTATCAATCTTACTGTCTACAAGTCAGAAAGACAAAAAGGAGTCCAAGCAGAGAGACAGGGAGAAGCTACTCCTTTCATATTTTCCAAGGTGCACAGATTTTGTTGTTTTGCCTCTCATTCTTTTGCATCATGAGCTTGAGGATTCTACAGAATCAAAGAATTTTTTAGGTTGGAGTTGACAGTGTCACCTACTGCAACAGAGAGAAGTGTTGCTCATTTTGCCTGTGCTGTGTAATCCAGTGCTCCTGCACCTGCAGTCAGGGGCTGCAGGAAAAAGGGATTATGAACAAACAGCTCAAAATCCAAGAATTTGGGCTGAGGATAAAAATAGCATTGATATTTCCATTTTCTCTGTTATGCAATAAGACAGTCTCCACTGAAGATGTAAGTTTCTCTCTTATGTTTGTCAAAGTATCACAGAGAGAGTGAGGGGGGAAAAAAGCTATTTTTGGTTCAGCTCTGCAAAACAGAAACAGAATTCTTAATCACAAACACAATCATGCAAGTAGCCCCACTCAAGGAGCAGTCTCACAGCAATTAAGAGGAATTTTTTCATGTTGATTAAGTCAGATGGACCTTTGTGTCTATTGAACCAGGCCCAAAGGCAAATCTGCTTCACATGAGGATTAACGGAGCCAACAACAAGTCTCAAGTACATTAAGTACTAAGCAGTACTTAATGCAGTACCTCAGGCTACTAGATGCTATATGAATATAAATAACAATAATAACAGCCTGACTACTTGGGAAAAACCCATAGAACTGAACTTCAAAATGTTTGCTTTCATAAACTCATCCTTACTATCAGAGAGGATGTTGCTGCTACACCCTCCCTACTTTGGGCACCTTCAGATGACACTTTGGTTATCCAACTTCTTCCCCTCAAATGCAGTTATTCCACATGAAATGCCATTCTCCATGGGACAAGGTGATAGAGAAAGTCTTGGCTGATTTTCAAAAGGATCTGCTGTTCCTTAGGTACTGCAGCTGGAGTCTCTGGAACTGAATTTGGAGAGTTCCCCAGCCCTCTGGTAGGAAAGGTGCTCCCAGGGAACACATTCTACCAACATGTGCTATTGGCTGATCTGGTCTCTGTCCTCCCCATCTTCCGGGGCTTTTATCAGTTGCCCTGGGTTGACCTCTCCTTACTCCTTGTGGTCTGCTGCTGTGAGCTGTGCCCTGGAGAATGCTTGCTTATGTGTTGGTTATGCTGACTTCAAAGCCTTTTGTTTAGGCTGATGCCATCAGGAGCAGTTTTTGGGCTGGAGATTCTAAACTACTCAGGAAGAAGATTGAACCCTGTGAGGAGGAAGGAGCAATGTCCTAAGGGGACCTATTGCAGCAGAAGCAGCCTAATTTACCTAGGCTCCTGGTCTTTTTTTGTGCAAACATGCCTCCCCAGTAATTCAGATTTATCCTCTAGGAGAATTTATCTCTGGTGTTGGACTATAGGTAAAACTTCAAGATGTTAGTGTCTATAAATGAAAGTTAATTCATATTAACTAGCCTTGCTTTTGCTACAAATCTGCTCTCTTTTTAACATCTCCATCTGGATTGAGTGGCAGGAAAAGAAATGCTGACCAGTTATCCTAATTTTTAATGGGTTTTAATTCCACTGGCTAGAAATGGAAAATAATTATACAGCTAAAAAGGGCAGGGGAAAATCAGATGTCTTTGACTGTAAAAATCTCACTACTTTAATTACTTATGACATGTGCAAGAATATAAACTTTTTAGTACTCTGCCATCAGTAGAAAAGCATATTCAGATCTGGTCAGCCATTAGCAGATATTGCTTGCTTTTAATTTACTAGATATTTAGATGTGATTTATTTCTCATCATGAGCTGGACACATATAAGGCAACATAAATAGGCTTCATCATTAAATAAAGCTCAAATTTTTTTTTTACAGTTGCACATGATTTTCTTTAGAAACAACTTTCAGTAAGTTGATTCTGCTGTCTCACTTCAATAACAGATTTCAATACCTCGATGGGCTGAAGGATGTTTTTCTCTGAAAGAAATTCATTGGCATTATATAACCTACCAGGCATTAGAAACTAGACTCTGGTATTAATAAATGCCTGTTGCTTTTAGCGATGGCTTGTCCCATCTGCTATTAATTTCTGAAGAGATAAGACAAAACCATAACCATTTTGCTCAGTGCACTAAGGTGAAAACTCACACATCAGGAAGTACTTCTTTCCATATATTTGAAGGTAGTGTGCAATAAATAAATGCCATTTCCAATAATCTCAGGGGAAAAAAAATCATACCCCAATAATAAAGTCAGAACTAGAGCAATTCTTTGCTTAGCTGTGAAGCCTCTGGCAGTTTGAGCAGACAATTTAACTTAATCCACTTCGGCCACACAAGTTTGAAAGGCTCTATAATTAGAATTATTCCTAGGCATGTCAAAAAGTATCTGGAGAATGGAAGCTGCCTCTCTAAGTTTCAGATTTTTAGGTATAAAACTCAAATGGGTTTTCTGGCACCTGGCACATCCTCCTTTGTCAATCCTTTGCTCATGTTTTTGGATGCTGGATTTCTTTCTCACCCCTCCAACCATAAATTCAATGTACTCCCAGAATACAAGGAAAAAATGGCCTTTGAAACATATACCTCTCTGCAAACCCTGATGACCAGGCTGTGGCCACCCTGCAGCCAGCCACTCTGATGTCTTGGGGTGACTTTATGATGCTTCTATCTCCAATCGTCTGTTCTGTTTGTGCTGGATATTGAGTTCAGCAGCTTTAAGACTGGTTTCAGGAGTGAAGGGGGACAGAAGAGGTACAGAGTTTGTTATCAGAGACTGCCCCTGCTCCCTGCATCCTTCACACAGACTGTGTTGTCTGCAGTGGACAGCAGGAGAGAGCTCTCCTTTGCTTTTGGTTGGTTTTTTCAAGCTAGCTGAGGCAAAGTTCCCTGGACTGTGGAGTTTCTGTCCTTTTTCTTGGAATTGTTCGAACCTGCTCTGGACTGAAAACCCAGAGGAGCACTGGGAGCTCACACCTGTGTCCTACCAGGCCTGGCCTGGGCTGTGACATTTCCCAGCACCTGAGGGACTGAGAACACACCGAGTGAGCTGGGCTGCAACCCACAGAAGGGACTCTTTGAGAGGTTTTGCTGTTTAGTATTGTTCATTTTTGTGCTGGGGAGTGCTTTGCCTGTTAAATAAACAGTTTTTTTTCCACTTCTCTCCGAGGAAATATTTTTCCCCAAACCAGTTGGGGGAGGGACTATTTGAATCTGTTTCCTAGAGGGACCGCATTCAGAGGTTTCCTCCCAAATTTGCCCTAGACCAGGACATCTGATTACTCCTGGTAGAGCAGGAACTGGAGCCATGCTTGGTGACATGGCAAACCTCTGCCTCAAAAATCTGTCTGGTCCAGCAAGGCTCCACATACATGAAGCCATTAATCACATTCCTGACTTTATACAGAAGATGAAGGCTCTTCCAAAATAAAGTCTTAGTTTCTTCCATTTATAGACAATTCTAATCTGCAAGACATCTCTTAAAGCCTACAGGTGAGGAGACCCAAGAACCTGTCTACAAAAGAGGATATTGCTACTCCTTATATTGATGTTGTTGTTCTGGCATAAAAGCACCTCTTTCCAAATTAGTTTAAGCCAGTTCCAGTTCAACCCGGAACCAGACAGTCCTCTTTAAAATTCACATGGGGAGCTAATAAAAAATTAGGTTTTCTCGTCTGAGATGGGGACATACACGTAAGTATTCTAGGTGCAGGCTGACCATGGTTATGCAAAGTTACAATACAGGAATGTTTTCTTCTTCATATAATCATAGAATGGTTTGGATCTTAAAGATCATCTAGTTTGAACCCCCTGGCTATGGGCAGGGACACCTTCCACTGCACCAGGTTGCTCAAAGCCCCATCCAACTTGGCCTTGAACACTGCCAGGGTTGGGTCTTCCACAACTTCTCCGGGCAACCTGTGCCAGCATCTCACTTACTGTATATTCCTTTCCTAACAGGGCCCAATATCCATATTGCCTTCCTGCACTGCTTCTCATTACTGAGCTGATACTTTCAAACAACAGCCCTTTATAACCTCAAGATTTCATTCCAGCTCAATGAAATATTCAGCTCAAATGACATAACCATATATGCAAAATAAGGACAGTTATCTTCCTATACAGCCAGAGAATTTGTTGCTTTAAAAGGTAATTTGGAAATGGATCTGAGAGATAAAGTCTTTTAACTCAGACTTTGCTTCCCATACCATTTACAGAATTAATGTATTTTACAGAGATACTGAGGTGTGGTAACATAATTATAGGTACCCATATTCAAATATACTGGCATATACAAGACCCTTTCACCCTTAATTTGCTTATGAAATATCTTGGAAATACTAAATGGTACACTATTAGCAAACTTGTCACTGGGCATCAAATTACACATAGTGTAGTGGCTAAAGACATTTTTAAAATATTCATATCAAAATAGCAGCATTTTGAATGCATTTGTAACAAATTCCAGCAAAACTTGGAATAAAATTATTATTTCTGTTGCTCATGCAAAAGCAATGGGCCACCTCAGGTCCTCTAACTTCAGAGCTCCAGTCATTCATTTTTGTTTCATTTAGATATACAACAAGGACTCTGATACAGCTATGACAGGAAACTGAAAATTCAGTTTCCATCTAGTGGAAGACTGTATGGATACCTGTCAGCCAAATGTATCCCTAGTATTTCCTACACTACACTTTAAAGAGCCCTATTTAACAAAATCTATAACCCTAGGCATTTCCAATAGAAATGTTTCCTGTGTTAATTAATATGAAAAAAACCCTGCATATGTATGTGTGACACTAACATATTTTTCTTTTCTAAATCAGGAAAGGGTATTGGAAATTTACCGAAGTCCGAATGCTGGCAGGAGGTGTTAATGTAAGTGGATAACTTTATCCTTGTTGCAAAGGCTTCACCATTTCAGGATGGTGAAGAAACTTTTTTTCAGATATATATTTCCTAAAAGCAGTAAAAGTGATTGCCTTAAACATGAGCAGTAGTTCTCTGTAGGGTTAACATGAACAAGAGTGAGAGCCACACATGCAGGAATCAGCATCCAAATAGACAATCAATAAAATGATTATTACACTCAAGGGAAGAAGTAATGTAAAAGATACAAGACTATTCATGTCTACAAATGCACATAGATGTGATTGTGTATTTACACACACATATGGATGTGTTGTCATGCTGAGCACATCTTTTCATTGTGATCAATAGATGTATTTACATTTTACAGTCATAAGCTTTTAGTAAGACTTGGGGTGATTTTGGAAAAGGAATTTTTACTACCAGTTGCTGAAAAGTTGGTGGGTGGTTGCTTTAGTATCTCTACTGTACTATTCCCATACCTATATACCCATACATATACCCATAACGTGTTTGTTCTAGCTAAAGTATAATAATAGGGAAAAATGTTATGGTCAAATTTAGTATTCCTTGCTGATCATCAGGTCAAACTTTGTTGCTGATTAAACGGAGCAATGCTGGTAAAGTGAGCAGAGCTTCTATGGCTTGGAACTGAATCAGCTGCAATCAAAGTCGATTCCCAGTCTTTTAGAGTAAAATACATTGTGGTACTAAACTGATATTGGGAAAGGGTTTTTTACAGAGCTCACTGAACTGTAAATTATATGTTCTGTCATGGTGCCCCCCCCCGACAATATGTGCACAACCACTCTGGCTGAGAACTGTTGTTAAAAGCCTCCAACTCCATTTGGCATGTTCCATTGTGTGAAATTATCGGGAACTCTGAATGCCACTGGTCCTGCTGCCACCCCAAGGGGCATATTTCAGCGCTGCACTCATGCACAGCTAGACAGAGGCAAACTGTTGAGGACAGTGACTATTGCACAAATCAACACACATAGAGGTCAGCATTTTACTCTGCTGGTAACTCAGAAACACCCATTCTTTAATGCAATCAGAGCTAAAAATATATTTTGAAAACATGCTTCTTCATATGCTAGGAACTGTGTGCTCCTGGCTGAATGGAGGTGGTGACCTGCAAAGGTTGCTGAGAATGGCATTATATCGAGCACAAAGATGGGGAAATTTGCTTTTCTGTCTGCTGACTCACAGGATCTCTGCTTGCTAGCAGAAAAAAATGGAGAGCACTGCTCTCTGTCCCTATTGAGGGCTCCCTGACTAAATGCCTCATTCTGAAAAGGGCAACCAAACTTAATCACCAATAGACCAGAGCAGTCTGCTGTTGCGGGGGGGAAACAAATAAATGCTGCTCTTTGCAAATGTTTCTTGCAGTCACAGCACAGAATTCCAGAAATTCTGGCCTGGAGTAAGTCCTTTTACAAAACCTCTGCCCTAACAGATGACTTAAACTACCTAGGCCATTCCGAAGGGACAGGGCTGACACAGTTTGTAAAGATCTCTAATGAGGTCTTCTACAGATTTCTCAGGAACTTATTACTCTGCTCACTTATTAATGCCATAAAAAATCCTCTTCCTAACCTGAATGTCCCCACTAGTACCCATTCCTGTTACTTCTTGCCATAGCTCTTATGAACCTTTAATGTTTCCACATACAGATACATCTTTTCTCAAGTTTTTCTTCTCTAGACTAATTAACTATAATTTATTCATTCTTTGTTTTATAGCTTATGATTGTTTTTTCTCTGAAACCTCCTGTCACTCTGCATCATCCTTGATGAACAGCTCCAAAAGGGAAGGCAGAAATTCTTCTGAGGCTTTGTCAATGCTAAGAAAGGTAACAGGTTATTTTGCACGTCTTGCAAGCTAACTTCTGTTCGCATGTCTCAGTGCATGCTGCGTGTGCCTGCTTCGTGACAGCAAGCCCAGATGATCTTCCTTAGGGATGCTACCCAACTGGTTGTTTCTCATTTGCTGTGTGTGTCATTGACTATTTCTGCTCATGTGAATGCCTTCAATACTCCCATATTGAAATTACCTTTTCAGATGCAAGTACTCCAAGTTGTCAAGCTTGGTTTGAATTTAATTCTGCCCTCCATTTTACTTGCAAACTATTTCAGCTTTACATGAACCAATTTAATTTAATAGCACAAATGTCATTATCCTGGCTAGTGAAAATATGAAATGATAGTATGATAGTATGTTCAAAAGAGAAGTCCAAGAAGGAGCTGATTTTGTACATCCTTTTGCTTACGGAGTGAGCCACTTGTAATTATTCTCTGAAGAAGACTACCATGTTTTTTTCTGCCCTGTAGAAGCTTAATCACTGTCACACATCTCTCAAGCATAAGATTAGTGCTGAGGTAGTGCCAAAAGCCCTACTAAAGCCCAGCTATAGTATCTGCTTCTTATTCTGTGTCTACATGACATTATCCCATTGGCAAAGAAAATTAAATTGATCTGGCACTACTTTAGGAAGGTGTTTTTAAAAAGTTTTAATAACTACTGAAGGATGTTTCTAGGATTTGATGTTTAACTGATTAATCTACCATTCCCCAAATTCCCTTTCTTACTATGTTGAAGGGAGGTGAACACAGAAGTTCCTGTCCATCTTTCAGTGTCCCCCCCACTTTCTGCATCCTCCAGGGCAGCTTCTGCCTTTCCTGAGGTTGCTTCAGGTACCTCTGGATGAAGTCACTTTTGCTAGAGTACAGAGCAATTTGCAAAAACCCTTTAAGACCTCTGTTGTAATTAAGGATGGAATTGAATAAAACATTTAAATATCAGTAGAAAAATTATAAAACATTAACAACAGTGTCCACCGTTTCAACAGTTTACCAGTGTTACTGTGCTCTCATTGGGTACCTTAACATGAACTTAAGTAAAACTTTGCTTGCCCTATGAAATGAGCAGCAGTCTTCTCATTTAACAGAGAGGAAAGTAAAGACCTGAGTATTTGAAGGGTTCATTCATGCTTAATTTTTGAGAGAAAAGTACACAGCATCTCTTTCTCAGGATGCCACACTGAAATAGTCAGGCTGCACTCAGCAAAAGGATTTTTAGGTCTCATCCCAAATAAATCCCTTAAGCCATGCTCCCATCAATAACAAACCCAGAAAGGAAAGCCAGACTTAGAATCCAGCTCCCAAACCAGTGCACAGAGCAAAACATCAGTGCCTTTGCAGGAGGAAAACCACTTCACAGGCTTTTGCATGTGGGAAAACTTACAAAAGCCTCTCTCATATCTCTCAAATCTCATATCTCTCACAAGGAAAAACCAGAAAAACATATCACATGCAAAGCACGCAGAAGGGCCTAAGCTGATTTCACAGAATGCAAAATTGGTGGCATTTTAGCAGCCTGGGGAGATAGAAAATACTGATGGAGAAAAAAGACTGTCAAATGTTGGCCTTGTGACAAGGCCAAAGAAAGATCATTTATCTGGTTGTGGTAAGGTACTGCTACAGATCAGTTATCTTAGATGATAAGAAATTACTTAAGGATACTACATCTGATCCTGTGGTTGGGGGGTTATTATTGGGTGCTTTTCCCCTCTTTGCCATATCTCTAAAATGCAGTAGTATTAAACCCCTTTTTAGGTGGAAACCCTCCAGTTGTTTCATTTGTACATCAAGTCAATTATGAAATGCCTCTCTCTGAATGAAGCAGCCACATTTTTCAGGAAAATGCAGAAAAAATGATGTGACTCTTTCTACAGTTAGTGAAGGTGATTAAAACAACTATCTAAATCTCACCAGAGGCACATCCTCCTCTCCTCCAGCCCTTTTCCATACTGGCACAGAGGTGCCTAACCAAAATCCAATTCCCAGGATCTGCTAAGGGCAGGGAAGCCCCCTGAATTACGCAAACGCTTTGCCAGTATGACCGAAATATACTGGGGCAGATGATGGTGTCTACCCAGGGAATGCTGCAAGCAAGGGGAGCAGAAGGAGGAAGCAACCAAGTTGTATCACATTTAACAGAGGTACCAGAGCTGCACTTGACTCTCCTGTCATACTATTTCCACATACTTCTTCAGGAAGTGTGATACTCTCAGTGAAAAGGCTTAATGGGAAATATCTTCTTGGTTTTGTTACTGAAAGAGCATTCACTTTCTGACTGGCTTTGGCTTCTAACATAGCAATCTCAATCAAGCAGGTGGTACACAGGAATGATCAGAAATTCAATGTGCAGCCACCCCATTTCCCTCAGAAAAGGGAGGCAGATAACTTTGAAAGATTAGACACCTGACCACACATTTAAACTTGCATTAAAAACCCCCGTTTCTTCAAGGAAGTATCCTATGCATTTAGCAACAGGGGTTTCTTACATTAAAAATTAGATAAGATTTAAGAAAAAAATTCTTCATGGTGATAGTAAGAAGGCACTGGAACAGGTTTCCCAGAGAAGCTGTGGATGCCCTATCCCTGCCACTATTCAAGGCCAGGTTGGAATTGGACCCTGCGTAAGCTGGTGCAGTGGAAGCTTCCTTGCCCATGTCACAGAAGGATGGAACTACAGGGTCTTTAAGGTGCCCTCCAACCCTATTCTATCATTGTGATTCTATGAAATCATCTTGGCCTTAATCTATAAGGCAAAGAAGACACAGAAGAAATACTCATGTCTCTTTCTCATTACCTTCCCAGACAAAAAGCTAAGCCAACTAAGTATCTGGGGTTGACTTGTTGGAAGGAAATCACAAGCTGATCTTGCCTTACTATCTGCTCCTAAAAGGACTGGTCACTGAATCAGATGCAAGAGCTGATGTTACCCCTGCTCCAAGCCATGGCAAGTGCAACCATCAGTTCCTCTGTGCCTTCCCTTTCTATCTGAGAAAAGGAAGGGACACAGCATTTTCAAAGTTAGTCGAATGAGTAGCAAATCACTGAAAGCCCAGAGGCAGCCATCTGGGATAGCAGCCACCAGCCCTCCCTGACAGCCCTGGCTCATGCCCTTTTAGCACTATCCACACTTCATTTTCATCTTGTGGTTTACTGAGGTGGGCACAGTCTGTTTGTGTCCTGAGTCAAGCTCACAAGGATGTTTTTAGCTGAAGGGACGCTTCAGAATGAGAAACTGGTGTGGGAGGCAGTGCTTTTCATGTCTCCTCCCTGAACAAAGAGATTCTCAGTCCCAGCAATGGGGCTAGAACAGCCCTCCTCCCTTTAGGAAGGGAAAAAAAAGGACAAGTTATCTTGCACAAGGCAACTTCAATGCAACGTGTGGAATTTAGAACTTTCTGGGTCAACAGGATGGAAAAGGCAGACAATGCTCACAATTTGACATTTAAAAACCACTAGTGTAAAAATCCCACAGATGAGCATGACCGCTGCCTTTCCTGTGCCATCAAAACTGTAGCTGCCTTAAGATCTCACCACTAAACAACACCACTTCCCCCTAGCTCTGGCAGCTGATCGGTCACCTCTTGCATGGCTCCTTAGCCCAAATAAGGACAGCCCCTCACAGTCATTTCTGCTTTTCACCCCTTGTTCTCATGTTCTCGCTGGTGGCTGAACCCCCTCACCACCCTGACTCTGCTATCCTTTTGATTCACACTGCCCCACCAAAACTGTCAGGGGTACTGTGGGTGGCTCAGAAGTGAAGCAAAAACCCACTTTTATCAAGTTTAAGATTATTATTTCCAAGTGTATTCTCCAAGCCAGAGTGGAAAGAATTATTTCCGTCTGAAGGATGGAGAGCTGTGACAGGGTTTATGTTTCCAGCACAAATGTGCCTTGGGAAGCTGAAAAAATCATAGAAATTTTTAGGCTGAAAAAGGCTTATAAGATCAACAAGTCCTGCTGATGACAAAATAAAGCATTTGATTGTAATGCATAAGATATATCCATTTGCACACATAAAAAAATATAAGCTACCACATCTCCCTAGGTACATGCCATGCCAAGGGCATTTCTGGTGCAGAGATATCCAGAGTTTACATTGACTCCAGTGTTACCAGTCTTGCTCTGGGAACCACTTAGCCAGCTGACACTATAGGACACCTACCCCCAGCTACAGGTACTGGGGGGATCACCACAGTCCCTGAAGTCATGTGAGAAGGGGGTTGCCAACTTGCTCCAGTTCAGCATGGGTCATGCAGACGTGTGCACACAAAAAGTAAAGGAAATAGGAGGAAGCAGCCTTTGCAACCCAGCTATCCAGACACGACCATCCAGACCACAAAGATCTCTGGTCCAAGTATGGACCAACCACTCTTAAGAATAGTTTTCCAGGTGCTGAAATCAATGAGGAGACCTTGGGCAAGTCTGAAGGGAATCACGCCTTCCTGTCAGTTAAGCAAAATGCATTGTGAACCCTAAGAAACACTAGGACCTCATAACATCCTATTTCCATATCCCAGACCTACAGACATTAAAGCCAACTTTTCAGATGCCATTCCCTGCAGAGCAACAACATGAACTTTGAGAAGCAGCTCGTCAAAAACAAAGTCATAAAATAATTCCAGATCTCATGATGGTCTTGAAAAATCTTCAGTGACTGTTTCAGATGACAAGTATTTTACAGTACAGCTATTGAAATAGATAAAGGAGCAATTTACGATGTGAATAGCAACTCAGCTCACCAGTGAAGTAAGGAATGAACTAGTCCAGCAGGCCAACAAAACCTGGATACATACCAACACAGGTGTGTCCTTTGTACAGCCCAAAGGGGAGTGAAGGGGGTCGTGGGTCTTTTCTATGAGGTGGAGGCGATGAAGAGGCAGTCTTCAGCAGAAGCAAGAGCCAGAGGATGCAGAATAAATTAAGAAATGTTTGCCTAGACTCCTTCATCCTAAGGAAGAAAAAAAGGAAGAAATCAGGTGGAAAGGGTGCAAGTGGACCTGTATTCCCTTGACTCTCAGGGAATATATTGCATCGGTGAAGCTTGAGGAAAAAGGAGATTGGCATGCCTGAGTAGCTGTAAGTAACACAGACAGATTCGTCTGCCCTCTCATGGGGTGCATGGAGGATCCCACACTCGCACATCACAGGTGCTCTCCCAACCCCTCAGCCCCTCTCAGGCCCTGCCACCCATTAAACCCAGCAGAACCCACAGACCTGGGCAGGCTATGACCAGGCTGGGAGGATGCCCCTGTGGCCCTGACCCCAGGCTGCTCTCCACACCCCCACACAACCCCACTGCCCCATGTGCAGCTCTTCCCAACCTGCTGGCCTAGGAGGACTAAGAGGGTTGGATGAACAGCTCTGTCTCAGTGCTCCCGTGTCTCCTGCAGTAGCAGCAGATGACTAACGACCTTGAACCACAGTAGCTGCCAGAGCCACTCAGCATTAATAACACAAGACACTCCCCTGAACAACTAGTGTTGCAAGAAGGGAAAAAGAAAAAAAAAAAACAACTCTACAAACCCTTCCCCCTGTGCTGTCACTCCTCTGCCCTCCTCCACAGAAAGAAAGAAAATATCTCTCTGGCTGCTTCTGTAAAATTTCTGACCAGGGTTTCCGTTTGGGAGGACTGAGTGTGAAAAATGAAAGACACTGCTCAAGACGGAGCCGCGGGGCCGGGAGGGATGGGGCTGCTGTGCTGGCGTTTTGCCAGGGCTTTAGTTCTGCTGTCACTGAGGCATAGGGATGGGAGACAGCTGCCAGTGTGAGAGTAGCACTGGGACCTGAACTCCTGCTCCCACCAGTTTTGAGCACATTTGCTTGCAGTCCCTAGCTGCCTGAGAACATTTAGAAATCCTGTGTTGTTCCTACTTTGGCAGTCACAACTAATGGTTTCCCTGGTTCTATTTTTTTTAATCCCTCAGACAATGCATAAACCAGTCATTCCCCAGCCTGAAGCAAATGCACAGTAAAACATGAAGTGTTTTAAATGAAGTGACTTTAGAGGTGGAACAAGTCCAAATAGCTACATCCCAGACACTGTGGATGCAAGGATGGCTTTAAGGAGGCAATTTAGGACTGAGGCACTCGAGGGCCAATGCTATGTCCCACCTCTGCCTCTGCATTTTTGTATAAACCTGGTCAAGTCTCTTCCCCTCACAGTGGGCAATGAGTACTCATCTTTCCATTCCTTGTCTGTCTCTTTCAGAAGTGGGCAGGCCAATGACATGTGTTGCTAAAGAACAATGAGGAGCCTGTCTTATAAAGTATCCCTACATGCTTCCCAGGAATAATTAAAAGAAACTTATACATGGTGTTGTAAAAAGAAAAACTAGAGGAGATATTAAAATCAGCAATTGCCAGCCAGTTCCTGCAGACCAACATGATCACACATGGATCAGATCCGCTTCAGTATTTGATGTGTTTTTTGCAAACCACTTCCTTCCTTGGGAGCCTCCCCTATGACTTTTTAAAGACAGTCCCAGAAAGTTTGCCTCAACTTTGATAAGGAGGATTTGCCTTGCGCTAATGATGATATAATCCAGTGGCTCTGGAAAAAAAAAATCTTCAATGTGAATACAAATCACTCTGTATTTCCATTCTTTAGGCCAAACCATTTGCTTTCAAATGTATGCTTTCCTTTGAAAAATATAAAAAATAATTAAACCCAAAATGAAGGCAATAGCTGTTGCCTGAGTTTTGCAGAACTGTTTATGCTTATCACTCTCCCTATAGCTAGCAATGTTGATTTTCTTTTTTTTTAATAGCAGATAAAGAAAAATCATGCTGCAAAGTACCTTATCCATATGCCAATCCTACTGAAATCTGCATGATGTTTTTCTTAATGCTGTAAAAACTTGCTATAAAAAGACACTGCTACAGTGACTGCAGCTCCATTAAACCCTTTTTAACACACATATCACTTGGTTCCCAATGACACTTTGAAGTCCTTTAAAACTCTGTATATTGGTTCATGAGTGCTTGCTGCAAAAGCAGAGTGCTAATAATAGGCAAGAAAAACCTTCCTAGAAGAGAGGTCTTTGGAATGGTTTCTGCTTTATATCTATTGCAAAACACAAAGCAAAACAATGGCACTTATAAAGTACAGAGACAGATCCCAAGCTGCTCCCAGGCATGTAAACCTGCAAAACATGTAGCTGAAGCCTGTAAGCAGCTGTGTTATTTTCTTTCATTGTGGCCTGTGGAAAGAGCGGTGAGATAACTCCGTAACACAGAGCTGCTTTGCACTGTACCTTACACATTAGTGAAGCTCTTAAACCAATTGAAATAAAAAAAACCCCAAAGCTTTTAAAATATGCAGTCTGGTAAGAGAAATGAGGGATTTGCATACTTAGATTTAGAGACCAGCTGGGAAGGTGAACCCTGCCCCCCCCCGCCCCCCACTGGCCCCTCCCCAGATTGGTGCAAAATCATTCTTCTTCCCACTCAAATCAGATAGCAAATCCTGCCTTTTGCCAAGCAGATTTTATACTACTTCCAAATCCCTGATACATCAAGACCTGCAGCTGTCTTGGTACAGGAGACAAGGAGCACTTGATGTTGCCTTTTAATCTTAATAAGTGCATAAATTATGTTAATGAGAGGTAAAAACCAAATTAGACCTGCCTCAAAGGAAGGGATTTGATCATAAATGCTTCCATTAGGTTGTGCACAACATCCAAGTCAGAGAAGCAGACCCAGGTCAAGGGTCTCAGGGACTCAGGAGAAGCTGCCTGCCTAGAAATAAAGAATATGAGAGCTGGAGCAAAGGCAGCCTTTGGGGACCATGAGAGGAAGTGGGTAGAGGAATGAACTCTGCAAAAATGCTCCTGGACACCCCACTAAGCACCTGCCTGCAGCATTATTCACCTCAATAGTATTGAGAATGCAGTCCTCATTTTGTGTCTCTGAATCTCCATGTGTAGCTTTTGAAGAGAAGGCAAGGACAGCGCAGAGCCAGAGGTGCTGTGGGATCACCACCCCTTGCATATGGGAAACCCTCAGTGCCCTGAAATAACCCAGCTCCACAGTCATTCACTTGCTATTAGGCCGAAGACATAAGAGTCTGTTGAATTTTTTCAAGGTTGAATTTGGACTAATGATAATATACTCATAAATAAGTGCACATGTATAACCATGGTACATGCTGGCCCACCCACTGCTGCTTCCTGCTAAGGAAATGGGAGGGACCACAGCTCCCTCCGTTCAGCACACAGATCAGGAGGGATGTACATTACTCTGCAGGGTTTTGGTTAAATTCTGCTCCAAAACAAAGTCCTGCAGCTCTCTGTAGTTGCTCTCAGGATGCCAAGACACACTGAAGAGCTTGCTCACCCAGCTTGATCCAGTCTATGGTTTTTTTGGGAGTTTTAGCACATGTGGGGGTTTCCAGAGCTAAATCCAGGTCAGTAGCCAGTATGATGTGTGGGGGACACGCCACATAGGGAAGGGCTTTGGCTGGGGGGTCACCAGAGAGGCCACAGGGGCTAATGGCCCATGGAATGCCCCACCCGGTAACTCCCAGCCCAATCACGCCAGCCACACCCTCAAGCCTCTCTCAGTTTATGCAGAGTTGAGAGAAACTTGCACATGTGATGGCTGCCAAAAAACCTGAGGCAAAACATGCAAAGATAAGACTGAATTTCCATTATGGCAGAGCAGTGTTAGGGTACATGTGTAGCTAGTGAAGAAATAAAATCCTTTCGGTTGATCCCAAGAACTGAGTTAGGGTTTCTGATTTCCTGAATAAGGTCTTAAACATGATTTAAGAGTTACCCCTTCCCTGTAGGGAGCAATATGTGACTGTCATTAGAACTGTGAAATGAGATGTGAGTATGAACTTAGTTTCAATGCTGCTTTCTATAATGGGTCCCAAAAGATCTGTTCATGTATACAGCAAATACATTGAAAAAAGCCATTGAAAAGAAAAGAGGATGGAAAATACTTCATTGAAGGCCCAAAATAGGACAAGCAAGAATTGATTTGTCATCTGTCAGGATTAGGAGCCACTTAGTTGAAAAAAGAAATGTGAAATATCTTACAAAAGGGGATCAGCTGGCAGTGTATATTTATCTATCCTATTCTGTTCAAGTCACTGCTCACATTACTGCATTTTTTTCCTGTTTGGTTAGATTTTTTTACAAATTCATTTTTAAGATATGCATTTTTTTCTCTTTGTCACATTCAAGCATGCATTTTTATGATGATTCAATGTTATTTTGGAAGGTTTTCTTTCCCTTTCTCTTTGACATGCTGTTCAATTCTTAAGGGAATAGATATAAGCCTTGTATTTTTGTGTCTAGAGAGACAAAACCTGCAGGAAGAAACCTTTAGATCAAAGATACCCTCAGTCCCTTTTCTTACTTTAATTTTCAAAACAGTGTCCTTTGTGCCCTTTGACTCTGAAGTTCCCAGTGGTTTTTTGCATTGGTTATTTTTCATTACTGCTCTCCAAATTTCTCTGACTCTCATAAGCATCTCTGTGGTTGGTGCATTATCACTGGCACGGATGAACAATTCCAGAGCCTCATGTGGATTTGCGATTGCATCACAGCCAACTGAGTCATTCCCTCTGCCCCAGTTTCCTTATCAGTTGCTGCTTGCAGTTCAAGTTATGCGTCTATTTCAGTCTCTCCATCTCATTGTCATTCAAAGCTGCAGGGAAAGCATTTAAACCAGTATTTTCTTACACTTATATCCAAAAATTTGTTCCAAGTTATTGTCATGCTGTAGCTGAGATTATTATCCTTTTATTCTGCCACCTTTAATGAAATTAACTGTCCCAGCTTGCAAAGCTGTTGATATCTGTGCTCTTAGAAATGCAAATCACTGACATTACTTACTTCAGTTTAGATACAATAAAATGTGGGAAAGCCTCTGTTGGGGGTTGAACATTTTTTTTTTCCAGTGGAATTTTTTTTTCTATTGTTATGCTAAGTACTTGTGGCTACAAGTTAATTGCCTCTCACCAGAAGGTGAGGGGAGGGGGGAGATGTAAAAAAAAGGAGCCGGAAAAAGGAAGGGGGCCAGGGGGGGGGGCTCGCCCGCGGCTGGCACGTGGAGTTGGAAGACAGTGGGGGATCCAGTCTTGGATCCTTTTCCCGCGAGTTTTCAACGCCGGAGACCACGTTCTCCTGCTGTTTGGACCTCACCCTGCCGCCTTCCCATCCTATCCTACTGTTCACTGCTGAGCAGCAGCAGCATGGCCGGCACTGTCAGGAGGAGCGGCCCCCCTGCCTCCCGCTCGCAGCGGAGCTGCCATCATTTTTAGCTGCGTGGGACCAGCTTTGCCCACAGTACTGGTAACTGAGCTTAGGAAAAAGGAGCCTGTAACTAAAAAGGACTAAAATTGAGCTGTACTGTTTTGTTTTGTTGTTAATTTTTAAAGTTGTTGTTGTTTTTATGTTGTTTGTTTGGTTAGATATATTAGTAAAGAACTGTCATTTCTATTCCCGTATTTTTTGTTTGAAAGCGTCTGATTTCAAATTATAGTGATTGAAAAGGAGAGGGTTACGGAAAAAGGGGGTCTTGCCTCTCCTTGGCAAATAGCTGTCTCTTAAACCAAGACAGCCTCTTAAGGCTTTCAAACAGGGGACCCATGAAAAATACAGCTACCTCACCTTCACACTTGTTCACAGCAGGTTGTGTGCTTCTGGGAAGGTCTGGCTGTTATGGTTGACAAAAGCAGGTGACTTTGGATTTTCTACTAAAGATGGCTTTCTGCAAAGCAGAGATTGGATGAACTGCATCTTCAAAGTATACTTCTCACTACTGCCTGTAAGGAGCCCTATAGTGATTTACATGGTTTAGTGGTGGACTTGACAGTACTGATCTTAAAGTCTTTTTCCAAACTAAACAATTCTTTGACTCTGTAAGTATTGGTGATGCAGTACATTTCCTTAATTGCTTGATCTTAGTGCAGAAAAAAAACCCTGGCTGTTGTGTTTTTATTGTGTGCAGATGACCTTACAAATCTAGAAGTAATCTAACTAACATAGATTTTACAGTTTGCGATCTATGGCCTTTTCCAATCTAAAGAAGACTGAATTCTTGCTATTATCTATACAAAAATACTCCAAACCCTCAACTCTGGCAATTAAGGAACCAGAGAGTGTGGCAATATTACTGAAAGACTTGTTAGAGGCCTTAGATAAGAGAATCACTCAGAGCCAGCTGTAAATAGAAGTCAGGAAGCCTGGGACAGACTCTCTGCTGTCCTGCAGTTTGGGCACTCATTTAAATCCCAGAGAAGTGAGATCCAAGCATTACCAACTCAGTGTGACTATTGCCTTGCCATAAATAGCTAGTAGTCTGCTAGGCAAGCCAAAATCTTGTCTACTGCATTGATCCCTGCAGTGCTATTGCTTTTGCATTGGGTTTTGTCAGAAACGCAACCCTCTATCAGGCTCCCAGTTTACTGCTGATGAAGCTGTGGTGGAAGGTGGCAGGGCAAAAGCTTGCCATAGATGCTGTCAGATTGTAAGCACTTACAAGGGGAACATCACAATATCAAAGAAGAAGAAAAATAAATGTTTGATTATATTTGTTCCATTTGATCTTTCCTCCAGTGACGCAAATAAAAGAATTGCAGACCAACAGCCTCTTAATCTCAACACAGAACAGGTGCCAATAAAAGATAATTATTCCCAGTATTTGGGCTAGGAAACAGTGTTGAATGTCACTTGGAGGCATTTTTAACACATACCAAAGTTCAGAAGATTATTTAAGAATATTGATTGAGGCTTGTACTGGGACTTCTGTGCTCAGAAATGGGATCTCTACAACATATGTTTTGTGGTGGTACTTTGCCATTCAATAACAGAGTGGGGGATGTTGTGGTTTTTTGGTCTTTTTAAATAGATGTTTCACTGATTTGCTTTGATAATAAAAGATCTGCAGCTGACTTGGACAAATTCCATCAGCAAAATAGCCCCTCAGGAATAGTATCCATCACCCATAGGTGAATATGAAAAGGCAGTGCAGGCTGATTTTTCAAATATTGGTTAGACAAGTTACTGGCCAGCCATGTACAGAGTCTTCGTGCTCTTTAGAGAAGTCAAGCTGTATGAAAGAACTCAAAGCACTTGAAGGAATATACATCGTCTAATTCAAGAAGATGAGGGTGATGTGGCAGTCTGTAAAGATTGCACTGATAATCTAGTCTTATACAGACAAACCAAACTCAGGCATGAGGTCATCCCTTAACATTTCAACTTTCAGATAATAGAATCATGGAATCATTTAGATTGGAAAAGACATTTAAGATAATAAAGTCCAATTATTACCCCAGTGTTGCCAAAACCATAATTAACCATATCCCTAAGTACCACATCTACACATCTTTTAAATATCTCCAGGGATGGTGACTCAGGTGCTTCCCTGGGCAGCCTGTTCCAATGCTTGACAACCTTTTCCATGAAGAAATTTTTCTTAATACTCGGTTTAAACTTTTTCTGCCACAATTTGCCTAGCTCTATCACTGAAAATTCATGGAGGTTGTTTGCACTTGTCTGTCTCTTTACTTGTGTCAGATTTTATGCTGATAGCTGACATCAATGGTTTAGACTTGCATACATATAAGAAGATGACAAGGGCAGCTGTTTTTATCTACCACTGTTCATAGCCACCTCACCATAAAGCAGACACATGCCTCTCCAAAATGGCTCTCTATCAGAACACCTTTCATCCTTTCTGGTTCCTTACCCTGTCTGGGCATCCCACAAATTTACCTCTTTCCTCAGCCTTTACTTTTTCCTCTAGCATCAGACTCAGAAGTATATTTTCATTTCTTTTCTGTCCCCTTCCAGAAATTAGGCTATTAGAGAAAATACTCTGTTATACACAGCAGCGTTTGTTCAGGCCCCTTCTTGAGGGATGTGGTAAGGTAAGCAGCTGGAGCTTGATGTGAATCTGGTGCATTAATCCATCCCAGAAGTGACTTGAACCTGGAGAAGGCAGGCATGACTCCTGCCTTCACAATGAGGAATGGCCCCATGAGAATCAAAACCAGCAGCGCAAGGACCATAAAACCGTTAGTGAGGGGGAAAGCAGGCACTGTATCACTCTTCTTCCCCCACTCAAGCTTTGCCTTAAACACAGAATATTTCTGCCTGGTCAGCTGCCTGGTCTCTGGCCTCTCCACACACACTGCAGTCATTAAATCATCCATCAAGATACCATCCTTCATGCACAGTGAGATGGCTGCCTGCCTCCCTCACTCATTATTTGCCTTCCACAGTCCTTTTCAGCCAATTCAATGAAATATAAATAGCATTTCAGATAAATGTTCACTCTCTTAAAATACCTTACTGATGTCTTTCTGCTCTTGCTCTGGATGCATAAAAAAGAGCTATAATATATTTCAATGAGTTATTGAATCCTTTTTGAAACCTGATATAGGCTCAGTACAATGTTATTTAAATATGAGAGGTATAGGCAATAGGCTTAGGCAAAATCTACCCAACTAAATTGTTCAGAAAAAATGAGCAGGCAATCTTCTGCCTTGCAAATCTATCTGTCTTCCACAATGAAAGACTCCAAGCCTGGACCAATCTCCTTTTTCTGCACTGGAATGTCCACAGCCATAAAAAAGTATGGTTCAGGGTTTCCTCCCTTTTTCCTTTTAATTTTTTTTAAAGTTTGTATTTAAATTAAGCTGCTGGACACCACACCTGGGATTCTTTTTTCTTTGCCTAAACACTGTAGAGTCAACGCTGTACAACCAAATGATATAAAGAAAGAAGAGGACTCAGGAATGTTACCCAGGTTTTTACTGAAGTGTGACACAGAAATAGTATCTCCCCCATCTTCCTGGCTTAGAAAACAAATTAACACTGGAGTATTTGTGTATTTTTTCTCCTTGTAACTTTTTTGCCATCATTCATCATTTAGCCTCAGTGTTTGTGTATATTTAAAGCTACCAACATAAATTAGCAACAAAGCTTGAGGGTGTTAAACAGCCTCCAGTAAAACTCCTTCCCCTCAGTGGAGTATTTTCTCAAAATGAAAATATTTGAGGAAACATCTTGTTCTAACACTATGCCCGGAAGATAACAAGATGGGGACCAAGTGAGTTTCACCCCCCAAACCACATGTCCTGAAGGAAAAGGGCACCTCTTCATCTTTTCTGGAAGAATGAGTAAGTGGAAATGCATTTTGGGGACCAAACAACTCTCTCAGTCTCACAAAGGTGGCAAACAGGCACCCCAGCACCAATCTCTAAATCCTCACTAGATCCCCATGATATACAGCAAAGAACATATTCTGGAGATCTCCAGGCTCTGAATTTAACACAAGCAGTCACTTTCAATAATGATCAGATGCCAAGAAATGATTTTCAGGAAGCAGAAGTGATTATAATTGTATATCTGAATATGCCCAAATCTAGTCCATGCATACTGTAAATAGCTCTTTTTGCAGTCCCTGTGTGTGCTTCACTCTGTGCAGCAGAGATGCTGCAGATCCCCAGCAGGGAGCCTGAATAATCTTGCCTCCGAGCAATACAGTCATAGTGGTGTTGTGAAATGTCCAGATAAAAGATTATGTGCAGGATAGGGAATTTCATTGTATTAGGAGCTGGAATGGTAGTAAACAAAAGTTTTTTTTGGACCAGGGCAGAAGTGGGTCACAGTGTATAGGTAGATGTCCAGTCAGTGAGTCTGTGGTTAACACCAAGTCGTGTAAGCCTCAGACCTCGAGCCAGACTAATAAAGTTATTTTTGCAGCTATCCAATGATCTGGGTATATAGCTCTCACCAATGATTTTCTGCTCAACCCTTTTTCCTTTTCACCCTCTGTAGCCAAATTCTTTGACTGCCCTCAGGAAAGTAAGTCCCCTGCCCCAAAACTCTGATGTGGAAACCATAAAAGTTGGTCAAGAAATTTTAATGATGCACATTGCTAGTTTCTGGCATTTAACAGTGAGGAAGTAAGAAGAGGTAGAAAAGATAACAGAGTCATGCTCCTGCCCAAAAGTACCCATCTGGGTTTTGTTGTCTCAGTTTTTGGTTCTCCATTTCCCCTGATGACAGATGGGTTTTGGCAAATGATTATCACCGACTTTCTGAAAAATCAAATCCCAGTGAATCTTTTCAAGATGAGCAGCCAAGACCCAAAAACATCACTGTGGAAAGATTTATATAGAGTTTAGAAACTATTAGATGCCAATTAGGCAAAGGAAAATTTTATTTATTTGTTTGTTTGTTTGTTTTTTTGGATAAAGAAACAATTTCTTTTCCCTGAAGCTGATGTCCTTTCCAGTTTTCCAACTCTAAAGAACACTTGCCGTAGATGTATTTGGTGTATCATCCTATTTTAGGCAATAATTCATAATGCAAAATTCATAATTCATGTGTCTAGCATTCCTTTGCTTTAATCCTACATCCAGTTTCTTTTCATGATTAGTAAAAATAACTACAGTCACTGCAGATGAAGTTCAGCTGTAACTTTTAACTAAAACTCTCTGCCCATATTTATCAGGTGCTTGCTTATGTTTTCAGAAAAGGGACTTGAACCTGCTCCCACCAAGAGTGCCAACTTCTCCATGGTGCCCAAGTCCCAACTCTGCCAGTACACAACACCTGGAATGATATCCTTGGTGCACCCCAGCATCCCTGAGGGGGATCCTGCCGTGACGGGAGGGAAGATGCACACAATCAATATGATTGGTAATGCAAGCTTCGATTTATTGCCAGTTATAGAGTCTTTTATACCCTATTAGACAATGATTGGTCAGTTCTTATAAAGGTTATACTTGTATCTATATGATTTTCTTTCTCACTAGGGTTCTTCCTTGTTCTCATGAGAAACTTTGCTTAAGCTATATCAGCAGGAAAGCGGGAAAGCAAGGCTACAGTGTTTTTTTGCTAGATCAGAACATCAGTACATATTGAAAAATCGGTACATGCAGCTTGTTCTTGCCATATCAATACTGTCCTTGCCACTTCAGCAGGTAAACTGCTTAAAGAACATTTTCTCAGGCCTAGTTCAGCAGGGAGACTGCTTAAACAATATTCACAGGCCTGCTTCAGCAGGGAGACTGCCTAAATAACATTTCCATAGAATCACAGGCCTGCTCTTCAAGCCATTCTTCAACAGGATCCATCTCACTAAAGGGCTCCCTTAGCACTGTGGGCCTGTTTTACTCAGAGGATGCCAAACAATTCTACCAAGGATGCAAGAGGGAGGATGCTTTGTACAACAACAGTTCCTCCATGCTTAGCAGTAGCTCTCAGGAGAACACCAGGAGACAAAGTCGGAGGTGCATTCCCTTGCCCTAGAGATGTGGGCTGTGTGGATGTCTCCTACACACTGCTATTGAGCTGTCATTCAGGCTGTCTCAAGCTGGTTTTCATCCCCCCAGAGCAGAGTGTGAGCAAACAGGCCATAGGAAAGCAGGCTGATGGTGTGAGAAAAGCTAATCTGATGTTGTGAGATTACAGGTAAAAATGAATCAGTCCCTTCCTCTCCCAAGAGAAAGAAATTAATCAGTCCCTTTCTCTCACCAAGATAAAGAAGGACACAGGCAAATATGGGCTGTCTGAGGTGGTATTTTGGATTTGCTTATAGGAAGAACAGCCAGTGTGATTTCCAGCTCTATGCCCCCAGAAAGATCTGGCAAATTTTAAAATACTGAACAGCTGAGATACCACGGCCATAGACTTTATTAAAATTTGACCTGCTAATTGACACTGTTTATAAAATCAGTATGTCATGGAATCTTTCTGTTCTCACCTTAACTCTGTACTTTGCTCTTCTTGGCATAGTATGATCACTCAGATGGTAACACTGGCCTTCAGGGAATGAGTGGTGGGTCCTCAGCCTCTTCAGTGGTGCTTTCTGCTTTTCCACTTCAGCCATCTGGGAGCACACATGTTTAGAGTTTCCCCTTGCATTGTAGCTCTCTTGTAAGGCATTTCTGAGAAAGAATAACCTCTCCAACAGAAGCTCTATACTATATTTACCCAAATGCTTCATTTTCCTGGTACACAGGTAGCTAAAACTTTCATCATTCCTTAAAGCTGCTCACTTCTGCTTGGAGCACTTGGGAAACAGCACTGAGCAATCCTTCCATTACATAAATGTTTGATTTCAGCATTTTTAGAGATGGGCAGTGAGATAGGCAGAATTACTGTCTGGCTTTTTTTTTTTTCCCAAAGGAAAATTCCACATGTATGTATGCATGCACACAAAACAGATACATCCTGGCAGAAAAGACTCCTATCTGGAAAGACATTTCTTCTATCACACTTACAGTGAAAGGGAAAAAAAAAGGAAGCACATTCTTTTTTGCTTTGACTAAAGACAAATATCTCAGCAGGACAAGAGCTTATTGTAACTGTTTATTTTAAAATATTGCCTGATTGTTTGAGTACTTTTATTACTTTGGTGATTCAGCTGTGAGTGTGAGAAGTGTTGTGACCCATTGAATGGCCTATCCATCACACCTACTAACCTCTCTGTCCAAGGACCACCAAACCTGGGGCTGTGGGCTCCATTTTTGTGTCCACTGCTTGGGCCCTCAGCTTCCCAGGTATCACCCCTTGCTGTGGTACTGCCTGAAAGAGAGGAATGAGACCATAATGTCAGCCTGCCCTTGAAGTGGGCGTGCATGCTCTTGCTAGGACTGTTCCCAGGACAAGCTGTTTCTTGCATTAGAAGCAGGCTGGCCACTGCAGTGGAGCTGAGGAGAAAGCACACCAAGCTTAAAGAGCTGGTGAAGACCAGCTGAAGCCTTTGGCAAAAGACTACATTCTGTGAGATGGAAGATTCATCCCCTGCCTCCTTGAGCAGCAAAATCCCCTGCTCCTCCTCTTCTTCCAGATCATGCTTTCACACATGGATGAAAACAAGCATACATACATCACTCGAATGTGAATTTTGGCTGAGTTGTGAGTCTGTAGCACCAATGAGCAAATGCCATGTCTTACCTACACTGGGGAAAAGCCAGCAGAGGTTTTCCAAATACTCTCACCGCTTATGTTTCAGCATAAAATCCAGTAATTTCCCTCTGCTGGGGATTTGGAAAGTGGTGCACCTCACCAAAGTCAGCTCTTGCCCTGCAGGATCAGATCCTAGACTGAGTATAAATCAGTCACAGGTGCTTGAATTAAGAGAAATAATTAATACGACTTTCCCATCCCCTGGAGGTTCAGACGACAATGAGGAAGGCATGGCACAGGCTGACCACAAACCACAATAATCCTGGATTTGTCTCAAGTGTGACAGACTGCTGGGAGCTATTCTTTGTGCTCATTCCAGGGAGAATTGATGGGACCTTATTCTCAGCAGGGATCGGTTCATGCAAGAAATTAAATTTCCCAATGTCATTACTAAATCCCAGGATCCTCTTCATGAGTTATTCAGCACCAGTTGCCCCAGTCTTGCACACCAGTTTTATCATCCTCACATCCTCACATCTGTCTTTCAGAGATGAATATTAATTATCTTCATTGCAATGGTAGAATCCAATCCTCTCTTACTTTACTAATGCAGTTTCTTTCTTGAAGATAAGCACACCTATCTCCCAAAAAGAGATTGTGTGGGCTGGAAAAACACACAGAGCATTACCAAATATCCCTGGGAGTCAGGGATGGCTGCCCACCAGAAGGCTTCAGAAGCTGGAAAACTGTTAAGAAGGCCAATGGAAATAGGCCTTCACTAGCATGTTCAAGATACTGAAAAATACCTTTTTAATGCACTAATCTGTCAGCAAAATAATTATGAATCCATTAATAAATGGGGAGCACCTTAAAGTTCTCATGTCACCATGCCATAATTTTTTTCTATTTCAATATATAGCATAAAATTGTGCTCCTACAGCATTTTGGGTTCCCTGATTTGTTGCTAGTAAGACAGGGTGGTCTCAGTAGCACTAAGGTATTAATTGCCATCAGGAACTTGGCCAAACAAGCCATTACAGACATACCTTTCTTCTCTTCACACTGTGGAAAGCGCAGCTTCAGCCTCATCCAGCAATGATGGGGTGGAAAGGAGCCACCTTTAATCTCCTGGACCTGGCATGGGGTGTGAAGGGCTCACACACCATAGGGATGCTGGCAACATCAGGAATGGCTTGCTCCCCCCAGACAGCTGCCCCACTCAGCAGCACCACTGGGGAGCCATCAAGTGCCTGGAGATGTCTCCCAAAAGGCAAAGCCACTGTTTTCAGCACTCAAGGAGGAATTTGCATGCTGGGCAGAGGGTGCAAAGCCATGGAAACTGTCTCCTCTGGAGCACCCCTCCAGCAAGGCATCATGCCAAAATACCTGCCAGTGCCTTTGATTAGGGGGATCAGTTCTGAAAGGCCCTGCAGAGGTGCTGGAGTACCTCTGCTCAGTCCCTGCAAAACTGAGCCTCAAGGGTCTATGAAGACTCATCAAAATGTGAGAAGAAAGCAGTGTTCCCCGTATACCTCCTGCCTGCTTGACAGGCTTGTCTGTCATTGTATAAACCCTTAAGGAAGCAACATAGTGGAAAGCTCTAGAAAACTGCTGGTTACAATTCCCTGCTGCCAAGGGCTCACCTGGTAGTACAGGCTATTGATGCCCATCCTGGGGTAGACACGTCAGCCTGCAAGGTGATGGTGCCCAGGTCCAGGCTGAATACAGTGCTGCTGCTGACTGTGTTCAATTTCTTTGCTCTGCATGAACAAATTTATTAAATCCACAACACTTTTTTTTTTCTTCCAGATGGGATGATTTGAAGGAATACATGCCAGTTGCTTGATTAATTAGCTCAATTCAAGAACATGTCTTTAGAAGTCCACTACTGAGTAGCTTCCTCAGTTCTGGAAATTTAAAAGTGACTTGGGTTTGATTAAAATTGAACCAAACCAATGAAGGCAATTGCTACTTGCTTTCCTGGTTTTTTCCCCCCACAAAGAGAAAGCTTGGATTCATGGTTGCAGCTAGTCCTGTGTGTGCCGCAATAGTCAGGGGCTTAGACTGCTGTTTTCATATTAGAAATGTATTTAGATGAAAATACTGCCATTCATTCTGTATGAATTGATGGAGCTGTTATGTGTACCTCTCTGCTGTGAATCATTTACAAGATCAGGCAGGATGGTTTTCCTTAGGCCATGCAGGTTTGGAGATGGAGGTTCTGGAACTGCACAAAGGCCAGAATTTCTGATCAAAGGAGGGTATCAAGAATACTGCAGTTTGACTTCTTTTCTGGGGGAAAAAAAAGGAAAATAAACTTCTAATAAAAAGTGAAAAAAAAAATTAACATTTTGTTTCAATTTTAACTTTTTGTGGCACTTTAAGTCTTAGAAATAAGTAAAAGGGTCTGAAACACTAATTCTTTTCAGAAGAATCATGACCCAGTTGGGGCAATCCAAAAGTCAGCTGAGCAGGAAATTTCAGTTACTTGAGCTTCTCAGTTTTCCTCACTGAATCAGTGATTCAGCTAAATTCACACAGTTTTTGTTTGTGTTAAGTCTTCCTTCAGTGGCTTTTTCCAACAGAACCACTGCCACTTTCCTGGCCAGCTCAGCATTACTGCAGTGCTCCCATTGCATGTTTGCTGGATGGAGCACCCATACTGGCACTGTGCTGCTTCTTCCAGTGGATTCAAGGTGCTGAAAGCACAGAGCACTTCCACAAGGCATAATAGCCATGGTTCAAAATAATAATAATATTAAAAATCTAAAAAATCTCACTTCATCTTTTGCCTGATCATGGATGCAGGTATACAATATTTTTGGTGGGGAGCTGGCTGCATATTCATGTTGCCCCAGCCTCTTCTCTTCATATTCTGTCACATCCAGCCCCACAAATCTGCCAGCTGCTATCAGCTCTGATATTCTCCATCCCCTCTTACCTCGATGCTGCCTCCTGGAGCATCCAACATTGCCAAGCTTTAAATGAGCTAATTTCAGGCTTGTTTCCTGGGGAAAGGGAACTGAGGCACTTGCCCCCTTTGTGTGCGTGTGTTTGTGTGCATGCATCCACCTGCAAGCTGCCAGATTTGACAAGAAGCTGGAGGCTCAGAAGTGGTTTTATGAAAAGTTCTGTTGAGGACTTGGTAAAAGTCCTCACTGAAGGAAAAACTCTGGCTGGAAATATTATCAGAAGCTGGAGAAGCCACCTGCACACCAGCCCACTTTAATGCCTCAGTTTTCAATGGACCTCAGACCGTGCTGTAATGAAGAGAACCAAGAGTGTGAGATGAAGGTTTATGTGAAAACCAGCTTGGCTGGATTGTACTTTGACTATCTGGGATAAACAAAAGGTTGGACATGTGTAAGGTATCACTGCATGCCCCCTGGACCAAGGACAGAAAGGGGCTTTGAGAAATGTCAGAGACTGACAGAGGGTATCATAAGTGAAGGAACATCTGCAGGGGGACCTTTGTGAGTGGAAAACACTCAGAATAATTCTATTGGTGTTCTTTAAATGTCATAACCCTGGCAAACAAACCTTTCACATTTTCTCTGCTCGCATCTCCAAGCCTTTTCAAATGCAAGCTTCTGCTGCTTGATGGGGGGGTGGGTAGCAGGAAGCTATGCCCTGGGAAAACCTTGTGGATGAGCCATTTTCCTCTGGGAAAGATGAAAGCAGTCAGCAGCTTTGCACAGTGTACTGTGCCTGCATCCTCACTGTCCCCATTTTAAGCATATATAGAAAACTTGTTTTGAAGCTTGGAAGAGTCCTACATGGCTGTTCCTGACTTCTTCAAAAACTTCCCTGACAATACAAACTCCCTTGTTAATTGGCAGGGAATGAAGTCCCACAGGCTGAGCCTCGCACATGCGCACGGCCTGCTGGTGGGACAGCAAAGTTCTCCAGGGTGCCTTTGCCCCTTGGAGAAGGTAGGTGGGAAGGGGATATTAAACCTGAGGCATTTCAAGAGAAACCAAGAAGATACAGACATACCTCATAAAAAAATGCTGCCTCTTATTAAACAAAAGACAGCCAATCTCCCTCTCCCTCACGGTAACCAAGAGGAATCCCAAAACATAATCAGTTTAAGATGAACACATGTTGCTGACAAGATTAAAATTAGACTCATGAGGTTTCATCAAGGGAAAATTTAACTGTAGCACTCAATCAGGATTCAGAATCCTCTAATGACAACTGAAATAAAGTCATTCAAGACAGATCCTTAAATGTCACAGGAAAGAAAGCCTGCCCTTGGCTTCATCCCGTGGCAAAATTTTATTATCTCTTTTCTCTCCCCTCCTCTACATGCACTATTCTCTTGTGGCCATACCTTCCCTGGGCTGAAACTACAGGTCAGCATTCTACTTGGAACACACAGCACTAGGTTCCCCAGCTTTGTGGCTGCCCCATAGGTCACATCTTATAGGAAACATCTATAAGCAAGAGGCAAATAGGATGAGAGAGGGTTTGGGAGAGCCTCCCAACATGAAGACGCTTGTTTGGCTCTTCCAAGAGAATATAATACCACAACAGCTGCTGTTCTCCACATAGCATCTCCACTGAGGTGCCTCCAGTAAAATATAGAAACTCTCTGTTGAAAAAACACATCAGTTCAGAAAATTCTTCTACTTCCAACACCAACCTCTCTACTTGGAGAGAGCTTATGAGATGTTTACTTTGCTCTATGTGTGTCCCTGCAAGCTAAGCATCACCAGACAGTTCTGCTCTTTAGTGATGTTCAAGGTCTCCCAGCAAGAAGCAAAAATAAAGTGTAAATATATGTCCCTAAATGAGTTTGAAATGGTCTCCTGTACTTTTTAACCTTGCTCTCAGAGGAGGCTGCTGTAGGGCAGCACTCCCTGACTCAGCACTTTGAAATCACCTTACTATCAAAATTCATGGTTCTCCCAATATCCATTTTATGCCTAGTCTTGCCCTAAAAAACTTGTGCTTTTAATGCCATTCTCCTCTCAAGTTTCAGCCTGATTTCATTCAGAAAGGATTCCTGTTTCAATTCTTTAACCACTGTTTTAAGTCTCAAAGATGCATGAAGCAGCTGGAGTGATGTTGAATAATCAGTCTCTTGCAGTGACCAGAGGTACACCATCCAATTACACATCAGACAGAAAAATCATTATTTGCATAGCCTCTGAGCTTGTAGTAAAATCTCTGTAACAGGTAAAATTGCCTTCCTGCTCACACAGGCCCTGATCTAGCATAGTCCAGGAGCACTCACCTAAATTTAGGTGCTTGTTTATCAAACTGAAATCAGGTGTCTTTTGCTGCATAGGTAAGTGCTTTGTTAATAAGGGAATTTGCTTAAGCCATGTGGATGATTAATATAATTATCATCTAGGGAGGGAGGGAGCATTGAACAAGTCTCATCCTAATTTATCCAGCTGTGGGGACAGCAAGGACAGCCCAGCCAGCAGTGATAAAAAATCTGTCCTATCAATGTCTTCCAGAGTTTGCAGGGATTTTACCTTTACCTCCCTGAGGGTGCTCTAAGGGGAAGGGCTGTCATACACTTAGTATTCCAGACAGCTAAGATAGCCCCAAGTGAGTAAGGGCTGGATTTATTTATTTAACTCTGAAGAAAAATGGAGCAAGAAGGGAGCAAAATCTCACACTTATGCTCCTTAGATGAATGACTTTCACATGACCGTGAAGCAGCAAAAAAGAGAGGGGGGGAATATGGCAGTACAAGAATGTCCTCCTGCTCCCAACATCTTCCTTGCTGCTTATTGCTCAGTAGCTTGAATCACTGTAGAGCTGGATGCATCAGAGGCACCTCTGATCACTGAGTCCAATGTAATGACAAACAACCAAAGAGCAGATGCACTCAGGGGCATTTCATGTCCATGCTTCTCCATCTTCTGACAGGAGCATGTTTCTTTTCTTCTTTCATCCCTTCCTCTTTTGAGAGCTGGCCAGAGGCTATGGTATTGCAGCTGGTGGCCTACAGGGTAGCTGAGGGGATGTAGGGCTTTCTTGCAGCTCACCTGTCTGCCAGAGAAGACAGAGATTTATTCTGGGCAGCGGATCTCACCAGGTTTCCATGCAGGCCTTCACATTCTCATTGATGTGACATTGATGACAAGCACCCTAGGTGAGAAAAATACAATTCTGGGTAGGGCATGAAGACACAAGAGAATTTCACAAATGAAGTAATCAGGATCTTGCACTGTCATTTTGCTACCCAAGAGAGTCAGCACCTACTTCCCTCTTGGTGTGAGGATGTTATTTCTTCATCTAAGAATGAAAGAGTTCTCCGTACTGAAAAAAGTACTGCTTCTGAAAAATGGTAATAAAAGCCCTGTTTCTCTGACACATAGCTTGCTTTGTACAGGATTACTTAGAATTGCTGCTCTTCTCCTTGTCCTTGCAAGTAGAGCAAACAGTTGATTTAAGAAGATATGTATTTTTCTTGATTCAAGTTTTCTGTTAAAAGAATATATTAACTTTCAAAAGCAAAGTCATTTCCAAAAGAGGAGATAAAATTAGACTGATTTTTTTTTTCTCTATTCCCTTTATGGCTTTTACAAGTAATTACCCACTTAATGTTTTGAAATTATTCAAGAAACTTCAATAGCAGTATTTTTTCCTGCTGCATCTCCTTGAATGTGAAGATTTAAAAGCTTTTCCAGAACACAACAGCATGAGCAAATGAATTTGCCATTTTCATTCTTGCTTTCTTTTTTTTTTTTAAAGAATGAGAAGCAGTGGGATATTTCTTCATCATTTAACTTTTTTTTGTTTTAAATGTCATAATGACCAAGTGAGCCTGTATGGCAGCTCTAGAAACTGAAGGCAGGATTCTTCTTTGCACCACAGCCTTTCAGGTTTGCTGTGGGAGTGCTGCTAAAATAGCTGGAAGGGCTATTACGCCGACGCATCTCTTGAGCTTCTTGTTTCTTATGGCAGGGTGGTAGATACAAATTTAGCATTCCTGCACATGTGACCATCCCACACTGTGCATAACCCATACAAACATCCAGTCAGGATGTTTTCCAAGGAGCCAGGCCATGTGGGGAGCTGGGGATCCTGCAAAGTAGGGCTGCAGGAAGCAGTGAGATAGAGCCACACAGCAGTGTTGTGGTATCCATCTGGCCCTGGACCTGGATCCCCCTAGTCAGGCTGCACCTATCCTGTGGGGTCCCAGGGCAGGACAGAGGGTGATGGGCTGTGTCACTTGCTGTGAAAGGAGAGAGAGCTATCAGCCATTCATGTTCTAGAGCCCCATGCTGCCTGAGTGGTGTTGATGTGCCTCAGTGTCATGTGGATGGGCATGAACTGTTGGTAAAAACAGAGGGCTGGGTTGCCAGCTCTCCTCCCACCACCTCCCCTGGGTTCTTGGGGTGGAATTAGGGGCAGTCACCTTAGTGGAGGAGGCAGGTCAAACCTTTATCTCCTGTTCAAGTTGTCCCCTGGAGGAGGGGTTTTGTTTGCACGTCTCTGATTGTCAAGCAGATGTCTGCCTGCTAGGATCACAGCATTGGAGTACCACTGAGCTGGCAGTGCGATTGGCTCTTACGGCTTAGGAGTTTCTTAGGTGTTTCTTTTGCCAGTAAAGCAATACGTTTGAATACTTCTGAAGCACCTAGTCTGAAATCTGTAAACAAAAAGCAAATCCAGCTGAGTCAGGGCAATTAAAACAACTCAAGCTCTCCATTCTGCTCCAAGCTTTATCTTCATGAAGGTAAGAGGCAGCATCATCATCTTGTAAAGAATCATGTTTCTACCTCCACCCCTCACTCCTGGGACCCCTTAAAAATCCCCAGTGGCAGGCAGTGCCTTTGTTTCCATTATTTCCTGACCATGGCTACCTTTGCTATAGTCTGACAAAGCTCTGAAGAATAAACAATCTCAAATTCACACATCTCATATTGTAAATCTCTGTTCTCATTAAGACTGAACCTTTTTCTCAGGCCACACTTCACCATAACTTCCCCCTCCAGAGTTTAACTCAGTCTCTCTTATTAACTTATTTTTCATCCATTACCACCAAAACTAACTTACATCTTCTGCTACATTAAGGCATTCATAAAATACTGCAAGCATAGCTTCAGGAAGGCAAAGTCCCTCCCTTGGGACTTTGATACTTGCATTCATACAATATTCCCATTATCTTCCTTTTTGTTGAACCTGGAGGACATAATTTCTCTCCTCAACTGGTGTGAGGTCAGTCAGGATGTTTTCCCCAGAGCCATCTAGATGGAGCAAAGATCACCTCATTTGAGAATTTCTATGACTGTCAGAACTGGAACCACCTTCTGGGTTTCTCACTAGCATGAGTTCTAATAAAACCCCTTCACTGTCTTTTTCAGCTGTGTCTGAGCGGGAGAGAAACTTATACTAATAAACATCTGTCTTCAGCATGTGCAGTGGGAGGGAAAGAGCTGGCAGGTTCCTCTAGACTCAGAATTTTGCAGTTGAACTGAGTGAAATACCTAGAAAAACATGGATTAAGGTAATCCATCCCGCAAAGCTCAAACCTTCCTAATACCAATCTGCTGCAGCCATAAACACTCCAAATGGAGAAAATGGAAATACAGGAAAACAGTTACCCCAGCAAACACAGGAAAGGCAACAGCCTTGAACTGGCCATGAGCACATCAGTATGCTGGGATTTTGGCTTGCACAAGGGCCCTTCTCAGAGGAAGGCTCATGTAACCATGGCAATGGAGATCTCTGGATGCATTTCATCCTTGTCACCACTAACAAAAAAGTAAGTTAAATCAGATACACATAAGAAAGGTCTTCCCACTCCTCTTTTTACTAAATAGTTCAGAATTGCTAACAACCATAAGGAATAAAAGACAACTTCAGAAGAAAAACGAAGTCCCATGAATCATCACAACTCAGATTTTTATTCAACAGTGAAGCTGAAGGGAATGGTGTTTTTTTCCCTTCAGGGCAAATGTTCCAAATGGAAATTAAGTAAAAATATTGTTCCCCAAAAGTACTCACAATGAAATTAGTTTTAATTAAATATATTTGTTTGGCAAAATAAAATAAAAAAATTAGAACCCGTACAAAAAAAATCCCTTGCAAATTTCTAACACTGTAGCAATGACAACGATGTAAACTGGGATGTTTGGCAGTTGTAATTAATTTTTGAAAATTACTGTTGAACTTTGGACCAAGGAAATAAAAATCACTTCAAATAGCAACAAGCCATTTTCAGAGGCAACTGAGGCTTAGGGAATGCTACAGGAATGGGACACACCAGTGGCTTCATACACAGTTTGTGTGAGTGATCTGCTAGTGTGGGGCTATTTTAAGAGCTGGGAGGAAAAGAAGTTAAAAGCTGTTGCAGCATTGCAGCGTATGGTACAGCAAAAACCTGTAGACTTTCCACTCTGGGAGACGATCAGTTGGGTGAAGGCTGGAGGCAATAGTTGAGATTACGGTTGAGAGATAATGACAGTGACGGATGGTGCAAACACTGGGAAGCAGTTAACGAATTTCATCATCACATTGGATTCAGTGGTGAGAAGACTCTTGTAAGTGTCTGGGGAAATCTGTTTACAGTAGCTGGTTTTGCTGTCTGCCTCCCTCCTCCTTCCAGTTAAAGCCTCTGCCCTGCCAAGTGGGTTTCACAGGCATGCAGTTTGGTAACAATGTCCTTTAGTTAAGAATGTCTATTCCAGTATTAAAAACGTAAAAAAAGTCCTCAGGAGGGTGCTTCTAAATGGCAGTCTTTGCCTTAAGCAAGGCCAATAGCCCACAATTACAAGTTAATTAAAGCAATGTGGATTTGGATGAGCAATGGGGAAGATGGGAATGGGGAAGGAAGGGATGCAGGAAACATGGAGGAATCCAAATGTTTCTACATCCCTCCCCAAAGCCAAAATCCAAGGTGCAAAAGTAGGTTTCTTTTTTCCTCACACTCTTCTTTTTTTTTTTGGTTTTTTTTTTGTTTGTTTTTTTTTTTTTTGCTTGTTTTGTTTTGTTGTGTTTTGGGTTTTTGTTTTTTTTTTTTTTTTTAATATCTCTCCAGTTATAATGTATTTCCAGTTTCAGACCAAGTTTCAGTGACTGCCTCAGTTACAGTCATAAACAAAGTCGTAGTTGCTGGGCTCCTTTGGGATAGGTGGAGGAGCATCTGGGATTTGTATATTTTCCAAGTCAAGGAGGCGTAGCTTTATCTCCATGCTGAGCAGTGTGTCTAGGTCATTCCGCGTTAGGTCACTCAACATATCCTTCCCAAGGAGAGCATTCAAACCATCGGTCCATACACAGTACTGCACAGGAAAAGGATAAAAACTGTCATTAATAGACTTTTCATACATAAACTCCTTGTCTGGTCTGGTCCTCTACAGTTACTGCTCCCATGGGGACTTAAAAGAGACCTAAAATTAAGTTGATGCATTTTATCAGCTCATATCATGAGGAAAGGCTTTCACTGAGCTGCTCAGAAAATGGAAAAAAAATACATAAAATGGGAAGAAATGACAGTGTTTAGTTGTTTGACAATTCACCACCTCTTACAAACTTCTTGTTGAATGTTCTTCTGCAATTATTGGAGAAGGAAACCAACTTAGGACAATGAACCCCCGAAGAAATCTCCTTCACTCCTCTCATTCTCCTTCCCTAATACCTATTAAAAGAGCCTGATTATCTTCCACTAATTAAACTTTTTATTCCAAGAGAGTTAAGTTAGGTGAACTAAATCCCACCCCCAAATCTTTCTTGACTCTTAGTGTAAAAAATCCTGCACTATCTGCTTTTATCATTGTTTGCTTTCCTATGCATGAAATTTTTACAGTTGATACAGTTGCCTACTTTACCACTATTTTACACAAAATAACATAGTAATATTATTTCACTATAATAAAATTGTGAAAACTACAGTTATTTAATGCTATGTCCTTCATGAAAATTATATGCCAAGCTGCTTGGGTATAATACTAAATGCTGCAAATGCTGAACTGGCCTCTTAAAACCTTTTCCTTACTGTTAGCTTTTTCCTAACAGGAGATGCCATCATTCCCAACAGCTGACAGCCTGTGATAAATGTGGGCTGAATATTAAAATCAGCAACAAATTCAAGGGAGATTGGTGATCTAGAGTCAACTTCTATTGAATAAGTCACTTTCATTTATTACTACATGCCATTTATTCAACTGTGAACAGAAGTACTCAAATGCTGTCATCTAAAAATAAAGATTTCAATCATGGACTTGTGTCCTAGTTTGTAGGAGAAAAATTAAATCAACTGTAACTGCATTTTTATCTTACAAATATTTCTGGTGGATTTCATGCCAAAAAATGGTTTTTAAATTTAGCTGACCATTTGCTACATGATGCTGCTGAGTTTAAAGATAGCCATAGTTGACTTCATCCCACAGCAGAAATGAGGGTTATTTTTAAGGAAGAGCGAGAAGCCCCCCTCTTCATCCAGAAAAAGGGCATGTTTCAAAAATAGGATGGCTTAGCTCACTTCAGCATCCGAAGTGAAATCCAACCCACTTAAGTCAGTAACAAAACAGTAGCAGAGGGAGCTTTTTCACCCAGGGTGTGGGCAAGCCAAGCCGCAGCTTTAATATGAGATCAGCTATATAGAAGAGACTTTAGAGTTCAGGTTGTCCTACTGACAAGTACTAAATAAACAACTTAGCCTGCCTATTCTAGGCTGTCAAAGTGTGCCACTGAAGACTTTTAAAGCATGCAATTTTTTTGGAGTGAATGAAGACTATCAGGAAAAGAATGAAGCTATTCTAGAAAAATAATTCAATAATTTTATGATTTACTTGAAATCTTTCTTTGGGAGAGTTTCCCCTGAATTCATTATGAAGAAAGGAACAGAAAAGCAAAAGGCACTGCTCAGGTTACAGGAGAGCAGAGAATCTTTTCAACAGATGCAGCCCCTGATGTAAATGGTCCATCACCCGTGCAGTGAGTGTGGCCAGCTCTTCCTTCAGGGAGGAATCCCAGAGAACCAGCATGCAGAACTGCAGTTCTCTCCTCTTCCAGATATAACTCATTCAGGGCCCACAAAAACCAAATTCTGGCCACAATTCTGATGAGTGCAATGGCCTGGAAAAGGGCTTCCTTTCTAATCTCCATATTGGCAAATGCACCTAATTTAACTCCTGCACATGTTGAGCAGAGAGACATCCTAATGAGATGCTGGAAAAACAGAGGCATTAATTCAGAAGGTTTTTTCTTTTCAATATGCAAAAGAGACTAAGAGCTACTGAAAAATTAATTTACAAGATTCATTTTCATAAAACTCCAATGAAACCTAATTATGGCTTCCCTCATCAGTTTCTCTGTCAAAAATCATGGATAAGATTAATCCACCTATTTTGCTGTGTAGTTGAAACCAGTTATTAGTATTTAAATGAAAAACAAATACAGTGGAGTGATCTCATAGTACTGAATCCTCTGGCTAGCAGTAAGCTCCAACAGATGGCTAAGGGAATTGAAAAACTTAAGTGTGCTAGAATGAGGTCCAAATCTCAATGTTACTGGTTCAGTAATGAGATTTTATCAAAGAATTACCTTGGGAGACAAGAACTAGAAAGGTTGCACAGGTTTCATCCATCTGGATAGAGCCCTGAACAACCTGGTCTGAGCTCATTGCTGACCTGCTTTGAACAGGAGGATGGGCTCAGGACACCTCCATGGTTCCTTGCAGCCAGAATCATCCTATGAGCCTTGTTCAATTTTTTCTTTTTAGGACACACTCAACTCCCACATTTCAGCCTCACTCTACAATCGCAAGGGTTGCAAAAGTACTTTAAAAAAGCCCTGCAAGTCTGACCTGAAATTGTCATGTACCAACATCATTCCTGGTGCTTCACACAAAGCTTTCAGAATCTTGAGATCAAATCTCCCAAACTGACAATGCTGCTAAACTAGCACGTCAATCAACAGGCACCTCAACTATTTTGGAGCAGAGTGTGGTGGTTTGTATAAATTTCCTGAAACAGTTCACTGTCGGGACCTGGGCAGCCTCCTTTAGACCTGGTAAGGACCAATCGGTGTCTGATTTTTAATATTGACACGTTACACCAATGAGAAAGTTTATGCGCCTTTGTGAAACACATGCAAACACGAAAAAATCCTGGGAAGCTCTATTTCCGGCCTCTCAGAAGGTAACTAGTCTGGCTGGGGCCAGGCGGGCCGGGCTGGGATCCTGGCTGCTTCCCGCTCCCCCACAGCGGGGCAGAAGCGCTGCCGCTGCTAACACCCCGGGAGCAGCTCTGGGCCGCCGGGCTCACCCTGCCGGGACGCCCATGCAGCCTGGGGGAGAGACAGCTGGCCCCGTCCCAGCCAGGTTGAGCCCCTGCTATCTTGGTCCAGCCCCCATTGGTGTCTGAAATAATCCACTCCGACTGCTCCAGCCGCTGCCCGGCAAGATATTAACTCTTTCACTGCCCAGAATGAGTCTTACAGACACTTTGTTTTCTCTCCTGAGTGAAAGAAAACTGAGATGAAGTGAGAGATGAAGATAAACACAGAAACAGCATGAAAACACTGGGGTCAGACAAAGGGAAGAAGTCAAGGTGCCAGATGGAAGGGATTGATGGAGATGCCTCACTCTTGGACTGAAATTTTTCTTTTTTAAGCTGTGGAGAAGAGACTTTTGTTTCCTTATAACTCATAAAAATGCATTGTGGGGTGGATGAAATGTTGTAACTGTAGATATGAGCAGAGGCATTTGTGTAAAGTAAGCAGATGTTGAAATGGCTGTGATCTCATTAGTTTGAGTAGAGAGAAGACCCCTGCTGCCCCACAGGGAAGAGAAGAAGAAAGAGCTCTGTTTTCAAAGATGAAGAGAGCTTTTGTTTGAACTGTTATAATCCTTAAAGTGTTCCCCATAAGTTGACATGGTCCTCAATAATGCATGTGGGAAGACTGTAAATCGGGGAAGGGTTTTACACAGTGATCAAATTTCCCTTCTCCTGGGCAACTGATTCACTGTGACATCAAGGCTATGAGAAAACTGGTTTCTTGTGGAGAAAATCTCCACAGACTGAAGTCTCATCTCCCAAGCAAATTAGTGAAAGACTATTTTTAGAGATGGTAAACTGACTAATTGGTTTTCTGTACATTGTCAGTGTGAAAGAAAAGAAGTTGTGGGGGAAGAAGTCTTCCAAAAGTTTTATTCTGAGTTTTATTCTTTTTTTATTATAGTTTCTAGTAATAAAGTTTTTCTTTTACCCTTTAGAGTTTGAGCCTGTTTTACCTTCCTCCTAATCCTATCTCACAGCAGGAAACAAGTATATAATTCTAGTGGGTACACTGGTGATTTCGCCAACGCTAAACCTGCGACAAAGAGTCACATGCTACTTGCCTTTCCTTGTGGGTGCTTCCTCTGAACACTTGTACTTTCTACTTTAATCACAACTTACTCTTCTGCAGGCCATGGAAAAATACAGAGGGAAGTGAGATGTCCTTTTAAAAGCTTTCCTTTGGGAACTGTCAAGTGGCAGCAGCGACTGTTGCCTCTGGCCATTTTTTTTACATATTAATTTTGTTTCAAAGAAGCTCCACAACACCAAAAAGGGAAATGAAGATAAAAGGTGTGTTAACACAATCATGAGCAATTGGGTTAGTGCATCTAACTGCTACTGCCTGTCATTGGGATGCAGTAGCAGCTTTTGAACATTTGGACCATTAAAATAGACTTGTAGCTATAGGCTGTATTTGAGATACAGTGGCTGAAAAAATTGTTGTTTTTCATGACCATTTGTGATTCTGAGCTGAAACAGTCTGGAATGCAGTTTCTGGAGAATTTACATCAGAAATCATTGAACTTATGTTCAGTTCAGAGGATGAAGACAACCATGGATTGCTTAGAACTACAGCTCTAGTGGCACATTTTGCCTGGGATATTCTTGGTCCTTTCTCTTACATGAAAACTGACCAGCCAATACTGCTGTTGAAAATGATACTCAAATATTAATCCACAGAAAGAACCAAATGGACATAATGGTATCTCCTCTCCTATAATTAACATTTAGTTGAAGGTTTTAGTCCAGAACAACAAATGTTGAAGTGGCATAACTAACACACTTTACTTGTAAGGCAATTTCATGCAATTTTTTAACACTACAGTATAATGCAGTTTAAAGCAATCTTCTGTAGTTCATCATCTTAGCACAGTGTCCTGAACTGAGACAAAATGTGTGAAAGTAAGTGTGCAACACAAGTGGAACACAACTTTTCTTGCTTTAGAAATGAGAAGGATTTTTTTAATGTAGTGCATTCTGCTAAACCTTTTCTTGAAATTTTTTGAGAAAAACATATCCAAACATTCAACACAATTAAGGTCAATTAATCCCATCACATTTCAGAAAACGATGATGTCTTCTATTTCTTTGTGAATTTTATTGAGAGAAGGGAGCAGGGAAGGGGCTATCATTCATCCTTGCTATTGGCATTTACATTGTCTTTATACAAGCGAAAGCTGTTGCAAAACACTCTCCTGTGGAGATGGAATAGAGGGGGCCTTCTATGATCACCTGTCATGAATGGTCTTAAGCAATGTGAAAGTAAGAAAAAGGGGATATGCCATTCTGGAGAGCACACGTCTTTGGCTGAAATTGAGACCCAGTGATGGTACAATCTCCCCTGATTATGTCATTAATTGTCAAAATGAACTGAGGCTGGCAGTGATTCTTTGAAAGCCTGGCTGTATAAATTCTCAATGTTGAAAGTTCACACAGCAAAATTCTCTAGTATCTAAAGTACAGCAGACCACAAGAAATCAGGAAATGATGATCAAGGTCTGTAGAACTTCAAGGTTTGCCCAAACTTTCTTATTTCTCTTTCTTATGGCTCGTATTTCAGGAGGGCTTAGAAATACTGGTCTGTAGTTGGGAGTTTCATGTGCTTCATGATATAGGAATACAAACCATATTTCTTCTGTGGCTCAGATATGCAAGAAAATTGCAGGTCTTGTTGCTATACTAATCCCTTGAATATCAGTTTGTTTTGAGATATGACACTGATTTAGATAGACCTATACCCTGGGCCAACAGGCCCATTGTCCTGGTTTCAGTTTGGAACCAGGTGGAAACACCAATTTAGTGTTGTGGTTTAGTCACCAATTTCAATATACTCATTTTCTGCTGTGAGATAGGATTAGAAGCAAAAGCAAGGCAGGCCTAAAACTTACAGGGTGTAAAGAAAACTTTTATTAGCAACATAAAGGAGTAATAAAAATCAGAATAAAACCTTCAGACCACCCCCCTCCCCTCTCCCANGATTTTCAGCCTGAATTCACAGTGTCTCCTCATTCTCCTTCCACCTGGAACCTGACTCCTGCTTCATTGACCTTGGTGTCTTCTCTCTGTTCTTTTTCCCTCTCACTCAAGGGAGGATTGAAGGTCTGCAAGTCTTATCTGAACATTGGAAGGGTTAAAATCTCACATGGAGGATGCAGAAGCTGCGGCCAGGCCATGCTGGAGCTGTGCCAGCATCTCAGGAGACTCAGGCCATATTGGGAGGGGCTGGTGCAAGCCAGAAAACAGCGGTGGCTGCTCTGGGAAGGTAGTGGGGGGAACAGCTGGGACCTCAATCAGCCACCCTGGGGCTCAGCTGGCACCCATTGCTGATGGCCACTCCTCCTCCCTGCTGGGACATGCCAGCCTCCCAGACGCAAGGGCCCAGCCTTGCCCCCTGCTGGGCCTGTAGGCCACGTAGTGGAGCCAGGCCCCGGCCCTGTTACCTGCACTGGTGCCGGAAGAGAAAAGGGCCATTCCCAGCGTTTGCTAGCTTCAAAATGTGAATTCACAGAAGCAGACCAAATCCTCCAATTGGTTTCCCAGGCTATCAACAACCAAACCAACCTCCAATTAGTCCCATCAAATCACAGAGGAAGTTCTCAGGGAGAAAACTTTTGTGGATGGCCTCTTCTAAGTGCCAATTAATGCAAAACCACCACACCCATTTTTATGTTCTTACAAAGCCATCTGGTGCCTTAAAGCAACTAAGATAACTTCAAATAAGTTTCTGTACTCTGAACATGACTTACCTCATGCTTGTCTGGAGCAATAAAATTCAACTGGCCACTTGAGTCATACAATATAGAGAAAGCAAGCTCTAGCACCTCCTGGAACAATACAAAGAAACATTAATGCTGCGTGAGAGAGGCATTTGTACATTCAGGTCTATCTTTCTTTCCTACCCATTATTACCCAAAACAAGTTGAAAAATAATTGTAGTATCCTGTCTCGCCAAAACTGCAGCAGTATCTGACCACTGCAAGAGACTGTCAAAGCAAGAATACCACCATGGTTGCTTCAGTCAAAACAAACTCACCCACCTCAGTCCTTACTGTGGCCCACTGGGTCATTACTTACCTTAGCATTTGAGTTTAAATTTGAACTAGGCAATGGTGAAGACTCAAATCAATATAATGAATAACAGTACACTTGCATGAAACTCTTCATGAAAATTCAGAGGTTTTTTTCACTTTGTACACATTAAACTCACAAAGTTCTGCAAGGTTTGACTCCTTGTGTTAAAAATTTTGTCAGGACAATTAATATCCTGGTATATACTCATGTTCTTTACACTGCTGGAAATATATTAAATTATTCACTCTCAAGAGATTTCTGTAATTTTGTTTCCATCTGAACCAGAATTGCCAGCCTCAGTCAAACCAAACTATGCAAGTTACCTAAAGATCCAAAGGAGTTTTGGGAAAGGAAAAAGCAATCATCTTTTTTTTCCTTAAGCACTGAAGCTGGAATTATACGAGGTACCTAGGAGAATTCATGAAGTGCTGACCTTCCTTAAAAGTCACCTGGACTTGAATTCCCACGGGGAAACCCAGGGAATCTGAATAAATACTGATCTTTCAGTGGCCAGCAGTGAGTATGCAAAGATGTCTTATCTGTGGCTGTGTTATGGTTTCCGCCTGCATCACTACAAGTGCCATTACAAGGATCTCACAATCTGTAAGTTCAATGGTATGGATATATTAACTGTGGAAAAGAGACCCAGCTACAGAGCAGAATGCTGACTTGTAACTATGATCTGTATCACATGTCCTGTTCTTTTTGCCTCTTGGCTTCCTCAGCCCTGTCATACTGACAGCTTTTTCTTGACTCCCAGCTGACAACAGTACCTGCACTGCCAGCAGTGAAAGGAGAATGGCTTCCTAAATTCTTAACACAAAGTTTTAAAATGGAAGAATTTACTGCGGGGACTGCAGCATAAACATTGTTCTGTATTTTTACCCTCAAGCTCCTGGTCTGAGACAGACATAGATATTTGCATTTATGTAAGGGCTTTTTCAGTTTTGAAGTTGTATGATTAAGAGCAGAGTCTGAACCTTAAAACTTGCAATCCTTAGGGATAATCTTGGATAATAAGAGATCAGGTATCTCATGGGAAATGTTCTTGTTTTCCTTGAGTTTTACTAGGTTTGACTTGATGTATTGCCAAGGCTACAGGAGACGAAGTTATGTTAAATCCTATTGTGTTAAATCTCCATGGAGGTTGCAAGGACAAACAGTGCTGGTGCACTCAGCAAACCAATGGCTCAGGGCTCACATGGCCCTTTTGTGTTGTAGACATCTCTCAGCCACACATTATTAAGAGTGATGTCCCTCATTACAGAAACAAATCTAGTCTGCCCACATGAACCTGGCATTATCTCCTCACACAGTGTTATAAATTACTGACAGAATATGACAAGTAATGCCACTGAGGTTATAGCTCTGAAAAAAGGGCTTGTACGTGTATACTGTGATGTTCCTGAATTTCATGAAGGTCAACAATCCCAGAGGCCTGACCCCTGTAATATTTCCTTCATGAAACTCCAACAAATATAACTTCTTCTTCACCTCAAAAAGAGAAAAAGCAGGAAAAGGAATCTCTGCTTGGAAGAGTAATGTGTCAGGATGTCAAGGGTTTGGTCATTTCCAGTCAGGCAGAGAATGAGAAAGGACTACATTATGGGCACTAAGCTTCTCTTTCTGGGGAAAGGTGTTATTTTGGCAGCCCTGGCTACACCTCAGCTTCTTTGCTGACTGCCCTGGACTCTAAAGGCTTGGGAAATACAACTTCCAGGTGCCAGCATCTCTGCTGCTTTATGCACAGCAAACTGTCAAGGAAAATGGAAGCCAAAGGAGCTGGAGTTGCCAACTGGCCCTCCACACTGAACCTGGTCTCAGTGGTTGAGCTGGCTGACTTGTCGGGGACCCCCACCTGGTTTTGTTACAGTCCCATCAATGACAAGGAGAAGCTGGCAATTCTTAAAAAACTGGTCAATCTTTATCAGCAGTCCATAGTTTTCTCTTCTTTTTTTTTTCTGTTCTACTTCTCAACCTTTCTCACAGTAATTTTTCACTCAAGCCTTTTCCACTTGTTTCTCTATCCCTCTGGTCTTCTTATCTCACATTCCCTCCAACCTTTTCCTTCCTTCTTTGTTTTGCTTTCCTCCTCCTGCACCTCAAACTGCTGAACTCACTCCCTTGGCACTCCTAGTTCCTTCCACATTTCAGACCTCTTCCCTTCCCCAGACACTTATCAAAGGTAACAGCATGGGGACCCACAATGTGCCTCTCTTCTGAGCTGTGCTGAAAACAGAGAAAAAGAGACTGTGCAATGGCAGGCCAGTACTTCCCACTCCTTGGATTCAGCTCTATGGGGGAAGCTGTTGTAGGGGAGGTTGCTCTTCCATGCCCAGAGAGGTTGCTCACCCCCTGTCTCCACTGGCTCCCAACAAAGGCCAGAAGACACGAACAGGCATTTTGGGTGCCAATGGCAAAGTGATCCCATGCAGCTGAAATGATCTCACTACTTTCTGTTTGTCTTCAACATCCTCAAAACACTCATGGCCTTTACTGAAGGCTGAGGCATTGCTATATTAGAGGAGAGGAGAGGAGAGGAGAGGAGAGGAGAGGAGCATTTCAGCTGCAAAAGGCACAAAGCCAGAAACCTGCCACATCAGCAGATAAAGGACATTTCAAAATATCTGGCCATGTTTTTTTTCTAATTCTTCTATCATGCTTTATTTTGAAGACTGCAAAATCTGACGTATTTAATTTCCTTGAAAATCATTGGTACTATTTGGGAGTCAGAAATAAGGATTTAAAAATTAAATCTAATTTAAAAACACAAGCAAAATTACAATGGATTCAGATCTGGTCCAATCACATTGTTCCAGCTTTATATGCATGCAAATTCCAATTCAGTTTAACTCTTATTTCTTTCTAAATTGTCCTCCTGAAAGAACAATGGCCATGTGGTGGCAAATGAAGAGGTGCTGAAGCCTTTATTATGGACATTTTGCCAATTCCAGTTATGCTCATAGCATGGCATTCTGCCATTCAATTTTCTTTTCTGCCAATGAATGAAATTGAGGTGGCCATTATATCTGTATAAAGAAAGCACAGAATGAAAAGGCCTCTTAAAAATACATCACTGATTGTGAAATTTCAGAAAGTGAAAGGCTTCATACACCAAATTCAGCTGAATTGCATTTTGTGTCTTCCTGTTTATAAATTTTAATTGCATAACCCATATATAACTTGATATGCTGCTAACAACATGTTATTCCTATATCAGTTAAACAGTTGCAATATTGTGGCTGACAGTTTGATTGGGATGACAGAATAATTTAAAAATTCTGTGTTTCTCAGGGGAAGAAACAAGGAATTGAGGAAATAAAAAAAACCCAAATGCACTAAACCGAAAACCCCAAACCCCATCAAGACCCCTGCACCACATCAGAAACAGTAAAACTATCATAATTGCCATTGTCTGGGTCACAAATAGAATGCTCCAGCCAAGGATGCAGTCATGCTACCTATGAATTCCTGATCTTCACATTCTCAGCTAGAAATTTTATATCAGTCTAAAGCAATTTTACCTAAGGAAATGGGGCAATGCTGAGAGCTGAGGACAAACTGATCTGCAGCATTCCTATTTAGCATTAAATACTATCTAGACATTACTGCTCCTTAATGATGACACATTTCCATCACTGCCACCCACTGCTTTCCATCTTTCCCTTTTGTGTGGACATTTAAGTGCTAAGGCAAGGAAGAACTAAAAATATTTTATATGAATCATATAAATGCCCCAGCTAATGTGTTGATGGTTCAGCTGTAACATGAGGTAAGAGTTGTATGTAATCTATTGTACTCATGTGTGTGTGTTTGTGGTTTGATTCAGAAAATCAACAAGGAAAAATACTCCTGGGATTTTTTCCTCACTTGATATGACTTTTTTCTTTCCTACCATGTAAAGCCAATGCTGAAAGGAGAGCAACTTCTCTGTAAGGAAAAAAAATGCAAAAAATACTCAGGATGCTTTGCCTATCTGTGCACAGTTAAGGAAAGAGAAGTTGCAGCTGTGAAGGTGCAACTAGTTGTGTGATGTAGCTTTGACAGTGCCTTCTCAATTTTTATGGCTTCCGTCAGAGCTGCTTTTTCCAATTTTATCTCAAGTGTTGAAGCAGGAATTCTTAACTTCACTATTTTGTCCATCAAAATCTGCTTCTTGTCTGACCCAAAATTTCTCAGTTTCAGGTAATTAGAAATTCTAATTCAAAACCTGTGATCTGGCTCCCAGATCTCTCAGGGTGTTTTTCTAGGTCAGACTGAACACCATTAGAGTCTCATTGCTTCTTGTAAGGTGAAAGAGACAACCTGATAGAAAATTTATTAACATACCTCATAGCATATGGTATTCACCACTAACGATGCCAGACGTTGCTAGTAACTCCAATTCTTCTTGATGTGGTGACAATTCTTACTAACAAAATCTCTGCAAGATTCTGGCACTGCACTATTTTAGTACTACTGTCAGCTTACAGTTCTTGCTCTGAAACTCTGAAAGGTAGTATATAGCTAATTTAAGCTGAATATTGTCTCCTACACATTTTTTCTCAAATGAACTGCTGAGCATGTCCTTACATGCCTCCTTAATTGCCCAGGATTTACCTTACAGCTTTTTGTTGGCAGTTATTTATCTTTCTATGTGACTGGACCTGCAGGTATCATCAGCTGGACATTAATTGCAATTTTGGCATGTGTTCACTGAATGTGAGTTCATCAGAGAACACAGCTGCAACAAACTATTAATCAGAGACAATACAGGACTAGGTACCAACAGCCATTGCTGCTTTGCTTTAGAGATAGAAAACATCACTACTAAAGACTATTCTACTTGTGTCCTGGGCATATCATAATGCACATCTCCCATGAAATATGAGCAAAGAAGGTTAAGCTATCCCAATAACTTAATTCAAATTGTTTAAGGTGAAAACAAAAGGCATACATACATGGAAATGTGGCAGGCTGGAATGAAAAATACCTGTGTTACTTCAGGGAAGATCAGGTTGACAAGCTCTGTATTCTGCACAGTAAGTTTTTGTAACAATTTGAGAACCATACCTTGTTTTGTTTAAGAGCTCCTTTCTCCTTCATGTGTGGGCAGTCTTTCCCAGTCACAACAGCTTTTATATCTGCCACTGGCACTGCATTAAAAAGAAAGAAAATCAAACCCCAGAAAATTAGTTAGAAGCAAGGTATGTAAAAACCAGAGTCTAAACAGAGGCAAGACTAATGTGTTAAAATTGCCATGTCCTTTGCCATTTCCTTTTGTAAGAAAGAAAAATGGAAGAAAACAACTAACACAGGAACCAGTGAGTCTTGACAAAATTTCAGGCATCTGGATGAAAGTTTGAAAATGCTTTTTCTTGCCTATTTAGACTACCTTGGTTAAGAGTGTTTCATACAAATGCGTACCTTTGTCTGGACAGTATGTATACTCATGGATCTCAAAACCATAAAGTTTTCTTCCTTGTTAATGTAATGTGCCTGCTCTGTTGTTGCTCTTTCTTTGGCATCCAGGTAAAGTCTCTACTGGAGAGAGGATGCTGGACATGTTGGACCTCTCAATCAGTGCTGTTTTCCTTTTTTTAAAAGCCTGTAGGAATTTTTTAAAAATAGTTTTCTATTTCACTCCCATCAGTAGCTTAGTTGCTTTCTGGTACTAGCAGGAATAAGGAATACTAAGGCATATAATGAGCCATTCCAATTGCTTTAAAATGTGAAGAGATCAGAAATGATGGGGGGAAAAGAAGGTAAGAAAAAATACTGGAATCTGCTACCACTCAGAGTCACAGAGTGAGGTCACTAAAGCATAAAGATAAATTTCTCTGAGTTTCAAGTGGAAGTCAATTTTCCAAACGTAATTACATAATGGAGAATTTGTGTGCTTTACAATACAATATGGTCCCTGAGTGACAGTTTGTATAATCTATAAATAATCCATTATCTTTATGGCTGCAGAAAAGTATCTTATATATAGAACAGGATAGTAATATGAAAACCTGTTACTGCTCAGTTCTTCACAAACTCTAATGGAAGTAGTGAAGAGGAGAAATGCATTTACTCTTCTACTGGGCACAGCAACACTATATATTTTATGACCGATTACCTTAGCACTACAGACAAACAAATGGTATGGGATGTAAAAGACATTCTTAAAGTATTTGCTTTGGATGGAAAACTGAAAAGAAAGGAGATAATTTGACTCTTCACTACTTAACTTCTGCTTTTAGTCTGAGAATTTTGTGCTGTGGGCCTGCTGATTTTTTTATGCCTCTGACAGTCCTGTTTTGGAGAAGAGATGCTGTTTTTGAGAGGAGAGAGTGAGACTGCAACTATGGTAGAAAGGTCTTCTTAAGAAAAAAGAGTCCCTGCCATGTTTTGAAGAGGCCCAGAAAAACAGTTTCTCTATTTTTGTAAGATAGGTTTTCTGAGGTCAGACCTCTCAACTAAAAAGGCTTTTCTCCAGGTTCCATACACTTGATCTGTGTGATCTGGAATACAGTTACTGTGGGAGATCACAGACTGATGTGACATCCTAATCTTTATTTATTTGGAACTTGGCTTATGCCTTACTTTAGAAAAATAGAATCAAAGACTTAAGGAGGTAGCAGAAGTTGACTACAAGATGCTGGACGGTGTGAGCACAGATGTGATGTTATCACAATAGATAAACCCTGAGAAAGAGGGCAGCTGTTTTCTGTCTCAGCTGGAGTCTGCATGGCTTGTTAATTCTGCCAGCCTGAAGAGAGAGGTGATGTTCACAGAAGTGAAAAGGTTAAAAGCCCACACATTTATTTTTGGGGATAGAGACTAATCATTCAGGCTTGGCAAAGAGAACACTAAATGCTTGATGCTGCTTCTCTTGGTTCTGTTTTCCTACCCACCTACTCTCTTTTATCTGTGGACTTGGCTTCCAAATGCTGAAAAGTTGATCATCACATTCAAACTTTAAGAACTCAAAAAACAATAATCTGTCCAGAGAAAACCAGAATATTTATGAAAAGTATTCTGTAAAATGCCCAAGCCAGTTTGGTCTGATATGTTTCAAACAATAGTGCCACTTTATAATCTTGTGACTTGCAATATTGTCAACTTTGTTTAATGAAAATCCATCTAATGTGGGTAGCACTATGATAAATCTTGTATCATTCATAGCCTGAAAATCTGAGATACTGATGAAATAACCACCTCTTTCTGAAACTGCATTGGTATCTACTCTGCCAGCAGCCATGCTGAGGGAACCATGTGGGTCTGGCCCAATGGTTTCCAAAGTAGGAGCCTTCTGCCCCCATGGGATCCTGACATTCCTGAGTAGGGTCAAGAGCCTATGGAAAATTCAAGTGCCAGATGACACTCACAGTCAGGGTCAGGGATTTGTATGTCAAAGTGTGCTTCAAACAAACAAATCTGGGAAGTGCTAGTCTTGTAACTGTGCCTGCAGTTCAAGTGTGACTTTCATTCTTCTGTCACTCTGACCCTACTGTAACATTCTATGGCTATTTCTCTAATCATTGTCCACAAAACCAGTCTCTTTCTGTGCCAATGCAGCAATGTGAGGCCCTGTCCTACATTCTGCCAAGACTGCAGTAAGACTGTGGAACATCCTTGAGTCAATCTGTAAGGCAAGGAAAATAAGAGAAAATGACTGCAAACTGTCAGGGCTCCAGCATCATACAGACTTTTCTTCTTTCCTTCTCAGACTGCATCTGGGAGCACTTGGACATTTTAAAAGGGCTGCCTGGAGACAGGTTAGGGGCGGAAATTTCACATCATTCCCAGTTTTCAGGCTGGAAAAATTTCAAACTTCAGAAAAGTTAGCCTTTCTGCCATTCCATGAAAGAAGTGAAACTACTAGCTGAAATACCTGTATAAGCGTTTCTGATTTGATAATGCCAAGGATTTTCAGAAAAGAGCAAAAAGATATTATTCCTTATTCACTGCTGGATTTCTTGAAGTCACCTCCCAGTGACGGAACTATACTCATTATTTCCATTATCATAAAAAACTTCCCTGGATTACAGGTTAAACCCGCACAACTCATGTTGAAGTACAAAGGAGAAATCACTAGAGTATGATGGTTCTGAAGAGCTCCAAAATTACTTTTAACCATAAGAAAAATCCCAATAAATCCCCTGGTAGGAGCCACCACAGAGACAGCTGGTAGGAGCTGCCACAGTCCTCTCCCAGTTGGCTACACAGAAACAGTGAGGTCCTCTCAATACTGTTCACAGTGACCTGTCACCTTTAAGCCCACTCCTGACAATAACTAAAAAAACCTCTGCCACCTATTCCTCCTCTAGTCACTAGACTGCCTGTTTCCATGGACAGGCAGTGCTTCTCAATATTTTTGTATTGCCCAAGTATTTTTGACATCTGCAATTAGATGAGCAATGAAAATAAACTGTGTTCCTCCCTAGGAAAGACATGACGTTTCCAAGCTGAATGAAATTATAAACTCATTGAAAAGCTTAACAGTCTCCACACACACTTCCAAACCCAGGAGAGTGGTGTGTGAATGCAGGAGGAAATGTCTCCTGCTCTTTATCTTCATAAAAAGACCTGCTCATAATATTAAGAGAAACCTACTACAAGTTATAAAGAAGAACTATCATAAAAGAAGCAGAAGTGTCACAATCTTTGTCCATGACTTACATTTATCTTGCAAGGAATCATGAGGGACTTCTCCCTGAGGACTTTCTTCCAAGTCTCCGTAGTGCAAGACCTTGTGATTAGGTGAAAGTCGACAATACCAAAATTTGTCTGTTGAAATAAGCACATTAGGCAAGGTCACTAACATGTCTTCATCAGCCTTACCAACAGCAGAGGAGAAAGCTTACTCAGACAAGGTGCTACAGGGAAAGGCTGTCTTTTCTTTCAGAAGAAGAAATGTGTGGGGTAGATATAAGAAGGGTAGAGACTTTGCTCAGTAATGTTACTTGATTAAATGAAGCTGGCATTAATCTACAGGGGTTTTGTTACTGACATAGTCAGTCACTGGCTCAAAAAAAAATACTAGTGAGAAAAAATTGACTGAGTTTTACCTGATATTATATACTCTCATGGCCACAAGACTGGCAAAGTAACTACTTTAACTGAGTAACTTTAATTTACCCATAAAAGACACAGTTTTTAGGACCCACTTTGTGAAAATCAAGCACTACCAGCTGTGTTGTGTAAGACACCCAAAAACTGATAAATTTGAAATATCCCATACTTTATGAAAATTATGACTCATGTCTTTTTTAATAGAAATAGGAAAACACCTCCATATTTATGGAGAGATTGGACGTAATAAATATGCAAGGATTTAAAAAGCAGATGTTAAGTCTCTTGTCCTGAAGATAACTCCATGCTTTGCATGGTCACAAATATACGTGTGACCATGCAGTTCACACCCCAGTTTGCATTTTAGTCCTTCCTAAGAGACACACATTTACATCTCCTGACAACTTGTGCTTTGCAGGACATAATTCCCTCTAACAACATTTGTTAAAATCTGCTCCTGTGAAGAACATCACCTTTGCAGATAAAGGCCAACATGCTGCCTAGTGTGCAAGGATGGTACTTGCCAATTCCCTTTCTGAAATGGGAAGAAAGAAAACCCTTCCTTGTCAGATCACGTTCTATTTAATAAGTAGATCACATAATTTTAAGCTGTCAAAAATATAATCTTGTTACATCCAAACAATCTCCAAAAGCTCAGAGCAAGGTTGCATGTTAAAATGCCAGTGGAGGGGGGCAGAGGGCTTCTCTGGCTCAGTGCTTCTCTCTACTGGCAGTGCTGATGCTGTGCCAAGCAGCAGCCTGAGGGACAATTTAGGGGAAACGTTAGCACTGACAGCCCTGTGGCACTGCAGTTGCTGGGAGCCTCAGTTTGGATAAAACATCGGAGAAGCAGTGGAACCAGTATATGTGAGCTCATTTCAGGTGTTAGCAGAGGAAGGGCTTCTTGGCTGAGTAAAACATTGCTTCCTGGCTCCAGGCCCCTGGCCAGTCACTTAAATGTAATGCAGTAAAACACAGGCAATTGAATGATAAAAATGAACTTTCATATGCCCTTTTAAATTTCTTCGTCCGAGTGGATAAAAGGTTTGGGGGAAAAACTCGACACCCTTCACACTGCTTTCTGAGGGTGCAGCCCCTTCTACAGAAAGGTTTCAAAAAACCTTACAAACCTCTGGCAAAGGCTCGAAATGGCCATAGGAGAGATTCTGGTTATTAGCTTCACAGGCATGCAAAACACTGAAAGATTTATGATAGAGAGCCTGAGATTATGCTCCCGTAATGCATACAAGAAGAGCTGCTGAAATATAAGCATCCCTGGACTGTATGCAGAACATAGAGTGGCACAGTATGGGATTGAGAAGAAGACTCCACTTGCAAAATTTTTGCAGGGAATTGAAACTAGAGCAAGTAGGAGCCTTCATTCAGTAGACTCTCATCTGAAGAGCACATACACAAGCAACTCGTTAGGCAGTTTGTGTATCTCAGAAGGATGTACGTGAAAATTTTCAGATTTATACCTTTCACAGGGATCTCTACCAGAACCATAGCAAAGCCTGATACTTAAAGAATACACGCCATGGTATCTGATGGTTGACCATTACGCCTAAAGAAAAGCCTCCAGTAGCTGCAGCAGGAGGCTTTCATACCTAGCTTTAACTGCAACCTCATTGTTTATTGGGCTGTACAAAGTAATACAACTTTCCAACTCTAAAACTAAAACAGTAATTTTTTCTTAAAAACTGATGTAGCTTCACTACCTTCTCAGTGACCTGGGCAAAAAGATGTTCTAATGGAAAAAAAAAAAATCACCATGCATTTCTTTCAATTTATCACACATGGGGTTGCTGTTAGCAAGGGTTTGGCTCTCTTATCTCCTAGGGGTTAGTATTTTGGTAACCTTGGCTCTTTCAATGCCATGCTTCAATAATAAAAGAGGGGAACACCCCTCGATGAAAATACTTTGTTTTGGGAAGAGGTGGCTTAATGGGAAGAAACCCAAGCTCTGATTAATTGAGGAGTCTTTTCAGGAATTCCTCATAACCCAAGGTTAATTAAAAACTAATGGCCATAGACTGTAGCTTGAAGCATGTCCAGCAAAACTCTCCTGTGGGCTCACTAATAACTCTGCTCGGCCACAGCCTTGCTGTCAAGGGGAAAGCCCTTAAATGAAAGCTACAAATGGAACTAACAAGGTTTCCTCAACCAGACACTAAATGACTGTACCAGCCAGGCTGAAGAGGGTGATAGCATGTTGCTAGGAGAAGGGATTCTTGTTTCTACAGCCACCTCAGCCTTACCCATCCTGGTTTTCACTTCAGCTGTACATGATGCTACAAATAGTGTATCAGAAAATATCCCACTCGCATGAGATTTCAGTGCCTTGGAGGGGAACAGTTTGAAACTGGATGCAGCTATTTTACTGTAGTGCAAATGCTGAACACAACTATATCGGAAAAGGAGTGTATAGTATGATCCTGCAGTCAAAACAAAAATTATATGAAATTGCTTCCACCAAGAAAAAGGGTGAAGTAGTATTAATTACAGAACAGCACATGTGAAGTTGTCAGCATTTACTTTGAGCTCTAAATTGATAAATAAAAAAACTAAGCAGAAGAAAAAGCTCTTTTCTACTATGACTCAAAAGTGGTGTTTATAAAACAAAGAAAAACTACTATCCAAACCCTCCAAAACTCTTAAACCAAGGTCTGCAGAGTTGAAGTGTTACAAAAGGCTTTAAAGATGGGACAGATCTTCCCTATTAGTCCCTGTACTCTACATCTGGCAGATCCATGTGCATGTGCCCAGCTGGAACAGGGCAACTGTGTGTTCAGGAAGGAATGGGGTTTGTTTTGGTTTTAGGCCCAGGCTTAAGAATTTTCCCCAAAGACTAGGTCTCTTCTGTGGCCTGTTTTGTATCCAGGGTTACTACACCTACCTCCTGCTCAGAGCAAGAAGCTGTAGGGAGGGCAGTCACTAACCACAGTCTTTAGAGATGATGTGGACTTGATATTTCATCATAATTTTCAGACACTACATTATTTACACTTTCCCCTATCTCCTTACATCTTTCAGCTCACTGACCACTGATGCAATCACATTAGGGTGCTAGAAATTCTTCTTTGGGAAACAGAATTAGTTATTCTGGTTTTTAATCTGAAAGTTTCCAAGCAAATTGTTCTGATTTTTCAGGTATTTGCTAGAGCAGCTAAGGGGTTAAATACATCACAGCACATTGTTGAAGATTACAGATGAGGTTAAAAAAAACCCCAAATAACAATTTGGCTACAAAAGTAATATTCAAAATTGTGAACAAATAACTGAGCACGGAATATTTTGCTGATGGGCTACAGAGTGCCTGGCATTCACACAGTGTGTTTCCAAGTGCATTAATGACCAATGACTCATATGCCTCTAACAATACTATTCTGGGTAAAGGACTGCTGTGGTTAGTGCAGAAGTGCTCTGTTGTTAGAATCTGGGGAGCAAATAGCTCAGATATGCATGGACAGAAGTCTGAGAATATTTTTTCCCAAGATATGTTAGAGATTACTATAGAAGTTTTTTGTTCAAAGAAAAACATCCCCACAAATTTAGCAACAGGAATGTGCTTTTAAATATATCTATGAAAACATGTATTTGTGCACATTTTTTATCTATATATGCATGTGGGCATGCATATTTTTTCTTTTTCTTTTTTCTGTCTCTACGAAAATTGTATTGACATTTTCACCACAACTGGTCTTAACTGCCTAGATCAAGCCAGGAAGCTCTCCAAATAACTGGCAAATAATTGACCTGTGGCATTGTTGGAGGCATATTTGGCTAACTGGCTCATTTCAGCGAGTTATACTCTCACAGAATATAATTTATTTTTTTTTGTGGTACTACGGAATCTAGGATGAAGTAGAAGTAGAAAAGAGCTTCTCAGAAAAAAGTGAAAGTGAGTGTTGTTGTTCAGAATTGTGAGTTATTTATTGTAGCAAGAGATGGAAAACCTGTCTTCACTTGATTTTTTGTTTCAAGTTAAGCTTTATCTTTCCAAGTTATTTCCATGGCACCTTGTGTTTTTAATTTAATGATGTGTATCACTAGGGTTCCCCTTCTTTCAAAAAATTACTGTTTGAGAAACCTCATGTTGGCTGCAAAATCACTTCAATAACACGCAATTTCTTTACAATCTTTATAAAGGGAATTTATTTTCAAGAGTGCACCCAGCAACATATATTACAAATGTACTGGATGACAGCATTAGAAGTATCTATTATCCTCAACAAAATGCCGTTATCTACTACTTAGCTCTGCTGGAAATAATAACTACTGGGGGTGTAGAGTGCTTGGCACTTCCCTAGTCTTCTCCCTTTTCTTTTAGGAATTATTTATGGAAGGAGAAAGCTGAAGAGGTCTAGCCGTCAGCAGATGTTTTTGGTCCAGGAACAAAGTGGGGATTTGCAGAGCATGATGATCTGCTGTTGAACAGTGATCAGAAGGATAGGTGTTTCATTTCCAAATGATTAAGATACTTAATAAAAACCCAGTAGTTAGTGCTGCAGTTCTATGAAAACCTTGCAAGGGACAGGTCATGTATTTTTCAGAAGTGCTAAGGATCCTGCTGGGGCAACAATGATATTTCTGAATTTCAGCTACAGAGAGATCCTGCTATGATAATCGTGTAATGAAACACAAAAAATAGTGATCTGATTGTAGATACCTCATGGCTTAATCTTCAACTTCCCCCAGTGAATCACCTATTAGATTGGAGGCTTTCCAATGCTAAGTATATATGAAAGTGTTTAATCTCTTCTCAAAAGACCATAAGAGGCTGTAAACTCCCTTCTCATTTTTTTTGTAAGGCAATTTTTTCAACTTACTGTGACTAACCATGTGTGTCCTACCACATGTTCAAACAACAATCTTAACAGAAGTTTACTCTGGAGTCTTTATCATGGGTTAAATATCTTTAAATGGGCAATTTAATGCTTTCAGCTTCTGTGTAGGGCACGTGCGGGTTCTTGTACAGATCTGCAGATTCATGACATTTATTCCAGGTTTGTCTTAAAGGGAGAAAATAATGATAGCAAAGGCAAAAAAAAAAGCATATACATACTTTAGTGTAATGCCTACCTGATTGTGCTACTCTTACAAGTAGGTTGCCACATAACATGCAAATCATGATGTCTCAGAGCAGTACTCATTTCTGTTTCAGTTCCATGTCAACTTGAATGGACCACGGCCTTTTTTGAGCCTTGATAATGCTCCATGACAAGTGGATTCAGTTGGAACACCAGGCAAGTGACAAGGGCTCCTGAACCCCCTGAGGTAGCACCGGGCATTTGTACAGGGAGGTGAGTTGCCAGAGAGGAGATGGGGATGTGGGACAAAGCTAACAGAAGACACACTCAGAATCTGGGACTTCTACTATTTTTATCAGGACATTCAGAGGATTTATCTGAAAGAGACTGTAACAATGCTTAGCACCACTAGATAAACCTCAGGCCCTCCATTCATTTTACTTCATCTAATTCTTGACATCAGGATAGCCCCGGTTTTACAATTTCTGCTGCTTTGGGGAGGAGACCCTGAAGGATAAATGCTGATTTCAAGAGAGCTTCTTCTACTCCCTGTCATTGGCCAGTATTTGCTATTTGGACTGTGCCACAGGCACTGCACATACCTAAAAAAGGATCCCAATTGAATGGCTCATACGCCAAGCATGCTTCATTAAATCACACAGTGTCAGGTCACAGAATCACAGAGTATGCTGAGTTGTTAGAAGAGATCCACAAGGTTAATGGAGTCTACACTGGCCCTGCACAGGACCATCTCTAAATGTTACAATCATGTGCCTGAGAGCACTATCCAAATGCTTCTTGAAGCTGTGACCACTTCCCTGGAGAGCCAGTTCCAGTGCCTGACCACATTCTGGGTGAAAAACCTTTTTCAATATCCAACCAAAACCTCCTCTGAACTCAGCTTCATGCCATTCCCTCAAGTCCTGTAACTGGGCATCACAGAGACGAGATCAATGTCTGCCCCTCCTCTTATCCTCTTGAGGAAGTTGCAGACTGCAATGAGGTCTTCCCTCAGTCTTCTCCAGGCTGAACAGACCAAGTGACCTCAGTCTTTAGCTTCAACTGTACTCTTTTAAGTTGAGTGAATTTATACTCTCCAAGGCTCTTGATCCTATAAATCATGAACTAACAACAATTTAAGATAAACAGTCTATTTTCCTCTTAGAGATCAGCAAAAAAAAAATATTTGGTACAAATCCTCCTTCTTCCCTTGAATTTTAGTCATTTGGATTAAAGTTTTGAGAGGAATAAAATAAACAGCCCTCACTACTGGTAGCCAGACAAACAACGCATTATTTTATCTACTTTCATTCCATGAGTACGCTGATGAAGGAAAAACATGTATCATGCCTCTGTCCAGTCTGTACGGAAATACACAGTGGAATATTGACTATCTTTTTGTGCAGTGGGCTTCATAGGTGTTTGTATGCATAACACAGAGGTTATAAATAACCTCCCTACATTAAGGAAAATTGCCTCCTTGTTTCTAAGGAAGGAGGCATTGTGGGGATACTTCTCTCTGTGAAGAATGCACTTTCCCCCCGTTAATCTGAAGGTCTCAGATATTGATTGTTGACAGTTCTTACTCTTAGCTTTTGTAACTTTCTAATTTGTTCTGTATTTACAAAGAAAAATAAGCAGAAATCTGAATCCTCACAAAATGAGGGGTTTAAAGGGAAATTTTTGAATATGTTTTCTAATTAATCTGCTGAATTTACACTCTGTCCCTATTACATTATCTGGAGAAAGAAGCGTGCCTCTCTGAGGGGAAAAGAACCACAGGGAGTTTTACTGTATAGAATGAGCAATGACTGATAGGATTGGGAGAATAATCTTCTCATATCAATCGAGTATTCATATGAAGGTACACAAATTACTGATATAAGTGCTTTCAAAAAGCATGTTTGAACACCATAATATAATTATATGGCAATGTAAGACTAAACCAAAGGACAGGCAGTACTAGAGGGAGGGGTGCAGAATGAACTCGTTGCATACATAAGGGTGATCAAAGACTGGAAGATTCAAATTCAAGTTTCATGTGTTATTCCTGCAAAGACATTGTTTTGAGATGAACAAGAAGCCTGGACATTCAGGCAGAAATCAAAATACTAATTTCAGAATGTGAGACTGCTGCTTGAGATTTTGTCAAAGGCTGAACTTGTTCCAGATCATTTGTGTGATAAGGCTGAAACCAGTTTCAGGAAAACAGGAAATCCTGAAAATCTTTAACTTGGAGATGCTTTCAGATGCCTCCTGGTAAAAGCAGTCAAGACAGCACTACAATCAAGGATCCTGACAGTGAAAACAGCTCAACTCAGCTCAACTTTCAGACCAAAGTGACAATATAAAGCCAGACTAGGGAGTCTGGGCTGTACCTTGCCGACGCCGACTGTTGAGTTTCCTAAAGCAGGTGCCCTCCACAAGTCGATTGAGACGTTGCTGCTTGATCAGTTCTAAGATCTCTGGCTGAATCTTTTCCTTTAGTTCCCTTGGGAGAGAAAGTAGGCACTTGTCAAATTCAACCAAAACCCATCCTCCTTCTTCTGAAACAGTCTCACAAGATGTTTCTGTAAGGCGTTTGAAGAGGACATCAGTCACAGACAAGCCCAGGTCAGAATCTAGTCTGTCCCAGAAAAAAAATCCTTTTTCTTTTAACAAAGAATGGGAGTCAGGATATCTTTGTTGTAGAAATCTCCCTGCTACAACATCAGTGCATGACTCAGGCAAATTGCTTGTTTTTATATTACTTTACTCATTCTAAAAATAACACTTGCTATAATGTATCAACAAGATTTTTCCACGGCAAATAATGCTCTTTTATCAAAGGAGCCCTGTGAAGCTTATTTAAGGGTCTGTCACCTTTTGTGGCATGATTCTGTGCCGGTATACTTCTCTAGCACTATTATTTAGGGCAACACAAGAAGGTTGAACATTTTGAAACAACAATAAAAGCAGGAAGCAATGGCAATGAGTGAAACTAATGATCAGCACTATATTCTACTTCTTAACTTAATATAATTTGATTACTTTATTATTATCAGAATTGTGGAAGACTAGCTCATAACTAGGGATCACCCAATACAATTTCACCTTTGCTCACAATGAATCTAGAAATAATTTTATCTATCCTTCAGAAAATCCATTTTCTCCATCTTACTTTGATAAGAGTTCAACATGTCCAGAACTAGGCAGAAAACATATGCACATAATATTTAAAGTTTCATTTCATACACCATCACATAAATTCACAGATGTCTGAATTCATCAGCTATATCCTCACTCAGATTCATTAAGAATACATAAAAGACAGGTTTAAATATCAACTTGACAGCAAGCCTAGTAAGATTAAAAAAACATAACTGAATATGTAGAGGATTTATAAAATATGAAATTTGTCAGAACCATAATTTGCCTTGCTGTGCAAATTGGGTAATACCAAAGATCATTCTATCTGGCAGTATGTTCCAGCAATCATCATCAAAAGGAAGCTAAGCTGTGGTATCCCACAGAGACAACAAAAAATTTTCTCTTCTTGAAAACTTAGGAAGCCCATTCTCTGCTGATTTCCACACTCATTTGGATCCTATTCCTTTGATCTGCCAGACCTCCACTGAAATCACTGCAAATCCTTTGCTATAAAGATCAGGCCTTTAAAATAAAATACCCTCTTTTCCCTAGGTGTCAACGAAATGACTGGATGTATAACTCACTGCATATTTACAAACTGTGAAAGTCTTGCTGGTCAAGGAAGCATTGTAACTATAGAAACAGGCCATCTTTTGGAAATGTGTTATTAGTCTTTTAGGACTTGAATTTTCAAGCACTGTTGGTATCTCACTGGAATCTAAGATATAAATATGTTGAGTGGTCAAATACAGTGATTAAAATAATTTTGTGCTTGACTAAATGTTTTGCCTTTACTGATGAGCTTCCCTATTCCTCAGGTAAAACCTGAGAGCAGGGTCTGAGGATAACAGTGTTAAAACACAAGTGTGGATTACTCAGCTGACTAAATCTCCAGCTGGACTAATTTCACACATTCAAGAGTGGTATAAACATCAGTTTGATATTTAGGTAGTTTACCTCAGAAACTGGATGGTTATCATTAAGTAGGTGTTAAAGATATCACAACATTGCATTTGTAAGATGCTACCCAGAAAACCAAAAATTAATGGGTCACTCAGCACATTAACATCTGAATGTTTGCTCGTAACATTCTGTCTTCTGGCCTCTAATGCTCCACCTGCCCTTTATAAACCAGAGGAAGAGAAGCATTTTTTAACCAACCCAAAATTAAATAGGTAATCCTCTCTAAAATTATACTTCAGTGCCTAAGGCAGACTTTGTATGGGAGAAGGGGAGGTAAGAAAGAAGGGACCTCTTGCCTCTTTGATTATGTTCTGGACGCCCTCTGTGCACATACATTTTTGCTCTCACAATCATGAAGCTCAGTGTGCTACTCTCTTCTGTTTGATGGTCCTTGAACTTGATCACACAGAGGTGTTGGAGACAACTCATTATTCCATGGAGAAAGTCTCTGGTAACTCTGGACTTAGTGAAAACCTGTAAGACCATCAAGCCCTTACCATGGTGATTTACTGCACTTAATGTCCTCAGCAGCTCATGCCAACACACGGTTACTCTGACTTGTATGATTCTAGATATATTTTGCAAGGTGATCCTGCCACTTAGTGCTCCTCACTGTCAAGGTTTCTGTTGCACCATTTTGAGGTGATAGAAATGGGTCAGAAGAATCAAACCACAGCAAACAAAAGATGTGTTTCTTTGAAACTCTGTATTTCCTTCTGAGAGCTGTCTGAAGGCAATAGAGTTCTGTTCCTCACAATCAGTGTCTAAAAACAGAAGGGTTAGGAAAAAAATCTTTGTGCAAGAAATATGTCCGCCTGCCTTATTTTAAAATCGATCAGGAACAATGAGTTAAAGGAAGATCATAAATGCAAATACTTATTTATATTTATTTATTTATTGTCCCTCAGATAACATTCGCTTAAGAGTTTGTGATTTGTGAAGAGAGAGAACAGACTAAGTCTAAGGAGATAGTGACTTTAAAAATACTGTCTCCTACTAATGTAGGAAACAATAGTTTCCTACTGTGTTTCTGTCCCACAAGAATATAAAAAGTTAGTGTGCTGGTGAGACAGAGAGGTTGAGGGAAACACACATTAATATATATGATTTCTAATTTTGTGATCTTACTGGTCTTAACACTGGAGGCAATACTAACAGCAGTTACTTGTTTTTAAAATATCTGAAAATCATTAGAAATTATTTTCAAGTTTTTCACATCACACAAATTCTTCTTCAGCACCAGTTAAAACTGTCTCCAGCTTTTACCTTTCCAGCTTATAGTTAAGACTCACTCAATAGTGGTTTTCTTTCCAGGATGGGGCATATTACAGACATTTAAATTATTACAACACAATGGGAGAGTAATCCCAGAACTGGTTTCATGTGTTTTGTCCTTTTACCTTTCTGGCATCTAGCTATTCTCCTTGTCCTGATCATGTATTCAGAGCAGGCAGTAGTGATTCCTTCTAAAATAGCAGAGAAATATGTAAGATAATAAGCTGAAAAGCACTCAGATACCTTCCTCTCTTTCCCTGTATGTTGATGATTTTCACACAGATGTTGCTTAGTAATGGTTCCCTAGTTGCCATTAACTCTCCTTTAACCAGCAAGTCCCTAATGGGATGCCAAATTTTTATCTAGCATTAACTCATCTCTGTTGCCATTTAATTTGTCAAGGAGATCTCTGGTCCTGTATAGGCCCACAGGATTCCTAGACAACTTCTTCTACAGACATTCAAAACGAAACTGGGTACTTTATCATTTCATTATGGAAGGGCAGTTTGGATGATCAAAAACAATCCCAAATCCCTGATTGTATTCTGAAGGACTTTTTCCTAATCAAAAGTAGGTATCGATAAAGCTTTACTTCATATGGTACAATGAAGCTCATATAAAAGAAACAGCTAATCCTTGCAAAACAAGGTTGTCGTAGTTACGAGGATCTAAGGCAACACTTTCCAGTTAACACTCAAACACAGCTTCACCGAGGCTTCTCTTATCCAGCAGCTTGAGCACTTAAAACTACAGTGCTTCATACAATGAATAAAAAAAGAAAGACTTCTATCAGTTCAAGGCAGGAAAAACCATTCCCTGATTGCCATATTCTAAAGTAGAATTAAACAAGGTCTGCTGATGTTACAGTCACCATTATGCACAATCTCTTTTAGCATATCTGCAGGGCTTTAAATAAACAGCACAGCCACGATCACTCTTTTCATTCACAGTCTCTTTCCTTACAATGGGGCCATGATTCTGTACTTCTATCAACTGTGCCATCTACGCAATTTGAGACAGTTCAGTCAAAGAGCAAAATGGAAGGAAGTTTCTTTTCACAGTCAAGAACAAGTGATCATGGATGTAATCAAAATGCAAATGCATGGAGATAAATCTCTGCAAATGCAGTTGTGAATGCTTAAACACCTCATCGATTCACTTAGCCTTTATAGCCTTTAGGTTTAGCCTTTATCCTGAATTTGAAATGATTCTCTGGTAACACTTCAGTTGCTTTTAACTATTTGGTTGGCTGTTTCACTTGTTCCATGATGGGGAAGGAGACTGCACTGTGGTAGCAACTAGCCAGAGTGAAAGATTCCACACTGGAAATGAAGAGCTTGCACAGGGCAATGGCAAGTCTTTCAATGCTAGGTAATGGTGCAAGAGAATATAAATAATTGACCTGTATCAGACTGTTGAGTCACTGGGAAAGCAGGGAAGATGAGAAGCTTTGGTGACAAGCTTCGCAGTTCTGAGCAGCTTTGAACTGCTAAATGTTGCAGGGGATTTGCAGGGGCTTTCTGAGCAGTGTAACAATACAAAACTAACTGGAACCATTTGTAGATTTTTAATTGATGCATTACTGCAAGTGACATCCGTTCTAATTGGGCATTAGTCGTATTTTCCAATACACTGGAAACATAAAAGAAGCACTCCCCCTTTGATCCACACTGGTATGGCTAAAATTTATTTATAATTCTATGTTGCTTACACTTTCACTGTTGCCTCGCTGACCAGGAGGAATGTGTCCCCAGAGCTTGTACTTAGATACCTGTATCTTTTAGAAACAAATCAAAATTAAAATCCTGCTTCTGAATTATGCTCTGGTACAAATTATTTTCTATATTTTTGCCTTGGAAAAGGAGATGTAGATTATCATGCGCCATTCCACTTGCAACAGTCAGGATTCCATGGCATTTCAGCTGATGCTTCTGGAGTCCTCACCATCTCTTAGCTGATGTCAAAAGGTTCCTGCTATTCTCAGCACAACATTTGCACAGCACAGAGTCTGCATCGGTCCTGTGCCATCAGTTCAGCCACAAGCCTAGACTTGGTCTGGAGCCAAATGTGGCATCCATTCTTCATATAACAGAACAAAGAGTATTCTGAAAAATGAGAAGGAGCTATGGGGGCAATATTAGCCTTCCATACTTTGCAGCAAACAACAAGCAAAGGATTGGCTAGCTGCCAAATTTACAAATTATTTACAAATAAGTAAATGAATGCTTGTCATTAACACCAATTTATAATGTTATATAAAAGGACAACACTTTTGGAAAGTCAGTGTGTATTGGCTCCTCTTCTTCAGGGCTTCTCCCTGACTTGCTTAGAGAGGTCTTGAACAGGAGACAAAGTTGTGGTGTTTGATTAGTTGGATTATTTTTTGAAAGCCATGACCAGCACCAAAATCAGGCTCACAGTCATGCAGCGGTAGGAAATATCAAAGCAGTGTTTCATATAAATAAGCCATGTGTTATATTGCTGGGATTTGCCAAATCTGGTTTCACTGAACTCAAGGAAAAAGTTATGGTTCCCAGCAGAAGAGAACATATACTTTAAGCAGATGCCTCACTACTGCTTTTGAGCACAGCTCCCTGGACAGCTTTTCTCCCTGGGATTTCCCAGCAGAGCTCATAAATGTCATTCTCCCATGAAAAAACAAGTGGTGAGAGAATAAAATACTTACAGAATTGGACGGGACTGGAAATCTTCCTGGTTCATTCTTTCAGACTGGCGTATTTTCAGTATTTCTGTGTAACTGAGATTCTGAAGTTTGCTCTTGAATTGATCCAGAGAGCTAGGCTTGGCAGTGAGTGCTCTCATTATCTGTTCTTTCACTACCTGCATTACCTGCAGTTAACAAGGAAAGAAAATGAAGCTGTGTTAACACTTTCTGTGTTTTTGTTTCAAATCTTACTCTGGGTCACACTAAGGTTTCTAGGTATAGAAGATGACTAGTACTATGTGGTCTCTTAGACAACTTTTCAGCAACATAACCAGAAAATAAGCCAACTTCTGACAGGGCATCACAGCCTACATCAAAAGTTCATCTGCTCTGTGACAAAACTGGGAGTTTTTGAGGATGGGGGGACAGTTGCTAACTAGCCCATTGCTTCCTTTTATCCCTTACACCCAGAGGCAGTGGGCATACACTGGAACATGGGAAACACTTTAAACATCTTTTAAACCCTTTTAAACACCAGGAAACACTTTTTCACTATGAGGGTGACCAAGCACTTGCACAGGTTGCCCAGGGAGGTGATGGATTCTCCATGCTTGGAGATACTAAAAAACTGTCTAGACATAGTCCTAGGCAACTGGCTCTGTGTGGCCCTGCTTGAGGGAAGGCTGACCAGATGACTTCCAGAGGTTGCTTCCAACCTCAATCAGTCTGAGATTCTGTGAGAGCCTTACACTGCAGGCACATTGTGCCACACACAGTGAAGGAAACAGAACTCACTAAAAGAGAACATTAGTCAGGGAAAGAGAGAAACCACTTTGCCAAGGTTATTGCAGGATTGCTTTTGAATACATGCCATAAACAATGCAAACCAAAAAATGAGAATGAAAGATGGCTAGTCAACAGCCATCTATTCTGCATAATAATTATTTTTTCAGGACAAAACTGCTGAGACACTGTTAACTAAGGAGAACTGCTTGGATCTAGTTCAGATAAATACATATGAGAGATTATTCTCTCTCTCTCCACAATCCTAGACTCATTTCCTTGGTGATGGTGCAAGTCACATACTTCTAAATATTTATCTGATGATGTGCTTAAATTGGCTGAAAGAGCAACTTATACTCAGAAAGGTCCATGTCACCCAAATGCCAAAGCTAAAAACCAGTAGGAAATGGTAACAGCCCCCTGGTATAAAATGGTAATGACAGAAATCAACAGTTACACAAACAGAAGGCAAAGCTTTTTCTGTGCTGTTAATTTTCCTTTATTCTTTCATCTTCACCATGCATCTTAAAACAGAAACTCAGCCCCTCAGAGGTTCCCTAATCATTCCAAACCTTCTCTTTTCATATAAATATTTAATTGTTTCACATGTGCTGCCTCAATCTTCTGACTTATTGTCTGCACTGTTTTCTATTTTTGCTTCCTGAGGCATACCTTCTTTCTCAGATGCAATCTAAGCACTCATTTTAGCTGTGTCCAGCAGATGAAACTAAACAACTAAAGAGCTGAAGAATTACTTAGCTGGTCTACCAGTGAGAATTAGCTACTTCTCTGCTGAAAGATGAACTCCTGACTGGCACCTGATGGCTCAGCGGAATTAACACCTTCTCGCCTGCATTCACAGTGCACTCACTAGTCCACAGCAGTCCAAGTAAGAAAGGTGCTGTCACACCTCAGAAATGACAAACCACTATAAAACTCAAACAACCTGGATCATGCCAAAAAGGTAGGTGGCATAATCCTACTGATTTTACTGGGTCTTGGTTTAACAACTAAAAGACCTTATGTAATGAAGAACATGTCCACAAAGGAAACATTCTCAAAGGAACAGCAGGAAAGAGTGGAACAGATAATTCTAGTGCCAAGTTGGATGTTTAAAAATATGTTTTGTCTTCCTCTTTCTGCCTTCTTGACAATGACTACCTATCACTGCTAATTAATTTTAACTATAAATACAATGCTGCAATCACTTATGCATGCATGTAGTTTCAGTTTCATGAGTTTGTTCAAATACTTATATAGATATGATTTTTTGTTGTTTATATATAGATTTAGTCTCCTAAATTCTAGAACTCACAATAGGGAAGCTATATCTTATGAGCACTTTTTCTCATAAAACAAATGGACAAACAAATAAATAAATACTGTATTTTAGGCAACTGGGTGCATGAGGATCTTTCCAGTCTGATCTCTAAACTCTTCACATGAATCAGTGCTCATTATTGGCTAAACTCTGCAAAGGAGGTTTAAATTCATTATATTTTTAAGTCTGTCACTTATTTGCAACATCCTTCTCTGTAATTAATTTTTAGGGTTAACATGAAAACACTGAAAATTTCTCTTCTTTGCTGTTGTGTGGAAGGACATTCACAGGGTATCACAAAAGAGCCCCTTGGTGTAGAGGCTGCCCCTGCTCCTGAGGAGGCGGGAAGTGTATGCCCCAGGGCCAGCAGGTAAGGAGATGATCACTTGCCTTGTAATGTTTATAGCCAACACTATTTAACTAGCTGGCCAAATTGTTAACGCTGCTGATTGTAGTGAGTCTCCTGAGCATTTGGGAATTACTGCCAAGGACTTCTAATCTGTTCAATTTCCAATGCTCAGCTGCCAGCCTTTGATTACTGCTCTCTGAGAGCATCAACCTTTCTTCCTAATGTATCTGACCTTACAATGAAATTAAAGGTATTCTCCACTCAATGTGATTGTATATAGACACTGTAGATAGTTGTTCTAATTACACTAAGCTTTGCTACTCTTACTGAGAAATGAGTGTTTCAGAGGAGCATTTGCTTTAAATCATGTGCTTTTTATCTGATGACCTCTTGTATAGGTAAGAGAATCCAAGTTCTGTGTTGCAACTAAGGTAAATTCACTGAAGACATGAAGAGAAAGACAGTAGGAAGAAATCAACTTTTTTTTTTTTAAATTAACACATAGGACCTTATTCTTCAGATTTTGTATCCATTTAACATATTTCAATAGCTAGTACCTGCCATTACGTGTTTTTCATTAAGCTGTTTTAGTCTAGTTTGTTATCTGTTTTGCTTATTTGACCTCATCTTTGTCATATCATAGTCTGACTACTTTGGCTTTTCAACATTTACCCCCTCTTCTCTCTCTCTCTTGCCATGACAACTTTTGCCTGTGCAAATAAAGTCTATTCTTTCTGGGTGGAGCAGAGGTCTGAACTTGGGCTCTACAACAAGGGGTCAAAATAAAAAGAATGGGAAATGGTTAATACCAAAAGGAGCAGTTTATCAGGGCCAAACTCTACAGCAAGCTTCTCACTGACCTTATTTCAGCAGCTTGCATGCAGCTACAGAAAGCACAAACCTCTCTACTCACCCCATACTGATGCAAAGTTTGCTCTTGGTATTGACTAGAGAAGCCATGCAGCCCTCTCAGATACCTACCATTAGCCTGCAGGTATCTGGAAATTTAAGTCTGAGCCTTCCACTCATCAAATACATTCCTTCTGCAAACTCACAGCATCAATCTTTTCAGAAACCTCTGCCAGAACATCCTGAAGGTCCAGATGTTCACAACAACCCATCTGGGGTGTTACCCAAGGGCTAGTGGCTTTGTACTGAAAAAGGATAGGTTTAGATTAGGTATGAGGAAGAAATTCTTACCATGAGAGTGACAGGTTGCTCAGAGAAGTTGTGGATGCCCCACCCCTGGAAGTGTTCAAGGCTAGGCTGGGTGCGGCTTTGAGTAACCTGGCTTAGTGGCAAGTGTCCCTGTCCATAGTGGTAAGGCTTGAACTAGATGATCTAAAAGGCCCCAACCATGCCGATTCCCTCATCTGTGGAGCACCAGACAGAAGATGAACCCTTCTCAAAACTTCCCCACAATATCAATGTTTCACCTGGATAAGCATGCCCTCTGATGTGTGCAATGACAGCAGCAAGAACACATCTGGATGCCATCAGAGAAGCCTCTAAATTGTATCTCTTATATTTTGGGGCACTTGTTACACTGACTGCTGCTTGAATGGGTGACTCATGTAATGCTGACCGACTGCTATTAATCTTGATAGTTCACCTTCCTTCTGCACAGACAAGACTTAGATATAAATAACACACGTTACAATGATACGCTTAGTTCAGTGCTTTCCTGATGCGGCTCAACATTATCAAGTACTGCAAGGTGTGATTCCCCTACCTCACTGCAGCACATGATAAAAGAGCAGCCACTGAACTTCCCTTCATTGGGAGACTCCTCTCGATAACCAGACTTGAAGAAGCTGCGTTGTGAGAAGTTTTAGGCCCTCATTCACTAGCTTTTTCACATGATCATTTAAGAATCATCCGGCCAACAAATGGAGAACTGGAGGAAAGACATCTCTTTGCAAATTGGTTGCAAAAAATTCATACCTAGCTTCCTTCCTATCTAAACGTTCCTGAAAAAAGGTAGCTTGGTTAATACAAATTAAAGAATGCAGGTAGGAACATCATTTGGTGATTGAGATTCAGCTTGATAATTTCAGTGTCACAAAGAAATTTCCTTCAGTTAAATCCACAAGGCAGGCAAAAACAAAGTTGCAGAATGAAATAGACGAATCACTCTTAATGAACAGAGCTTACTGACAAAGGAGGCTGTAAAGAAAATTTAATTCTGAAGGGAAAGGAAATTACTTCAGCTTACCATCAGCCTGTCAACTCCTTTAATGAAAACTTTACATGTTTAATGTATGCACCGAGTAATTTGAGACATTTTTTAGACCCAAAGGATAAATTGTTATAACTAGATCAATGGTTATGTTTTCAGAGTACTCAGAAGACTCATCCTGAGAGGCTTCAAAGTCCTAGGAAGAAAATTTAATGGTGCTTCCCCCCACTCCCCACCCCAATCTCTACATATTGCTGTCTGTGAATTCACTACACTAGTCTCTCAGTCACAGCCTGTACCAAACATTCACTCCACATTACTTTAGAATATTAATCTAAACATGCCCTCCTACACAAGCAAATTTAAAGTCAGTGCTGGCACAATCTAACCACTGACAAGAGACTCCAAAATTCCAGACCATTACTTCTATTACAATCTGTGTACTCTGGAATTACAAAACCTCCCAGTTTTCAATCTTTTCAGCTATTGCAGAACACAAGGACAGTTACTGCAGCCAGCAATAAAGATGCAACTCTAAGCCGTCTGTGTATGCATAGCCACAGGAATAATTAAGTTGATTCATTTTCAGAAACAGGATGAGAAAGCAGCTGTCAAAGGATTTAGCAGATATAAGCTCCGATACATTTTGTCTCTTCATTTTTCTGCAGAATTTAAAACCCATTGCAAAAAAAAGTGCTGTGGTTTTTGCCTTCCTTCCTTCCTTCCTTCCTTCCTTCCTTCCTTCCTTCCTATTTTTCAGCCTGCAGAAAAGAGACTTGAAACAATGCAATGGATTTGATCAAGCTGAGTGGTCTATTTCAATGCAGGATCAGTATCAGTATCCAGTTCAGCAGTGACTATCATTTTGCAGAACAAATGAGCACACCTAGCAGATGTGGTGATGGTGCGGAGAGATAGGAGACGTGACAGTAGTTCCACACAGGGTGTTTAACAGTTTTATAGCAGGAGTCAGAAAACCTGACGCTGTAGCAATAGATCAAAGTGAAATCTTGTTCAGAGCCTCAGGACCCAAATAATTGCCTGCCCTCTGGTGAGGAAAAGAGGGAAGAGAACTTGAAGAGCCTGACCTTGCACTGGATTCCAAGATACAGAAGGTCAAGTAGTAAAGAAAGAAAAGGCTGAAGATTGAGTGATCACAACTATTTTACATTTCAGAGAACTTGATTTTTATTTTCCTTTGACTAATGAATCCCAGGTGTGGGAAAAAAGATTGAAATCACACAGTTCCTGGGAACTGAAGGGCTGAGACTACTCTTAATCCAAGACTATGGAAGAGGAGATAGAGGATTTTTTACATTCTTGTAAGAAAGATAGAGTAAGAGCATTAGGGTCATGAGCACAAGGCTAGTGAGCACCATGAAACGGGGTGTGAAAGGGAGGATGAAAAAAAACAAGGAAAGGGTCTGAGGAGTGCCTCCATCTGAAGAAGGTGATGTAAAAATGTTCAGTTTCCTGCAACAGATTCCCAGCTTACTGTGCTACTGCATGTGAGAACTTTTAAGTCATGTTCAGAGGAAATGGACCACTTATTGCTGAACTCTGACATATTACATCCCTGGGCTACTCCACCTCTACAGGAAGGGTCTGTGGCCACAGTTTGAACTGGCACTTTCCAAAAGCTCCCTGAGTTCTGTTAGCTGTGCTGATTATTTTTCCCTTAGATACAGAGATCCTGATGGAGAACCACCGGATAACCATATCTTTTAACATTACTATTCGTTTTCTCAAACCCAGTAACAGTGACAGAGGCTTTGGCTGGGAGCAAAAACCATCTTGAATTTAATTGAGAAAAAGACAAAGAGTTGTCACAAAGTTCCACTGAAGGGTAATATGGCTAAAGGAATGGGCAAGAAGATGATTTTTACAAGGAATGGTAACAGACAGGAGTACACAAAGGAAAATGAAAGCAAGCTAGTAGGAAGGGTGTTGTTATAAATAAGGAAAAGTGACCAGAGCAGGAATGAAGGTTCCAGTGGGGAGTATCAGCATGAGGAGGAAGGCATCTGGAGGATGGCTTGCAAAAAATAAATAAAAACATAGAGTATGAAGAAGAAAAAAAAAGAAGCTATGATAGATGTTGTATTTCAACAGAAAATGAAGGCTAAAGAAAAAGAAGAAATGAGATTTTCTTCTTTTGAGAATATGAGAAATAGAAGTTCAGTTAAATGGAAATAGGAAAACAGACGGTAAAATATGGGAGAAATTATATATTTCTAAAATTATGGTCAGAAAGCAGCTGACTGAAAGGAAATCTTCCTTAAGGACTGGCCTGAGGAAGTTGAGGATAATAATAGTAACAGAAAGGGAAATGAACAGCTGTCCTTTACAAACCTGAAATGTGAGTGGATTTAAAATCATCATCAAAATACATGCAAAAAATCTCTATAATTTTTCATTTTGGCAAAAGACAATGTGGAAGATGTTCACTGTCTTCTTTCAGGACTAAAATCAGATGCCACACACAAATGCAAGGGTTCCATTCAAAACAATGCTAATCTAAACACACAGATCAAATACCATTTGTTTGGGTAATACTGGGCTGAAATAGGAATGACTGATAGATAGGAAACCTCTTCCTCACATTAAATATTTGCAGAAAACTATTTGCATCAGAAATAAGGAATAAAATTATTTTCCTGTTTGTGCTTTGTGCCTTGAGGTAGACAAAGCAAGAAATAAGTTCTGTGTGACGTTTCTACCCAGTAAAATGATGTGCAAAGTTTATATGACAGTTTTTGTAAACTTTCTTGTTAGTAAATTGAAATTTTAGTCAGATAATATTACATTATTTCCCCCAATGTCTGACAACCTCCTTGGCGAAATAAAACATGCACAAAATCATTTGTGGGTGGCATTTAATCCAGGGCTTTTCACAGACAAAATGTACTGATCTTCTCAAACAAAATGTTAAGTAAGGGGAGGGGGGAAATGAGGAGATATTTGTATCCTTAGTCATATACTAACATAATAATTAACATGTCAAATAATATGCTTATAAATTCTAATGAAAATAATACGAGAGTTAACCATGATTAAGAACATTAAGAACATTTGGGTGCTGCCTCCCTTAATTACATTAAATGGCATACACTAAATGAAAATTAACTTAATATATTGGCAAACTGCTGGTTGTACCGAAGGAAAACAGGGACAGGATTCTAACAGATAGCTTTTTTCCCCCTAGGAAAACATAAAAATCAAAGAACTCAAGTCCTAGATATTAATGATGAATAAAAAAAGACTCTTTAAAAAGAGGAAAAGTGGCAGAATAAATATTTTTTAAAAGTCAAACAAAAGGGTCTGGAATCATTGCTCATCTGATATATGTGCAGTACATCTGATAAATGGGTAAAACTGTAACAACAACAATGCAACTTCATAGCTTACTAACTCCTTTAGCTGAGACAAAAACAAATAAAGGTGTGGCCAGCTGCCTTGCTGGAAAGATCTCCAGGCTCTTTCACCAGCTGAAACCACTGTGTTGAGGTCCCTCCTGACCGAGGTATGCACGGCCAGATGGGGATGCACAAGCCTGTCACTGTCCCTGCTTAAGTTCTCCCTCTCCTTGTCTCCAGCCAACTACAGAGACCCAGACTAATTTCTAAATGGAAGGGGAGCCAGTGTACCAGGTTCATGTCTTTTAAATACCAAGAGAAATTGAGTTCCTTAGTCATCTAAGTGACCAATAAATACACCAGCTAGCACAAAGCACCAAGCAATATGGGTATGGCTTCTCTATCTTTCAACTTCATACCTCTCCTCCTTGCTAACCTTCTCCCAAACCTGATAGACCTGGAAAATCCATGCATTGTGTCCATGAATTCCACTTGTTTCTAGCAGCAAATTCAGCCAAATTTCCCTATGAACATTTTTCACTGAGAAGGAGATTTGCCTATAAAAATATTCAACAATTAAACACTCTCTATGCAAAAGCTCTGCAATTTTGCCAAGCCTTGCTAATACTTACATAGGACTTATGAAATACATACTGTTCCTTCAGCAAGTCCAAAAGTTGGCTCACCATTCACACAGTAAAATTTCTTATTTTGTTAAAAGTATCCCCTCACACTTATTCTGTTACTTATCCGAACAAAGAAAAAGAAGATATAAATAGAAGCTGGGAGTTTCAGCTTTTGTTTTCTGGACCTGACATAAGTGACTTTCACCATTTAATCGCTACCTTTTTATTTTCTTTATTGTTTGTTGGTTTGGTTTGTTTTGGGCATTGCATTTTACTAGAAAAGTGAAACTTCCAGAATTTCTACCAAAAAAACCCATGAAAGACTGAAAATGTGGTTTTGGATTCAATTTTTTAGACTAGAAAGCTAAATTGCATATTTAGGCTTTTCTGATGATACATATACCCTATGTTTGGTATGCTCATGTTGAACTATTTCATTCAGTCCCATCATTTGCATGCCTTACAATTAAGGTAAATAATTAGGCTGAGCATCTAGGAATTATGAAAAAGTCAGTTATTCAGATGTGCTATGCCTTTTGAATGAGTCTACATGTTATTTTACATCATAATTTATAAAAAAATTAAGTTGTAATAGTTTTTAGGTAAAGCCTTGTTTTCATATTCATGTCCCTGAACAAAAGTGAGCCGCCAAACATGCCTACAGAACACCAACTTTTTTGCACATCTCATATTAATAACTATTTCAAGTGATAATTGCATTCTTATCAGAGATTCCAGTCTGTGACTGGAATAATAAAAATAGCTGCATGAAACAGCCGCATGATTCACAGAAATACACAAGGCAATGAAGAGGTTAAACCCATTGCAACTTGTGAGATGCTAGCTATAGATATTATTCTGTAGATCTGCTGCTCACAAATTACTGACTTGACAGATCATGATAAGTGCTGTCAGGACTATTACAAACCAAGATCTGCTTGGAACTGCCAAACATACACAAAATGTGTATGTCCAAGATAAAGGAAAAAAGTGTTTTCATTGCCATTTTAAAATGTTCTGAAATAACTGAATACCTTTGTTACCTTTGTTAAATTCTGAATTTTTGCAGTCTAGTCCAATGAGATTTCGGCCTCAGGACTGTGCTGGTCATATAAATATGAACAATACATATTATTTTTCCTCCTGAGCTGTGGCACATAACCAAGAATATAAGGAATTCAACCAGACTATTCTTAGAAGAAGAAAATGCACAGAAGATTTGTTTTGCCATACCTCATTTTAAGAACTACAGTGGAATGGTTTATGGCTTCAGAAACCTGTATTTTTCATTGCTGCAAGGGAACAATCTTTTCTCCCCACAGATCAAAGGGAAGCTTTTTTGGGATCTACATGCAGTACTGGAAGATAAACTACTCCCCAGGGCAGAGAGTACTGATTTATATGACACCTAATACTAACACCAACAATTCAAAAGCATTCAGTCACCTCACTGTGATTACAAAACTGATCTGCTAGCCAGGGAAGTTGGGAATGGAACAAACTACTCAGGTTATCCAATGCTTCAGGAATATGATAGACTTCCACAAGCACAGGGGAAGGCATCCACAGTTATTTGAAATCTTAACTAAAGATATATTAGTAACCAACAGGACTGGTCCCACTGCTCCATCCCCTTCACTACATGCATAGGAAGCATCTGAAAAAAATCCCACTTTTTTCCTCTCCAGTGAATACTATGTCAATACCACATTCTCCGTTTTTTTTCCTCTCTTTCTTTACCTCATATTAAATCAGAGCCAAAGGATTTTTTTTTCTCATAATGTATTAAAAGAAGATTGGCTCCAAGTTTACTTCCCACTATTGATTTGAAGCTACCAATGGCATACACAGAAACACATCTCCAGAAACACATCGAACCTGCTTAGGAGGCTAAATAATGTCTTAAAATAGTGCTATTTCTAATAACCAACTAGTGAGTTATGGTTGGATAAAGGCTCATAAGCTTCCAGTAATGAAAGATCCTTTCTCTGATAACTTGAATGCTATCACTGCACTTTTTTCCACACTGTAACAAATCATTGCACTTCTTTCCATATTGTCATTAATCCTTATTTCTAGTCAGCCAATAGACTAGTTTTTTCCTTCAACTCTATAATTATATACTTTATGTTTTTAGGCAGGAGATAAATTTAGAATTAAATGCAAGATATTTGTTTATCACTCTCACTCTCTCATTCTGCCGTTTTCCTACTGCCTCATATGTGACTACACAAAGGATTTGGGATTTGCTTTGGTAAGTTTGCTCAGATCCATGAAGAAGCCAAATGGGAAATGTCATGCTAGTGTGAACATGGTCCAGGGGCACAGACATGGTGTGTCTAGACATTTGTTTCACATGTTGGTGACAAAGAGTCTAGAACTGAGATTACAGGTATAAGGAGGTTAATCCCCCTATTGATTCTTTGGCTCTGTGGAGTAATTAGAGTGCAGAATGGCATGTGAGGCAATGACAACAAAAGCTTTTGTAAAACTTTGCTACTATTTTATCCTAGTGGCATTTAGGCAGGAAGGGGGAGGAAACTCCTGTAAGGGAAAGGTTGGTGGAAATGATGGAACCTGTGTTTCTCTGTGTGTGAAGGGTTCACAGAGACAATATGGTAGAGGCAAGGGGAAACCACTGAGTAGAGGCAAGGCATACCAGGTGGGAGAAGGCTGGTATTACCGGGGCTGTAAAGTCAGAGATAGGAAATACTCAGGGAGGGAAAGATGATGATGGCCTAACTTGGAAACGACTGTGTATAACACATCTGGAATAAAATTCTGCCTGATTTTTAGGATAAAGCATGTAAGCATGGATGAAGTTGGCATCAACACAAAGTGGGTATTTTCTGTAAAACAAGATACATCCAATATTTAAACATCTGATTCTTTTGGAGACTCCCACACCCTCTGTCACATCAAAAAAACATCAAGTCCAAAGGCTGATGAGAAGTGGCAGCTATCACTGGCATTCTCTCGAAACAGACTACCCTTATTGTTGGCTTTCCACTGAAAAATTTGGATTGGCCAGTATTTTCTGAGCAATCCCAAATCTGCCTAGTAGAAGGCAAATGACTGCAGTGTCATTGCCCCACACAGCCACACAGACAGTACAACAAGAGCAATATTCCTATACAAAACCACTCTGTGTTTTTATCTTCTCCTACTGCCTGCTACAGGCTAGGATTTCCCTGACCTTCCTGCCTTTTTTCCTTCCTTTTTTTTTCTCTTTTTTGAGTTCAGATTCACTCTCAGAAGCATATTAAATTAACCCAAATATCAGCGCACAGGCTACATGCAGAAACACGCAACCTTCTATTAGAGAGATGGGCTGGGGGAAGCCTCATAAGGATGCTATTATAGTGGGAGAGAGGAATATAGCAGCTCCCCATGGCAGCTGTGAAGCAGGCAATGTGCCCAGGGGCCCGTGGCAAAGGGCAGTGTGTGAAGGACAGCTGGTTTCCATGGAGGACTGAGCCAGGGAGGCAGGAGAGATGCTGGTGGGAGGCGCTGCTGCTGCGTGCTGGCATGAGGACGAGCAATACCTCCTGTTGTTGCACCTACCATCAGCACCCACTGCTTCAAGGGGGCTCGGTTCAAATCTACTTACAGCTTCTGCTTCCTTGGTCTCGTCTCCTCTGGGGGAGGACCATGACTCAGAATATATCGTGCTGTGCCTGATTTGGTGGGTTGCAGTGATTTAAAGGAACACAAACTACTAGGCCTCAGCTTTAAATAAAAAAATAAAAAGAAATTTAAAATCTAGCAAAGCAACACAAGCCCAAGGCTGACTGACTGTGACTTTTGGGACCCTCTGTTCTCCATAAAGGCCCTGCAAATGTCTTTTGCACATCATTAATCTTTGCCAAACTGATATAATCTTAGCAGAGCTGGTGTTGCAACTCACAGGCCATTACCTACCAAGCAACAAACGTGATGGCTGCTGGAGAGACAGCCTATTCCCAGCAGGGTTCTTCCAATTACCAATATTTTTCATAAAGATAAAAATAAGAATCTTCAGTGCTGATCCAGTATTGATCAGTATCACTCTATCAAAGCCCTGCATCAACATTTAGCTGGGGCATGTATTTTCTACACATTGGAATATTACTGAATTAAAGTGATAACAAATCTGACTCCCCATAATATTTCCTTGCACCATATAAACGATTTGTTCTTATGAAAACAGTATGCACCTGCCTTGTGTCAGATTTTCTCTGCTCTAGAATGGGTAGAAAAGTATTTATTGTATTTAGTTCACAGTAAGACCACAAGATCCTTCCAGCATCTATAACATGCATCTCAGTTCCTTAGATAGAAGAACTTAAAGCCCTATTACAGCTTTGTTCTCATTTTTGTCAGAAGGAAATAGGGGGGAAAATGCTTCCTCTTAGAGCTTCTTGGAAAGACAGTAAACCATTCCAGTAGAAATCTCAGCTAAGTAGCATCCTCTTTAAGACAAAAGAGCTCTGAAGTGAAAGCACAAAAGTTTTAAGAACAGCCAATGTCTTGTTGCCACGTACATAAACCTGAGTCCTCAAAATTGCTATGTGACACAGCCACCTCCACAACCAGCAGGACAGGATCTAAGACAGGTAAATATTTTCAAAGCAAAACAAACACTCTTATGGAGTGTTCCCAGAAAACACTGCTCTTGATAGAAATTCAGGCCTACACTGCAACAAGTAGATTGGTGGGGGATCCTTGAGTAGCTGAGTACAATGCCAAGGTCCTTCCCATCATAGTGATAGCCTCCTGCCCTCCCTGAAGCCATGCTCTTCACACATCTGCAGAACATTACTCATAAAACTCACTAATTCTGAGCCTCTGATACCCACATAAAGAGCACAAGTGGCAACTGAATGTCTCCCCCAACTATCTGCTGGCATTAGTGACAGAGATAACATAGCATGTGTGGATATGAGCACTTCCTAAAGTTAAAAATGTTAAAAATACAACCAGTGAAGCTAAGCTACAGCCTCTATTAACCAAGATACAGTGCTTTCTCTTGAGGAAGGTACTGAGGGGAAAACAAGTCAGCACATCTCCTGATAGCACACTGCCCCCAGAGCTCCTGAGCATTTGGATATTAGAGGGCTCCTGTTCCTGGGTGCCCTGCACCTGGAGCAGAGCTGGTGGCCATGGGAGGCCAAGGCAGTAGAGAAAACATCTTGTCCAAATCAGTGCAGCTTTTTTGAACATGCATGATTGGCTCCCATGGCTGCAAAGGAGAAAGATTTAAGAGGGCTTGAGTGAAGATCAGGGAAGTGCTGCCGCTCTAAAGGCAGCTCAAGCCACAATGCAAGCCTAACTTTACCAAGAGAGAGAAGAGCAGTGCAGTCCCTGTGGATGTGGAGAGTCTTCCCCTGCGTATAAGTTCACAGCAAAAAAATCCCTGGTTTACACTGGTTTCCAGGGCTTTCCACTGCCATGGGTTGCCTATCAAATTGAAATAACAAGAAGAGAAATCAGCAGGCCACACCCTTGGAGTTACTTTAATCAACGTAATGACTGGGAAACCATTCAGGTTCCTTTAGATTTATGTTCTTTCTGCTTCCTCCACAAAGTAATATAAAACTTGAGGAGAGAGAAACAAACCAAAGGATGAAAAAGAAATATTTATGTCTGACAGAAACATCTGAGAAGTCCCCTTAACACTGGACTTAAGAATCTGGTGAATGCTCTGTTTGAAAGTCATCACATTTGATGAGACAGCAGGCAGTGGCTGAAAAGCCATCAATAAACAGTATATTCTATACAACCCTTTCTTTAAAATTCAACTCCCTGAGCCCAGCAACCAGAGCAGGCTGCACATGGAAGCAGCACCAGCAGCTGAAACTCTGGTGAGGAGACTCATGTGGGACTTGTGCTTGGACTTGCTGAAGGGCTGTGGGCAGGTGGGAGGAACCTCGCTTTGCTCGGGGGAAAGGAAGGCAACGAGATGGAACAGGAGTCTTATTGTGATGTGCGTATGCTGGGAAACATGGAGGATGTACATTAACATACTTTTCCCTCTATATCCTTCGTGACTGATTTAAGGAGCCTGACAATAGGTAGTAAGTATTATGAGGAAGGCTAATCTCAGGCTCTGAGGCCATGTTGCTGAGGAACAGTAATATCAGGGCATGGTGTGTCTTCATGAAGCCAATCTGCAATGGTTGGGGTGTCAATTGCTGTAGCATTCCCAAATATGCCTCGACAGCTCCTGGATCTTTTACAAAAAGGGCAGGCAGCAGCAGAGCCACCAGGAGCCTTCCACACATTTCTTCCCAGCACTGTGACTGTCAGCATACCTAAGGGGGCACCTGACAACCACTCCCCCTGAGAGATAAAACTTAGGATCAATGCCTCTTGTGTCCGCTCTCAGCCTGACCAATCAAACCGCCACTACTCACTGCTTCTCTTACAGTCCCAATTTTCTCCTCCCACCCCAAGGATTTGAGGTATTAAAGCAAACACCTCCAGTACCTCAGACAACCTTGCTCTTCCCAGACTGCTGTTGTTACTGCAACTGCCTAATAAATTCTCCCAACACATTCCCCTGCCTGGGAAAAGAGGGAGAAGGATTCTCCCCTGTTCACAAGAATGCTGAAGGCTTGTGGGTTGGAAGGGATGGATGTCAGCTGGAGAAAAAAGACCATGCATGTTCCCCATTCCAATGGAGGCTATGGCTCAAAGGAATGAAAAAGCACCCATAACACTCGCAGACAGCAAGTGCTTCTTGCAGAGCAGATTTTTGGAGCACACAGGGTCAAGCGCTGCTACTGGGCCAAGGCAGAGCCATTTAACTATGGGCTCTCACAGGCAGCCCTCCCTTACAAAGGCCAAACTAACAGGACTTGTTATCTAAAGATAGGTGTGTTTATTGAGCCCTTTTACTTGCCTTGTCCACCTCTGGCACTATGCTTTCCAGAGATAGTTTGCTTATCTTCAAGCAAGAGCCACATTTGAAACATTATGGCACATATACATAATGGCACTCCTATAACTCTCCTTCCCGGTGCTCTTTTCTCCTTTAATATCAGAAGAGGCTAGCTGTGATTCTGAAAGATTGTAGCACAAATCAGTGTGAGAAAGATGTGTAATTTTTTTCCTTTTAAACCATCAGGAATCACATTTTCAAATGCAAACTCCAGTGTTTGATGCTGACATCAGTTGTACAGAACAAATGTGGCTTCAGCACTAAGACCTCTGATGCTCCCCTGCTAGGGAAGCCCTGTCTGAAAATGAGTTTTCATTGGTATACAGTGAAAATTTAATTCCCAAGAACTGTACAATGTCTTATCTTAGCAAACAAGCTTAACAGAGTGTGCTGCAGAATTTTCCTCTTAATTTTACATTTTATTTGTGGAATAAAGCAAGTTTTAGGCTCTACTGGACAGAAAACAGTATGCTAGACAGGACAGACAGCTCTCCATTTCAAAGAGTTGATAAACCTGCACATCTAAAGGCATCTTCTTCAGACTTACTAAATTCACTCATTGAAAGGAGCAGATGTTAACTTTCCAGTTTCCATCTAACCAAAAGTGAGAAAGGAAGAAAGCTGAAATGCTTAAGAATTTGCCCACCTGAGACAAGATCTTTAAACTTTGGAGTACAATGGAAATGTGTCTGAGTACAGTTGAGAGGGAAATCTGTTCTCAGGAAGCACATTTCTCTCTATATTTGCAGCTGTGCCACACAAAATCCAAGATGGCACCTATGTGAGGGGCACAAGAAGAACTTGCTTGGTATCACTTGTCCCTACTCAATGATCTCTGTGACTTTATCCATGCATTGCAATTCCACAGGCACTGCAGCAAGCACTCCTGTTTTATCCTACAAGGACAACTGAATAAGCTATATTCCCAGTATCTTTAATGAAACAATAAACAATAGTGTTTTATTTAATTTCCACTACAAAGGAGTGAAACCCACAAACAAACAAAATTGGACATCAAGCCATCTCAAAAGAGGCAAAGACTCAGTTTCAAGCTTGTAACAGGTTTCCCAGACAACAGAAGAGGAGAGCTTTAAGGTCCCCTCTTATATCTCCACAGGCCTCAAAACAAGGAGGTCAAAGATATTGCAAGAGTGAGATTCCTACCTTTAAGGGCAGACAGTGCTTACCTCAAGTCATGCAGAGTCAATAGATGCTAAAACGACAGCATTTTCACCAGTGGGAATGTTAAATCCTTCTTGTAGCTGTTTTACATCAATTAGAATTAATCTTTCTTTCCCTATGAGCCCTGGAGTTTTTGACTAAAGGTTAATCAGGCAAACTGCCTTTTAGTTGCAGGAATGTATTTTTACACTTCCTAATTCACTGCAGAAATAAGATTTTTATAATACTGCTGACCTTCACAGAGTGGTATTAAGACTTTATAATCCCTGCCATGAGTGGCCTGCATAATTAAACTGGCTTTCATCTCTCCTGGATAGTGGGGCCACTGCAAGCTCATACAGACCACTTATTTGTGGTACAGCCACTTTTATACCAACAACACACAAAGAATAGGAGGTAGATTTACAATGAATATATGAGAGAAGAAGAGATGAAAGGGTAAGGGCAAAGTGAGTTCAGCTAACTTACATGCTGATGGCAAATATATGAAACAGAGACTTCCTTACCTACATAAAGTACTGATATGTCTGTGCTGGTTACCCAGTTCCCACCTTGCTCATGCCCAGACACCATACACTGCTCTTGAATCTATTCCTTTTTTGCCTCTTGGTGCCTCCTGCTCCCATTTACGCATGGCAGCACCAGCAATGAAATACTTTCCCCATTCATTCATGGGTCCCAGCCTAACCTCTTTCAGCACTATTTAGTTCTGCAGAAAAGCAGCCCCAAGGGTCACCCACTCCTTTTGACCTTCTCCCTTGTAATTACCAGGGCACTACAATAAACTTAACCATGGTTGTACGTCATTATTTGTGAGCATTATTTACCCTACCCATCAATACTAAATTGCTATCCTTAGGAAAGCTGGTGGCATTACTTTGGGTGCAGAAGGAGGCAAATATGGCTGCTCGCAGGAAACTCAGAAAAAAATCTCCATTGAGACAGTGCCACCAAGCCAGCCCTGATCATTGCAGCAGACAAATCACCTCCTGATTTATTCTGTCCCAACAAATGTCTGCAAGGGCTGCCAGGAAGCAGAAACATTTGTTTAATCAGAGCCTCTGGAAAATTAAACACTTTTGATGCCTGTGATAGGTATCACCTTCCTTCCCCTCTCTTGCTCCGTTCCCCAATCACAGTGCTAGAGATGCTCTCCTCCTCTGCAGCACAGTGAAGAATGGAATACAGATGAACAATTCAGACCAAATAAATCCATCTTGTTTTACTTATTCTTGCTTCCTCCTCAGCTTTCCTCCCACTGGTATCCCCTGCCACACAAATACACATACATATAAGTACTGTCTTAACTAGGTCAGCATGATTTTTTCCCTCCTTTTGTCACACAGTACATAACAAATTAACCTCATCAATATCAAGACTCCCACCATGCTTTCTGCACTCTGGCTGCTGCTACATCATCTGGGTTCATACTGGCCTCTTGTGAACTGAACTCCTACTGCAAAGGATGCAAAAGACAGTTATGGATTCTAAAGCATATTCTTGCCCCTTTCTAAACAGCTTTTTCTTACTAAAACATGATGTTCAGATCAGATTAATCTAGGAAGACCTACTCAGGGAAGAGCTAATTAAAAGGTTTTTCCCCACAGTCTTTGGCAAGAGACCTAGGTGGTGACAACTGGCTAATTTGGTTGCAGAATACTCCCTGCATGATGCTGGTACACAGAACTGTCACAGTGAGACTGGTTATGAATTTCGCTTGACTTCCAGCTGAAGACTAAGTAGTTACTTGCCATTAAAAAGTCTTTTGATCTTCCTTGGGTGTTAAGAAAGTATTAGCAAAAACAAGTATCCCTTTAAATCCTCCCAAAAAGAACCTGGGTCTGGGCAGGGAGGTTCGCAGTACACACACAGATCAGAAAGGAAAGGCTTTTGCTGCTTTCCTCCTCTTTGAAGGGAGGAAGATGAGCTTGATCAGGATTTATAACTTGCTACAATGCTGCTCACAGTTGCTGATAGAAATGGAGATGCTTTTTTCTGCCCCAACCTGTGGGCTTTTACAATGTCCATCTGCCGTTTTGCTGTGCCTCTGCCTTTGCTTTTTTAAAAAAGGGCATACTTAAATTGCTATAATCTTCCACACAACTGTAATTTAAATAAAAATGAGGTAGTTTTCAGACATGTCCTGAACACCTTAATTCAAAAAGGATTTTACAGCCATTTTTACTGTGAGAAAGCTGTTAAGAGTTCCTCAGAAAAGAAAGGAATGCATGGATCTATTCTTTCTGTGCAACCTCAAATGTGTCAGAGCAGTGAAATAAATGATGCTATTTCAAGCATATCATATTGTGTTATTTTTGGTAGTTCCCAGCAGTTTGGTAGAATGGGAAATGCAAACAACCACCGTGAAAAGTTCTGTTACGCTTTCTTTAACCAGTAGCACACATGGATTTTTGCCCAGTGATGACAGTATTTAACATCTCAGGTGTTTGGAGCCATGATTTTATTGTGGTCACCAGAAATATCTGCAGTAGCAAAATATTTCCATTCAAAGGTGGCTCAATGTGGAACTTGTGAATATGACTTTAAAAATATGACAGAGAGCACATAAGTCTGTATATTTGTAGTTGTAAAAGTCAGATTAACAAACATATCAGTGGGCGCTGTTAGGGGCACTTAACTCAGTTTGGTTCCCTTGCTTTCATGTTCTGCAGTCTCTCCTGAGTGAAGTGGACTTGCTCCTGATTCAGAAGTTCCAAAACCTGATGTTCACTAGCAATTAAATATATGGTATAAATGAACCAGTATTGTACATTATTCCTGGCCATAAGCACAGAATCAGGAGAAAAGAGTAAAGGAAAATCATATTAATAAGAAGTACAAACAGCACAGACATATTCACTGGGTAATATAATGCAATCTTAATGGAAATTTTAGAGCAGGACTGCCTTTTTGCTAATGTTTTCTGCCGCAACTGCTGTAATACATCTGGCAAAATTCCCTTTTGGGGTAAATAAGCTTAGCTTCATTGAGTAAAAACAGTAGCATTAATTTATTCCAACAAAGTTTTGTCCAGCTTATATTAGGATGAGCTGTTATGTGTGATCCACTTTGTAGAGGATTTGTTACATTATGAGCAACCATGCTGAAGGATAACTCTAGGGGAAAGGCCTCAAAATGATGTTGTATCTTTATGATTTTAACAGGAATACTGCATCGAATATAGTTTGTCATAAGTGCTCTTTTTTTCCCTGTCCTTATCTGAACTGAGATTGTTCCTGACAGATGAATGAGGTGAGCATCTCCTTTTGAAGCTACTGTTACTGTCCAGCTATGGCAAATATTGCAGACTGCTGTGGCCAAACGGCCATCTCTATTATAGGACAGTGTCCAAATTCTGCTCTCTAGCTTGAGAAAAAGCAGAGTGCAGTGCCTAATAAACCTTCTCACTTCTTTTTTTTTTTTAATGTATTATTGCAGTTGCAATGACCTCATTCCACTTTTCTTCAGTCTTGGAAATTTGACATGCAAGGTTCAGAGACTTTCAGTTCAGACAGAACCATCAGACCATCTAGTCTGAACCATCTCAGATTACCATTCGGCTTAGATAGGAAGACACTGAGAGGTGTCAGAGAGACTATTTTATTAGTGTTTATATCTCCATTAATTTGATTTTAGAAATAACACTTAACAACCTAAAATAGGCCTTCTGCAGCTGTATTCAACAGACACAAAATTGGCAAAAAATGCATGAAAATTGGGGAAATTATAACAATGGAACAAACTTCACATTCTTGCTAACAGACTGGGGAAGACATCTAATGCTCTCAAAATTTCCCTCTTTCTCTGTTTAAGATCCATCTCACATCCATATGTATCAACAACTCTTGCAGCTTACAGCTGGCTCCATGTCCTAAGTTGTACATGAGGCAATTTCTGAAGAGTTCCCTCTGTCCTAGCTATAACTGTCTGCAAGTGCAGAGTTCACCTTCTATGAGAAAAGGAACATCATTTTGCAGTTACATTTTTGCAATAGGCCTTATTTATAACTTTCCCATGTACAATAGTATAACTAACCTGAAATCAACTTAAAAGTTGATTATTGTGCTGACATTTTTGTTTTATTTAAAAAAGGACAACTAAATGACAGGTTGCACTGCTGGTTACCAAAGGTCATCAATTTTTATTGTGAATGCAGGAAATATGTCCAGATATGTACCTATAGTACAAACTCTAGAAATGATAATCAGAAAGGAAGTAATGCATACCTAAACAAATATAATATACAGAGCCCAATTTAGATGCTTTTAAGTCTTAGCCATAGGTGGGAGTGCATTCATGCTGAAAGCATGGTATTACTGTGGGAACATATTGAAGATACAGATGCTGCCTTAGGCAGCCCTTCTTCCCACACAAATCCTCCTTTGCCAACACTTGGATCAGTCAGCGTGGATGTAAGGTGCCGAGATAGAGTAACGCAGGCTCACACATGTCTCTTATGTCTACTCTTATGCCTCTTAAGCCTTCCTTGCAACACTCTTCTCCCTAGTTTTTGTCACCAAAGTGGCAAGGTATGTTTTCTCAGGTTGGCTAGTTACTGGGGTTTTGAAGGATTGTAAAATTAAGTTCAGAATCCAAAACTGAGCTAGCTGAAATTTTTCTCTACCCATCTGCAAATGCACTAAGTGGTTGTGTAAGCCAGGCCAGAGAATATTAATAACATGAGTGGCAAAGCACATTTGAAATTGCACATGGAAGAATTTAGGCCCTGAGCTTGACGGCATAATGATGTGCTTCAACTGTGGTGCTCTGACAAGAATAAGACAATAAAACAACAAATGCTCTGGCTAATTCCCAGCCATGACTTGTCAAATGCTTAAAATTACCAGAAAAAAGAAACAAGAAAAGTTCGTACATATTTCCTGATGTAGGTACAATGTCCAATCTACCAAAATAGGCTATCTCTGCATCTACCCTTATCATACATACTCTAGTTGTCTTTTTTTCTTTTTTGTTTTTTTTTTTTTCTAATATTAGTTTTGCAAAATGAGTTTCACTCTTCAGATATCAAACCTGTTCTCTATAATCTTACTCCTTCTTTCTCAATTGAGCTTTCCAAGACCATTTCTGCAGTTGATGGAATCAAAAAAAAGAGTGTTTCCTGAAATTTTCACACATGTATTGTATCTAACATCTCAAAGTCTATTCCATCAGTTTTTCAGGAAAATGAGTGCATAACCTCTCTTCCTACCCCATCATCCCAGTTCTGTTTCTGCTAGCCACACAGAATGCATGAGAGAGAACTCTCCAAGCTATTAGATTGTTTCTTTATGCATGTGCTGATCACCTTGTAAGCAAGCAAGATACTTCCACACTGCAAAAACTTGTAGTTTAGATCAGGCAAATACACTCATGAGGAAAGAGAAATCACAAGGCTGTGCAGCAGCTCGCTTTGCCCCTGAGACAGAGTTCTTTGTCCTCACTTATTAATTCATATGAATCTCCCTCTACACATAGGGTATTCTAGAAGCTGCTGGGTTTTTGTAGAGAAAGTGGAGCCCAGCAAATGTTGAACCTCTCAGAAGGCTGAATTGTATGGAATTCTGCTTGTTCTGACCATAAACTCTTTACAAATATTAAAAATAATAGGTTTCAGGTTATGAAAATATGGAAACCAGAGAGTACCAGCTCTTAAAAAGTGTGCATTTGGGAAAACAGAAAAGGAGAACCCTTGAACCATTGCTCTTGCTCACATTCAGTAAAGCACGCACTGGGCACCCACCAGTCACTAGAATACAGCTTTGCCTCCACTGAATCACCTCTCAAAGCCAACAACTAGCCTTTCAAATGGTCAACTACCCAAGTGGCAATGAAGCATTAAAATTCAGCAGAGGATGAGATGCAAATAAATCTTTCTAATTTCTCTATCTTTAAGAATTCTTGCTTACTAAACTTTTATTACATTCAGTTTCGCTAAGGAAGATACCTACTGTCACATTCCAGAAGTCAACTATGTTTCTCGCTACTCCTGAAAAGATTTTGTGGATTGAGTTTACAATTGACATGGATTGCATACAGTGGCTTCCTATTGTGTTCTAGGATCCCTGGGAATAATTGTTTGACTCCTCTTCAGACAGCATGAATGGGAAGCATATGTTGGTTCTGTAGCTGATAGCTGCTTCTTTCTTAGTGATTAGGTTACAAGTGGCTTGAAAACTTTTACTTTTCCTCACAGACAGTCTTTACATAGCCTTTATTGATAGTCCTTTACATAGCCCTGATACCCACTCTAGTGCTCCACACTGCTTCATCTGGCATATGAAGCAGATTAGCAAACACCCCTTATTTGCCATTTTTGGGAGTTCTGTCTTGCAGCTCCCTGGTCCTTAAGCCCCACTTTGTGTAGTTTCCCATGGCTGCATAGCCTGAACTCAAACATGAGAGCACATTTTGAAGCTGTTAGCTAACAAAACCACATCAACAGAATTTTGGGGAAACTAAATCTCTGCCCCTAAAAGCATCATCATTATAATTCACCCTGTAGTACATGAATTATAACCAAGATTGGCCAAGATTGGAAATCGAGTGTTTTTTATATCCAGGTTCATTGAGACACTGATCTATTTTAAATGTCACTGGCCACTAAGAACATCCTGCTGAAGGGCAGCCTTTACACCTTGATAAAAGACCTTCTGCTTTTTTTTTTTTCTTCTCCCAGTGAGTGCTATCATAGCTGAAATGAGAGTAGGGGAATATGCTGCTCCTGGATGCAATCAGCATAAAGACCTGCCATAGAACAGAGGGAGCATATAACCTGGAACAAGCAACTAAAATCTGTAATGATCAAAAGGGCAAATTTGCAGTCTAATTCTCCCAGCCATTCTTGTTTGCAAGACTACAAAGAAAATTAAAGGAGAAAGACCATCCCGAAAAATAAAGGCGTTTATTGGAATGGACTGCGCCTAAATGCTTTTGGCACATAAACAGCCTGTGATAAGAATAACTGGGAAGATATAAATGAAAACAGGAGCAAGTAACATTTCAGCTAAATATTAGAAAAATAGTGTCAGGTTGTGGAATTACCTTCCAGTATATATATAAAAAATAGCCTAGGCTATTTAAAAGTTATCTGGACAAATCACTTGCAAATAAGTTCCATGTTCACTGAAAACCCAAAAAGTCTTTTTGTTATCCACAGCAGACATAATTCTATTGCGATTACAGATGTAAAACATTCAGCTTAAGTAAAAATGTAATCTGTTATATTCTGCTTTGGGTGCATCACTTATCTAATGGAATGTCTCCTAGGAAAGAAATTTAGTAGTGCAGCCAATACACTGTCTGCAGTTTAAATGGGACAGAATTAGCATAAATTCAACTTAATAGGGACACATTCAGCTAAGACCAGTTGTGCTACATCACAGCAAAATTCTACAACCCTGAAGTTTTATAACCACTACATGACATTATAGGAAAAGCGCATATATGAAATACTTGACTAACAGAAGGGGTGGTTTTAAGTGCAGTGGTGCATTTTTTCATTGCTATCACATTCTGTTGCTGTTTGAGGTCTTTTTAAATCTTGTTTCTAAAGGCCTCTTCACTTAGTTGGTATGGGCACTTATCAGAATGAGCAACTCTCCAAGTACTTGTACATACTGTTCTACTACAATATGGAAACTCATGCCTTGTTATCCTCCTGCACTAGAAAAGAGGTGGTGGATGGTTGCTGCATTTCAGCAAATCTCCCACAAGCATTTAGATTCTGAAACAATTGCTTCTAGTAATCCCCACTATCTTGCAGAAAATGACCTTTTCACATATTCTGGATTTTCCTCCTCCTCAGGAAGAGGAAGGAGTCAAACAAAAATTAATCTGCCAGCCTGGAGATCCAGACAAATGCTATTGGCTTTTATAGGTGAAAGAAGAGGTCCATGCTTTGTTAAAGGGTATGAGCAATCTGCTAAGAATAGATTATCTAGAACCAACAGAAGTATATTACTGCAAGAATGACTCAGGCAGTAATCATCACAACAAACTTATAAATAGCAGAGGAAAGTATTAATTCAAAATTACTTCTCACCTCATAAAGTCATGGTACAGAGCAAGCCATGTTATCAGGGAGCTTGTTTAGTCTGTTACCTGTCTTCTATGCCAATTCTTGATGGGAAAGTTCATCATGTTCTAGGTAATTATTGGAACGTTTTCTTCTAATGTTATACGTGGACAGAGTGCCAGTGGCAGATTCCATACAGTTAACTTTCACTTGTCAGATTGTCAGTTTAATTTTTGTTCCTCTACTTCAAGAATATGACAGCCATCAGGTTACTCTATGAATAACTACAGAAGACAACAATCTATTACTTCTCAGGTTTACTATTGAATGAACCCATCTGTCCACCAGATATCAACCAGATAGAATAATATTTAAAGCACTTTCTTGCTCTGAGGTGATCAAAAAGACATTTCATTGTCTACCCTGGTTACCTATAGACTGGATGGTTGGCTGCCATATCCCTGAAGAAGAAGAGGTAAAACAAGTAGGTTAAACGAGTGAGGGGAAAGGTATGCAGTTATAAAAGGGATCTGTAGCAGCAACAGCAAATTAATACCTTCCCACACAGAATAAGAAATTGTAGCATCAGTGCATAACATTTAAAAGTTCAGGGTAGTAACTGGGAACCATTTAACTGAAACACTAGAAAAATCATAGCAACAAAATAATCAGTTATTCAAAAGTGTGTACAGGCTCCATCCCAACCAGTTTCACCTGGCTGCAACTTTTGTAAAGCACTGTACTCTGTATTCACGTGTTTCTTTCCATCAATGAAAATTGTAACTCAAAGCACACAGGAATAGATCAGAGGCAACAGATGTCAAATGTTGAAGACTCTGTACCCAATCCATTTTAGGAATATATAAACTACCCATAAAGTCTACATTTTTATCATTTAAATTCTGATGGGTTTCCATCTGCTGAGTTTTTATTATCACTTCAGCACTTGGTTTTTCATAAATATTTTCCAGAGTAAGGTGAACAATCTTCAGTAGTATATTTGTATAAAAATCGAATCAGCACATGATACTTAGTTTAGGATATAATATATGGTGGGGATCTAATTCTTTAAAATCTCTAAAATCTAATTAAATTTTAATTAAAGATTATGTCTGAAAAATAAGGAGTTCGGCCAGATGTGATTAGGTATACCCTGAAAGCAGCTGCTTTTAAAATTGTGATGATGAAATACTCTCACAATTACTTGGTAGGGAGGGAGAAAACAAAGTGTGCATGTGCACATCTGTATTGTGGTCATACTTGTGTGAAGTAAGAGAATTGTTAAGCCCTAGCCATGAGAATTCTAATCATATTATTTACTCATCCCTCAAAAAAAATCACATATCAAGGTAAATAGGAAGTTAGACACTCTGGAGAGGAACATGAGGTACCATACAGTGAACTGTATTTAAAATAAAGTATTTTCAGCTGTTTCTATTATAAACCTCTTTTGATTATAGTCCTATCAGTACCTTTCGTAAAAGTAACTTAACTGGGTGAAGCAGAACTGGAAATAGTACTTAGAATTATTATTTGAAATACATTAATTTAACCTGCCTGCTGGCTTTATTCATGACTGTTACTTGAACTTTGAGTAAAACCAAAAGTATATTTTTTTCTCTCAAAACTGTTATGAAGAGTTACCCCCCCCAGGTTTCTCTCAGGCTTCAATCAATTACAGGGAACACATACAGAAATAAGGTATGTCCTTGTGAAAATTCCACACCCCTTTGCTTTGAAATTTCAAGCATGCCAAGTTCCACTATGAAAATTAAGAGAATGTTTTTTCCAATTAATTTCCAATTAATTCTTCAAAAAGCAGTAGTGTGAAAAAATAAAGGGAAAGGGGGATTACACCTCTGCTCTCAAAGGTGTAAGGTCTGCTGACTGCAGCAGGAAGAACTGAATGGTAAAGCTGCCCTCCATTCATTTAGCTTCTCATAGAAGCTAAAGAAGAAAGCCTTTGTGACTTATAGATGGGTATATAATTTACTGTTTGAGGAGTTCTGCAATCATTATACTAAGAATGCAAAAGAAAAAAACCTGAGCAGCACATTTTCCTGTGAACAAAGAGACAAAAGTTTTCTGCATCTTGGTGATAACTTACATTGGTTACCAGCCACACTAAAATTCCTGTTAGATGCCTTTCACCTGAATTTTTTATTAATAATGTTTCCTGAGGCCCCATATTGGTGTCCAAATACCTTTTTCCCACTACCTTCCCTAATGTTTTCAGTCTTTAATTGAAGGCCTTCAAGTCACTGTCTCTTGTAGACAAAATTGCCTCCCTGAAAGCCTTCAAATGCTGCACTCAGGGTAAAAATAAGTAGAGCAGCTGAACATACCTATCAAAGCCATGACATGCAAATTTAAACAACCCTAAACTTAAGCAGACAATCAAACGCATGCTAATCTGTGTGAAACATTCACTGCATTGCTCAGATGGTACCCTTACACTACAGAATATTGCCCCCCAGACTTCTGACAGAAAAAGGAAACCTATTAAAAATTCAAAGAAGAGCTAGGTTTGTTTTTCCCACCTAATGAATTTGTTGAAAAAGTGATCTTTTAGCTCAGTTTCCCAGAGCTGTGAACATTTTTTTCATGCTGTTGATATATGTGCCATATAACAACATATAACATATAACTTTAAAGTAAGTTATACACAGTAGGTGTTTCTAGAAAAATCAAAATCTCAGAGCTTGCTCGGACAGCCATTTGAAAACAAACTGGTGAAGGAGAAAGAGACATTGCTAATTTCTCCCCTAGAAAGGCACTCTCTTTAACTTTTTTTCTAATTATATGTCACTATCAAGATCAGACTTTCTAAGAGATAATGGCATTAAATTATCATATTGGTTTCAATACTAAATATCTTCAATAATTCCTTTCTTTCATGTTATGCTTCCAGTACAAGTGCCTAGACAAACTGTGTAACAAACTAGTTTGAAACAAGCAGAAGACATTTGTCTTAGTTTAGATAAGCTTTCTCAAAAATCTGTTTACGTTGGCAGTAATTTTAAGTGAGACAAACTATCATACTGAGTCCTACAGGCTTATATTCACCTATTGAACTGCAAAGAGCATAAGTATTAATAGAGGCCACATATGAACATTTCCCTCAATATATCAAAACAACACCATAATCAGGGAGAGAAAGAAATGCCATCATGAAGGAAGCCTTTTTTATTGCAGGCATTTCTTGGAGTTCAGAATCTTCAGAAGAACACTAAGTCTGAAAATAGATGCATAAAGACTTCGCTTGACTTTCTGGAGCATCCATAGAAAGTCAACTTCTGAGCATGATTTGTTAACTGCCCAAATTTGATATTTAAAAAACCTTTTGAAAAAGAAAGAGACTGTAGGATGCAACTTCTAGTTGCAGAATCCTGTCCATGTGCATCTATATCAAATACCCACAAGACTTAACAGCAGACACCATATTTACTCTTTGTGTACTTTCCGAATAACTCGATGTGCCTAATTTTTTTTTAATAAGTATTTTTCTTACTTGGAATTTTTTTAGGATTCAACTGAAGATTTGTACCTCAGTGTTTTCCTTATGTATATAAAAAACTATGTGTAAAAGAGGTCAACCCACATCACTGCTTCTGTCAGTCATTACCCAGATATAGGGCAAGAGCACACTGCACACTACACACTACACACAAGAAATATAGGTCAAAGACTCATCACTGCACATGCTAACAAAATAAACCATAATCATGTTCCATTTACATAATTTAATCTCCTTTCTTTCAGAAAAAAATGCCACAAATAGGGGACAAGAGTCAGTCTGGGATTTTAATCTCCACAACTAAGTAACTTATTATATAGCATTGTGGCAACATGGAGTACTTTGGGGAAGGAATTAAGTTTTAAATAATAGGATTCAGCAATATCCAAAATGGGTGGTTTTTATGTTGGCAGGAAAAAGGGATAAGATTTCTCCTTGCTGATGATATGTAGGATATTGCACTTTGTAAAACAATCTGGTGAATATGAAGCCAAATACAAAACGGGCTTTGTTGAAATAATCTACATATAGTAAATATTACCTGCATATTGCAAAGTACATATGAAAATGTATCTGTAATTAAAATTTTAAAAGGCAGTGAAACATGCTTCTTTATCCTCTTATTCTACTTTGTGATTGAGCAAATGGGTACAAAAAGTAAAAATAGCCATTTTTCATCTCCAACCAGGCGAAAGCTCATCTCTCTGCTCTGCTGTTGCTGTGCCCATGGCAACATTTACCAATACATAGGCAGATTAACGATTAATCTAGGAAAACATTAGCTTACTGTAATGCATGACATATTTTGACAAAGAGATGGAAACTCATTGGCCCAAGAAAATACTACAGAGGATGTAGAGGTCTGCTGTTAATGTATATTCATGCACAATATTGTACATACATGTAGACTCAGTACACACTGCAATTAAAACATTAATTCATGCAATATGTTTGCTTCAATTACCAACAGATGATATTTGCATATTTTTCAACTGTCAATTTACACATTCCCTGTCACAATTAAGTGAGAGTCGAGTGGAAATCATGCACAATGATTATCCCTTCTTTTTCTCTCTTAGTTATTCTGGTCTCACAGTCATAATCTAGGAGAAACTTTCGTGACTTGAAAAAGGAACATTATGTTGAATAAAAATGAAATTAATTTAAAATCTAATAACTGCTCTGCACTAGAATAGGCATATATATTGTCGACAGGCTTTTAAAATTCTTCAGGTAACTACTTTGAGCATAGAGGTTCATTTCTACCTTCTAATTTTATTCAGTGTTTTTATAAAAAATTTTGGGGGTTCCTATCACCTTAGTGCTGCAATTCCAAACAATCTCTGTTATAGCTATTACAATAACATTGCATCTGCTGGCTCTGTAATGTCAACAAAAATCTATTAGAAAACACAAACTCATCTACTAAAAAAAAACACTAAAAAACACCTCAGAGAAAGCTGCAAGTATTAGGCAGGTGGTTGCCCATGTAAACAGTCCACATTGCTAGCCATGGAATTATTAGAACTAGTACCTAATTAAGGTTTGACTGGCTGCAGGGAATGCTTTGATGTTGCTTTCTTTGAACACATAACTCTTCCCTCTCTTTCCCCAGGTGAGGTTTAAGAAAATAGCATAACAGTGCAGTGGAAATGTCACAACGTGTACTTCAAATGAGAAAGCAAGGAAATGGCAGCTCACGGGTCACCAGTGTACAAGGTCATGAGTGTAAGGCAGTGACAACTGGCATAATTTTGCATTACGTTCTTAGAGGATGCCCTTCCCCACCCCTTCTCTAAGCAGACACAAAGAGGTATTTTATTCCTCTGTCAAATCTCTGACATGAAAAATGGTATTTCAAAACAGAATGGACTCTGTTTTCAGAGACAGCTTGGAATTAGGTATTTATAGTAAAACAACATATTTATATAACGAGAGAGAAAAATCTAACAAAAAGCTTGAAATGTATTCAGCATTGGAACTTTTAGCACGTCATATTCAGCTCAGTTGGTAGTTTGCATAGCTCATCACATGCATCAAGCTGCCAAAGATAAAGCAATTCAGCATCTAAACACACAAAACTTTGTAGAAGCTGGTGGCAATGGGGGTAGGATATGGGTATCTCGGTGTCAGTGTGAGTCAGCTGTAACCACAGTGGGCAATAGCTACACATACACACACACACACACACAGAGGCACAAAGCAGGTTTGTTGACCTGGAATCATAGAATCTCCTGAGTTGAAAAGGACCCTCAAAGGTCATTGAGTCCAGCTCCTGGCCTTGTACAGGACAGGCCCAAAGGTCACACCATGTGCCTGAGAACATTGTCCAAACTCTTCTTGATTAGTATTTACCAATTAATTGACCTATAAATCAGAAAGCAAGATTCTTTCTGTCTGTTATTTCAGCATATCAAGGCAGAATTTTAGTATGGGAAAAGAACAGCTTTGGAAGGAAAAATGTTACTTCTTCTACAAGATACACATGAGACACCTTACTCAATACTTTAAAAAGCTTTACAAAAGGCAGTAGATAAGCAGACTATCTAGAAATGACTGGCATCTAGCTCCTTCAGCCCAGCAACACTGTAATTCTGACAGAAGTCTCTTTTTGACAATTTCTTATGCCTTACTACTTATAAACTACCCAGTCTGCATAGAGTTTGTATCTTTGCACTTTGTATAATAGTTAAAGTAATGCCAATTGTCTGAAAAAATTCTATGGTCTGTTGTCAGCCCTGCTTTTTCCCATTCTCCGAAAAAGGTTCTTGGTCTATCTTGGGAAAAATCCCTTCTCGTTTGGCAAATCTCATTTTCTTTCCAAAATTAAGACAGAATCATGTCAAGCCTGAAAATTATGTAAGCACATAACTCTTGATTTATAATTTTCATTGACCAAATTTTCTTTTCCTGTAATCATTGAAAACTCATGCAGAAGCAGGATGAACAGACCTAGGCCTCCATCCAGGTAAGCACTCAAAGGCCCTGAAGGGAGGAACTCTGCTGAAAATCGTGGGCCATCTCTCTTGCTCTCCAGAGCAAGAGAGGGTTAGGGTTAGGTTAGGTTGCAAGAGAGCAAGAGAGCTCTTTTCATAGCCAGCTCATGGGAACTGAAACACAGCTTGTACCAAAGTCCACAAAATAAACAAATACATTTTAAAACATCCCAACATGAACCATCTATTTCAACTGCTCTGGATACCTATTTATTAATTTTTTTTTGCCATTATAGTTATGTAGTTGTAATTAGATGCTCTTTAAGATCCCTACCTAAAACTATTCTGTGATACTGTGCAAATGTAAAAAAATCAAAAACAAAAAGAAAAAAAAAAACCCAAACCCAAACAACCACAGAATCAAACAAATCAAACAAAAAACTCCAAATGGGACAAAAATGGGACAAATGGGACAAAATGACAACCAAAAGCTGCACCCAGAAATTCTGTGCAAAATCCCTGATGTAGATGTAGGACAGACACATGTTCATCATCTGGGTTGATTGTGTAACTACACAGAAATTACATAGGAAAGTGGAAAAAAAAGAAAAAAAAGCCCTCAAATGGTGTATGCTGTATCTACCCCTGGAGATGCACAGTTCTGCTACTGATAAGCCCTTGGAGCAAACCTGCACCACAGGCAAACATTTTTATGGAACTGAGGTTATGAAGTCTTTCTAAGCTGTTCCTTTAAAAAGCATTTCTAGATATTATGCCTGTAAATCAAATTTGTTAATGAGACAGTGGTTGCACTGGCTGACTCTACTGTCTGAAAATCATAACCCTGAGATTTAGACTGCACTCAAATACAAACCCAAAACAGTAATTTTTAGTGTTTGCCTATTTGTCTGGTATTTATTTATAAGTCACCTCCAGCTGCTAGGGATTTTTGGCAGAGCTACCACTTTCATGTAAGTCCAGTTCTACTAGCACCAGTTCTACTTCTCAATTCTAACCTCATCCTGTTACTACACATCATGTACAAAATCTATATTGCCTCCTTACAAGCTTTTCCTGTCCTTCAAGCTCACACTATGGTTTCTGGGACCACTCTCTATAAACCTCACCTGTGAGCTCCCTTAAGTTACCTGATACATACTAAGACAGGTTCTTGCTGGTGTTTCAAATACATATACACAGCATTCCTTATTGTTGCTCTCTGCTCTTGTTTAATTTTTGTTTTTGTTGTTTTGGCAGGTTTTTCTTTCAAATAATTTCTTTTGGGGTCTTAATCTTCATCTCCACTTGCCAAAGAAAAATAGTGAATGAGGCACACAGCTCTCAGCAGGAGCAGCAGCAACACTCAGAACAAGAACAGCAAAACTGACAGCTGTGCTTTTCTGCACTGAGCACAGTGGGCAAATCAATACCACGGCAGCCCTGCTGCCATCTGTTGAGTTCCTGAAGCAGACTGGTTATTTATAGAAACTTGTTTGCACAAAGCCAATATTTACCTGTCGGGGCTGTTAAAATTTGCAATCCATCTTTGCTGTTACCCTGCTGTTTTTCATGTCAATAGCAGAATTTTCCAAAAGGAGATACTGTAATGTTTTTCTCCCTTCATAAATGTTTCCTTCCTGCAAAGGTTGGTTATGTTAATTGTTGCAGCAGGAATGCATCTGGTTTCCATGGTGTCTTGGGGATCCTCCAGAATGCAGAAAAACTATAGGGATGTCAAACCTAAGGAGCCTATGTTTCTGTCTTGTTCCAGTAGCAGCAGCATGGCATTTCCCTGCCAAGGCCAAGCTGAGATTTAATGTTACTAAAAAACAATAATTCCCACTCTTCATTGGAATGTTTGGCTGCTGCTGTTACTGTTGTAACCATAACAGTTATTTTTCAAGCAGGCAACAAGTTTTAATGTGAAATTTCAATGTATTTGTCTTTAAAAGTGAACTCAGATTCTAAGCCAAGAATGAAATGCATGGGTGATCTCAATCCTGAATCCTTGCAGACTGACATTTACATCATCAACCTATAGGCAACTGAAGGAGACAAGAATGAGGAACAGACTTCTGGTTTCTGTACCAGTTTCTTCAGGTTGGAGACTGGACTGCACTGCCAGGGCATAGTGGAGTAGTGGGGATGGCTTCTGCTAGAACCTTTGGGTGACTATTCAAAGGCTGTCACTAGCTAGGACTGTCCTCACAGAGCTTTCAATTGTCAGTTTTCTGAAAATAGAGTTCTTCATAATCAAAGACCTATTGAAAATGGCAGTCAAACCCAGCATCATAAATCTGTACAATTTTCCATTTCAATGAAAGAGTGTATCTGCTGCTGTAAATCACCCACAGGCTCAGGGTGCAAAGCCAGCTCTTGAGACCACCTGGAATTTAAGTGAGATACCATCACCCAATGGGTCAGCACCCAGCTCTATCACTAGCCAGCAATCTGTGCATCATTGAAGGACAGGGCTGGAGAAAGTAGGGCAGGAGTTCAAGCAGAGCAGGGCTTAAAGCAGTGCCAGTAGAAGCATTCTTCAAAACATGGTTTAGAGAATTAAGGATTAAATTATTCTGTCAGATGAGGAATGGATTCTGTGATCTGTACAGCAAATAGCAGTGGAAATAGGACAGTGCCTAAAAACATGCCAGGCTGGAAGCCATCTCAAAAATATGGGGAACAGGTGAATAAGGAGAAGCAGAAAAGAGAAAGCAGAAAATCTTTTTTATTTGCTTTTGTTTGTTGTAATATTAATTACTGAGCTCTATGACTTAAACAGCCTTTGGTTAGGAAACAGCATAGAGCCAGAAAATGGAACAGGGAAACTTCTCATTCTTGTCGTCTCCACTGAGACTCACAAAAAGGTTCCTCTTTTATATAATATGGTTTCAGATGTTTTTTGAATATTATTTAAAGAGCATGTCAAAGCCACAACAAAGTAATTCTTCCTATTAGATAAGGTCCACAATCTCCCTCCAGGGTAAGTATTAGACAGCCTGCAGGAAAACTCCTTGTTAGACAAATGGAGCCACAGATGTTACTTTCATCTGGTGTACAAAGCAAGGATGTTACATACAAGGCACAGATATCCAATTATGAAAAGTACTATTTTTAACACAGACTTTTCTCCAAAAGTCTTCTAGATTTTTCTTTTTCTTTATTTTTCTTTCTTTCTTTCTTTTTGGAGGGGGGGTGGGGGGAGGGGTGAGAATTTTCTAGTCTTGTCTCCTGCACTAGTAGTTGACATTAAAATTTTTGAGAGCTGATAATGCTCAGGACCTCATAAATTCAATCTACTGGTGGCAATGCTCTTGTTATATGTGCACTATATCCACAACTGCACAATTCTTTTCCTTAACATATGCATCTGAAGCATACTATGGAACCTTCAGGGCTCAGAGTTCTCTTGCACTCATATTCATCCACAGCCAGGACATGGTACTTCTCACTGCACTTGATTATTAACCAAGTTTTGTGTTTGTAATATCAATGCTTCTATTGTACCTTGCCAGATGTAGTCTAACGACCATTGTGCTACTGCACCATGTTGATTAGATAAATGTTTGTTCTATCCTACCAGAAAGCAAACAGTGCCCCTATCCCAAGTCTGCTGACTTCTTTTATTAAGCTTTGACAGGTCTCACAGCAATAAGAAAAACTCCATCAAAATAAGAGCAACCTCAAGGAAAGGGTAATGGAAAAACAGTGGCTGAATCTAAGCATTAGACTGGAGCTCAACATGTCCATGAATACCCAGAAATCCTCATTAACTACAGATAGCACAATATTAGCAATTTGCAATACTTGACTAAATGTTAGTTAAAAACTTGACAAGCACTACAGACTGAAGGTTAATTTCTGATTTTAAATACCAAAGAAAAAAAAAAACCTGAAAGAAGGCCACCCCATAATTTATGCACTGTACTAACATTTAGGTTGCATGCGTCTAATTACTGACTGCCACAGGTGCCTTTGTATGACCTTGGACACATAATTTAATCCTTCCACGTGTTCATTCTCCTTTTGTCTTACTCCCCAGCTCTGAAGACTGGCAACTACCACATCTAAGAGGATAAACAGAGGAAACTAATGCTACAGGTAGTATTAGTATCTCTCATGCATATGTTACTACCATTCAGGGTTTAAATCACTGCCACTTCGGGCTACAAGATTCAGGAGGGCAACTGAAAATGTTAGGTACTTTTGCCTTCCCCTGAATTACCTAAGAACTTCATCTAAGAAATGTAATTTTCAGATACTATTTCATTTAAGAAATTAAATCCTGAGATAAGCAATTGCTTTGATTTATACTAATGCACATTATACAGGCACTTGTTTCTCCAAGAGGATCTACATGGCTTAGAGGGCATTGGGAAATGTGTCCTGAAGCATGCAGCAAGACAGACAGAATAGAAGTTTAATGGTGTCCTCTGCTCCAATGTCTATTACAGAATTCCAGGAATGGGACCAAGATGACCCAAGTGATCCTTTTCAGTTCAGTCTTCATTAGTTCTCATGAGTCCAATTTCAAAGAAGAAAAGGAAAAAAGCTGATTTCAGCCCTCAGCATACTTGTGTGATTAGCGTAATGGGGAAGAGACTATTTTACAAAGCAGTTCATGGATTCTTTCTCTCTTTCAGATTTCAGAATGCAGCTGGTTTCAAACTCCCACCTGGCAAAGAGGGGACTTCTTACCATAAGCAGTCTGCTTAATCTGGGGATTTCTCAATCAGATGAAGTAGTGACATGATTATAGGCCTTGGTCAAGTGTTGCAATGCAAGATGATTTATACTAATCAGCATTCTCCAGAATCAGTGCAAAACAAATCCAACACAACTACAGACCTTGAAAGAAGTCTTAGCCATCACTCTTTCTTTTGTCTGAGAAGATGTTAGCCAAGTAATCAAACATTCACATGTAGCATACAACACATCCTGGCCACCATAAACATCACTGGCATCTGTTAAACACCATCCGTAAATTCCCTTTTGGTGTTTACAGGTTGGTTTTGACCATAAGGAAAACTTAACATTTCTCAAATTTCAGTGCAGTGGTGCTCTTTAAACCTCTAGAGGTTTTCAAGTTGTCAGAAGCCATTTGGAGTTACCCATGACAAAAAAACTCTGTCTCTGCTCTACTGAAAACTGAAATGAAATGCTTATGCTAAGACAGATGGGCAAGTCTCCTGATTTGTGAAGGAATCAACTAATATACACGGGCTATTTTAAATCCAGCTTAAACAGCAATTTGTAGATAATTTAGAGGTCTAAAGAAGAAAAAGAAGATGGGAGAGGTGGATTTGGCTGGCTCCAACTAGCTTTTGGGTCACTGTGGCATAGAAACCAGGTGCTTTCTTGCTGTGATCTCGTGATGGCAACTTCTCTTTCTCTCTCAAGTCTATTTTGATGTCTCAGCAAAGTACCAGCCTCCACTTGGCACACTGGCATATTAGAAAGAAGCATGTAGGAGAACAATAGAAGAGAGCTAGGAAAGAAAGAAAAGAATGAAAGAAAAGTAAGAAAAAGAAAGGAANAGAAAGAAAGAAAGAAAGAAAGAAAGAAAGAAAGAAAGAAAGAAAGAAAGAAAGAAAGAGAGGAAATTTACTGCAGCCAAAATTCTCAGAATAAAGAGGTGACTTTGGACCAGATTTCAGTCTGTCTCTCACACTGGATTAAAAAGACAGGTTTTGGACCCCAAACTGTGGGCACTGATGTATTTAAAATGTTAAAGATAAATAATCTGTTTTGAGACCTTTTAAAAATATAATACATAGGAATTAGAACAGGCATTTCAGTTTGCCTACCCTGTATCAAATTCCAGATGACCACATGGTTTAATGCCTCACATTCACCTACAGAAAAAAAGGCTCTGCCTTACAGGCCAAATGTGAGCCACACCTATGACTCCAAAAAGGAATCCAAACTGTTCCTCAAATCATAAACCATGCCCATGCCAGTTCTATTAGAACATGAGCCTTTTTGCTCACAAGCATGATCAGGGCTGTTAAAACTAGAAACAAAATCTTGATATTCAGCAAAATTTAGATTGCTTTATTTGATATAGACAGAGCAAGCAGCACTGGGGACATTAAGATCCCTCATTAGCAGAGTCTTCTGCTATCTCTGCATGATGGGCTGAGAGAGGCCAGACACTGGAATCTCCTTTATTCTGCACAGGAGAGCATATAAGCCTAGGGAATGGAAAGGGTGTCTTTAATTAATCCAACATAAATAAAACTGCCGGAAAACATAGTGAGGAATAGAGACTCAGCCTTCTGTAGGTCAAACCCAAAGGCTACATTTGTACCCTGGGACAATTTCATTATCCTCAGCTGAGCTGCACAAGCGATTAATTTTATTTGATATAAAGGGTCAAGAGAAACTGGAAGAGGAACAGAACAATCCATTAATAAGAGCTATAAGAATACATGTTCATAAAGTTTAGTTCAAATTCCTCCTTATAGCCACTGTTTTTAGTACAAGCAGGTACATATAGTAACATCACCATTTCTATTCTGCTCCATCTGCTGTTGTTAGAGCCCTTTCTTCTATTTTATATTCTCAAATGGCTTTTAATTTAAATAATCTATATTCTCAAAACCCTAAGATCTGATGAAATACTGAGGCTTCTTCACCTGTTGTTGGGGGTTGGGTTTTTCCCCTTTCCTCTCTATGGAATTTTCCCCATTGATATGCTAAGAAAGTCCTGATGGCTAGGCCCTAGCGTTGATGGCTAGTGACNTTGGTAACTGCAGCACAGGGGAGGATGCCTGCAGCCGAAAAAGGACTGGAACTGGGTTACTGTTCTGTTTGTTGTTAATTTCATAGTTGTTGTTTTGTTTGTCTTGTTAGATATACTAGCAGAGAACTGTTATTCCTACCCCCATATCTTTGCCTGAGAGGCTCTTAATTTCAAAATCATACTAATTCAGAGGGAGGGATTTATTAGCTCCATTTCGAGGGAAGGCCCTGCTCTTCCCTAGCACATACCTGTCTTTTCAAACCAGGACACTCTGTCTACTTGAAATTTTTACTTTTGCTTCCTTTTAACTAATTATTAAAATATATCCATAAGCCAGAGAAACATTTTTTTTTTAATGAAACTGTTAGTTTCAGTTGTGGGCTGCAAGCAGTGTTCCTATTCCAGAAGGAGAACACTGTCAGATCCTAAATGTGACTGTGTACCTTAAGTGTAAAGTTGTGCAATAGCTCATAATTGTATGGACTGCCACTACCAAGCTAGAAAAATAAAAAAAAGAGTGGAGAGACAAAGCATTAACAGCAAAACATCCTAGGACTCAGCATTTTTTAAGTTCAGGGACATATTTTTGGTAGCTATTTATATTAAATTCAAATTATTGTTTCCATTCTGGATATGGCATGAATGTTCTCCCTTCACAACACACCCTGCCAGCTTGAACATATCTTGGCTTACTGTTATGCCTTTCCCCACTGTTCACTCTTCTTTGCCCTCAAAGGCTGCAAGGATCTGCATCCAGCTTTCCTCCCTTGGATTTTGCTGAGTATTTCTGGCCGCTATTCTGCTCTGGAAAACTCAGAGCAACTTAACTTCACTTTTCCAGAGTTTTAGAGACAAGCTTTACTAGCTTTGCTAGTTATAAGTAAGAAAAGATTTCCAGAAGAGATATATCAAATTAGCCTGTATGGAATAGGAAACCTGCCAGCTAGTGTCACATATGTCTGCAGCTGATTCCTATGATATGCTTGGAGTGTAGCTTCTAAGTAATCAATTTGGCCAACAAAGAATTTATTATGCCTCTCCAGTTGCAAGTTGAAACAAATCTGTTTCCTGATGTCAGTGGAAAACGACTAGATGGCATCTATAAACATCTTCAGCCTGACTCCTTATACTTACACTACTGAAAACAGGACCACTGGCTTTATAGCATTATCCTGTTACTTTTGCTTCTAAAGTCCTTTATCTTAGGACTGATTATCTAAAATAAACTAGAAAGGAATGTAAGGTGCTGTAATTTAATATCTAAAAAAAGAGACACCAATTCTGAAGGCTCATTAGCAGCTTCTGGTTGAGGAAGAGGTGGCAGAGAAACATGCCTGAGAATGGGCTTCCTGTCTCAGTTTGGGAGACAG